>JAXLNO010000230.1:149520-440579 GCA_038087875.1 Malacoraja senta | reverse complement strand
GACTTGTCGAGGAACGACTCAGTTTCTCGGACAAACCTGAGGTCATCCACTTGCTTATCCAGTTCCCCAACACGGTCCTTCAGGAGCTGTACCTGGATGCACTTCTCACATTTGTAGCAGCCAGAGGCACCAGCAGTGTCCTTGACTTCCCACATACTGCAAGCATCACACTGAATCAGCTTGCTTGACATCTCCTTCTTTCGTCTCTCCCTCTCCAGCATTTTGCGTAGCCTCCTCTCCTCAGCCTCCTCGCCGAAGACTCTCGAGCCAAAGACTCGCACTTTTCTCACAGGGCACTTCCCTCACTGCCGCTCCCTAAGAGCCGTCCTGCTTATATTGACTGATAAATTGCCTAATTTACCAATTTACAAACCAAATTCCTCAGTTTTAAACTGTTTTCCCCCTCTGACTCACTTCTAACTCTCCTCCCACTCGGGCTAGAGCCAATCAGTGCTTTCTCCTGCTTCTCTTTGTTGCTGTTGCTTCAAAATCCATGGGAGCTTTGAGTAACGTCTGCCGGTGCTTTGCCCCTCCTTTTCAACTGTTTTCCCCCTCTGACTCACTTCTAACTCTCCTCCCACTCAGGCTAGAGCCAATCAGTGCTTTCTCCTGCTTCTCTTTGTTGCTGTTGCTTCAAAATCCACGGGAGCTCTGATGCACGGGAGCAAAATCCACGGATAACTTCTTTAACACGGAAATAAAACATCTTCATGAGTTGTTCAGGGGCATGATTTTAAAGATAACTGCTGCAGGAACAAAGCACTGTTTTGTGCACCAGGATGTTGCTGCCTTAAATTTTGTCAAAGCTCTCAAATCTGCTACCCCGGGCTATTGAAATTGCCTGACAGCTCCAGCACAAGCCTGGCTGATGGCAAAGTCTAACTCCGTGAACCAGCGATGAGAACAATTGCAGTAGAGCAAACGACCTTAAGAGTGCAAAAGTTGTATAAAAGAGTGCAAAAGCAAAAATTGCATACTACAATTCAATATTGGGTAGTGTGCCGTGGCTGGACAGTTTACTTTGAGGGACAGCCGACAACAGGTACACCATTGCATGAGGAGAGCCCACATGCAGACAAATTCAGTTTAAATCCTGCTGACTTTGTTTGATTTAACTAAGTGTGGATTTATATTTTCATTTTAGTGTAAATAATTTCATTGCATCTGTCTGTTCTTGAAGCAGTGATTATCATGCATCTGCTTGTCTGATTAGTGTAGGTAGATCTCAAAACATAGCCATTGAGTGCATTGCATTGTCTGTTTTATAGCCAGAATTTAGGCTTGTGCTCCATTTCTCAGCTGAATGAGAGGAAGTACTGGAAATACTTCTTTGTGTTTTATTTGTTAATTGACATGTATGAGTAGCCCTTTTTCAAACCACTGTGTTGTTTGCTGTGGTGCTCCTTTTCTCAATATGTGCAAAAATGCGCTATATGTATTGAACAAGATGAATAAAGACTGTTTTCTCATTCACCGTGCTGTTCGTCTTATTTTCTGATCTACTGAGAGGTTCAACTGTTTTACATTTAAAAAGCACAGCATATGAGGCACCTGAGTCCTTAACTCTCACAAATGATTGTGAGAATCAAGATGTGAATAGATTGTATCACTCTATTTTGTGTTTTATTATGATTTACATTCAAGTCATGAGACTTTGGAATGATATTAAAATGAAGACCTGCAGACATCAATTTGATTTTGATAACAAAGAACTCTCTTTTATTGTGCACAGAAGTAAACAAACAGTGAGAATCAAACGGATTCGTAAAACGCTTTTCAACACTAAGCTTTAGAAAATGTGGGAGTATCCCAAAAAAATGAAAACATGCTCAAACAGGCAAAAAACAACATAAACATAGATAGTATCCACGAGTTAATACGGTAAACTCACGAGTCACTACGGTAAACTCACGGGCTACTACGGTATTACAACGAGTTTAAAAGTCTCAAATTTTTTCTTCAAGAGTAAATTTGACTCGTGGAAATCTTTCAACATGTTGAAACATTTTCACGAGTTAACAGGTTTCCCGAGTACCTGCCGTTAGCGTTACGAGTCTCTAAGTTACGTCCACGAGCTCCGACGTACCCGCTACGTTAATTCTACGTGATTTAACTCGGGATTACTCATGGGTAGACTCGCACCATGAGACAGGGGTTTAAGACCATGAAGGATGAGAAGTTTAGGTATGAGACAGTAAGGGACTTGTTCTTATGGTGGAGGAAAGGGAGATGAGTGAAGAGTACTTGGTTTCTGACAACATGTAGTCAACAGCTTGATAAATTTTAAAGAATAGAAGGTTCACAAACTATACTTGTCAGGTCTATTGGTGACAGAAATCTGAATGAAGGAAAGTCAATTGATTGACCTGTTTCATCAAATAGAATGCATCTGGCAGCTGTTTAATGTATTCTCTATTTTGAACGTGTGCTAAATCACAATATCTGCTAAAT
This sequence comes from Malacoraja senta, assembly GCA_038087875.1. Taxonomy (NCBI): domain Eukaryota; kingdom Metazoa; phylum Chordata; class Chondrichthyes; order Rajiformes; family Rajidae; genus Malacoraja; species Malacoraja senta. The sequence goes on along the minus strand of JAXLNO010000230.1, from coordinate 438,128 downwards.
ATCTTACAAAAATATATACAATCCAATTTTATTTGAACCTTTTCACTCTTGCTAATATTTGGAAGTGGCATGAAATTATCTGGCAGCCAACAAAATAGGATATTATGTCACAATACCAATTGTTGATTTTCATTAGACTTTCTTTCCTTTCACACTTACCATATCATTACAAAAAATACATACCATATCAGTACAAAAAAGAGTCACTGACACAAAAAGCTGGAGCAACTCAGCGGGAGAGGCAGCATCTCTGGAGACAAGGAATGGGTGACGTTTCGGGCCGAGACCCTTCTTCAGACCCAAAACGTCACCCATTCCTTCTCTCCAGAGATGCTGCCTGTCCTGCTGAGTTGCTCCAGCTTTTTGTGTCTATCGTCGGTTTAAACCCTCCCAGTTGGATTGCAACCTTGTCGTGGTCGGGGAGCTTGTGTGTCTCAGTGACCCCTAGAGCTTTGCCAGCGGGAGATTCGTCTCCTGTTAGGGTCTCCCATGCTGGACCGGTTGAAGGGTAGAGGCGAGACGAAGAGCGATCCACTGGTCCTCCAGGTTGGAGGTTGAGCACAGGGCTAACAACCCTGTCTCGTAAAACAACTATGTTATGGAAACAGCAACTGAAGGAATCAACACTACTGAGTGGAGGACCTTCGTTGCTGCCCTACATGCCAGGAGGCATAATAGGCAGTAAGTAAGTAAGTAGTCGGTTTAAACCAGCATCTGCAGTTTCTTCTTACACAAAAAAGAGTCATACTGACTATTGAAACTGAACGAGAAAATCAGCAGAATAAAATGGCATCATGTTTTGGGACATCTGTAATGCTAGGAAAAGGAACATATGCATGCATTTTTTAAGATATTGATATAACTGATTGAGGTGAACTGGTCAAAAAATGTAAATGGAATTACTGGTTATTGTGAATATTATCATTCTCTCCAGAATCTAATAAAAATTACAATATTGTTGACAAATTAACATGGTGCAAATATTTTCACACACATTACTACCACTGCAGCTATTATTTAGTGTTTAGACCTCTAGTATCTGGCAAAGATTCTGTATTTTTTAGTAAATTAATTAAAGCAATATTGGTTATTCAACCAAATAAAATTGATAGCTTCAGTAGGAACAAAGGATAATTCGCCTTTTGTATTTACATTACTTCTTTACAGCGCCCACATCACACGAGTCAAAAATCAAAATTAATATATACTTCAAGCAAGACTCCAAGCACAATTTTCCATTTCAGTAAAGCTGGTTGTTTTCCATTTTGGAAAATAACTTTCATCACTTGCCTTTATTATAAACCAAAATTGCAGCAGACAAAAAACAACACACCCCTTTGTTTAAATAAATTGGCTTAGAAGTGAGTCACAGACATTATATCTTGATTTTAGTTATCATAATTTTTTTTGTATGACATGCTTTTTTTTTACAGGTTTCTCCAACTATCAATGTCAGAATTAATACTTAAAATTAGATATTAAAAAAGTAATATTTTGTAATTAACGCGGTTCAATTAATTTAATAGGAAATTACTCAGCAATATACAACTTTGCCTGGAATCTCAATGCACTAATGTATTTATGAGAAAATATCACACAAAATAGTGCATACGTCTGAAAATAATATTTTAAAACATCTTTAGAACAAATTCCACATAATCATTTACAAGGTGGCAGTCCTTGGGCAATGTATTTACTGAACAAGTCAATCGCAATTGCTCAAAGATAACCTCCAAACTGGCTTTTTTATATTTTCTGATCAGCAAAATATGATTAACACTGCTGAATACAAAACACTAAGACAATTATGAACTATTCTTTAAAATGTAAACTTCTGTCTTTTCTGTCACATCACATTTTGATTAGAATCAATTTCCAAAACATGCACATGTTAGCATAACTGATATTTAAAGAGATAAAGAAAATATTCTAAAACTGTCATTATAATACAAGTTGACATAGGTAAAAAAAGAGAAGAGGTCCTGAAAGGAGAATTTAGGGAGTTAGGAGGGGAGTTAAAGAGAAGGACAGCAAAGGTAACAATCTCGGGATTACTGCCTGTGCCACGCGACAGTGAGAGTAGGAATGGAGCGAGGTGGAGGATAAATGCGTGGCTGAAGGACTGGTGCAGAAGGCAGGGATTCAAATTTCTGGATCATTGGGACCTCTTTTGTGGAAGGTTCGACCTGTACAAAAAGGATGGGTTGCACTTGAACCTGAGGGGGACCGATATCCTGGCGGGGAGATCTGCAAAGGCTACTGGGGAGACTTTAAACTAGAATGGTTGGGGGGAGGGACTCAAATGGAGAATGCTATTAGACAGTGTGTGAGGCAGGAGGCAGAGAAGGAAAGCACTCAGACCCAACATGTAGGGGGGGAAGAAGAAAACTATAATAAACAGAGAATAAGAGGTGGTGGGGTTCTTAAATGGGTGAGCAGAGAAACAGAGGGGTGTAAAATGCGGGCGGAAGCAATAGGTAGCAAGGTGAAAAGTAAAAGTGGCAGGCAGACAAATCCAGGGCAAAAATCAAAAAGGGCCACTTTTCAACATAATTGTATAAGGGGTAAGAGCGTTGTAAAAACAAGCCTGAATGCTTTGTGTCTCAATGCAAGGAGCATTCGTAATAAGGTGGACGAGTTGAACGTGCAGATAGCAATTAATGATTATGATATAGTTGGGATCACGGAGACATGGCTCCAGGGTGACCAAGGCTGGGAGCTGAACATCCAGGGATATTCAATATTCAGGAGGGATAGAGAGAAAGGAAAAGGAGGTGGGGTAGCGTTGCTGGTTAGAGAGGAGATTAACGCAGTGGAAAGGAAGGACATTAGCTTGGAGGATGTGGAATCGGTATGGGTAGAGCTGCGAAACACTATGGGGCAGAAAACGCTGGTGGGTGTTGTGTACAGGCCACCTAGCAGTAGTAGTGAAGTTGGGGATGGCATCAAACAGGAAATTAGAAATGCGTGCAACAAAGGCAAAACAGTTATAATGGGTGACTTCAATCTACATATAGATTGGGTGAATCAAATTGGCAGGGGTGCTGAGGAAGAGGATTTCTTGGAATGTATGCGGGATAGTTATCTAAACCAACATTTAGAGGAACCAACGAGAGAGCAGGCTATTCTAGACTGGGTATTGAGTAATGAGGAAGGGTTAGTTAGCAGTCTTGTTGTGCGTGCCCCCTTGGGCAAGAGTGACCATAATATGGTTGAGTTCTTCATTAGGATGGAGAGTGACATTGTTAATTCAGAAACAACGGTTCTGAACTTAAAGAAAGGTAACTTTGAGGGTATGAGACGTGAATTGGCCAAGATTGACTGCCAATTAGTTCTAAAAGGGTTGACGGTGGATATGCAATGGAAGGCATTTAAAGACTGCATGGATGAACTACAAAAATTGTTCATCCCAGTTTGGCAAAAGAATAAATCAGGGAAGGTAGTGCATCCGTGGATAACAAGGGAAATCAGGGATAGTATCAAAGCAAAAGATGATGCGTACAAATTAGCCAGAAAAAGCAGCATACCAGAGGACTGGGAGAAATTCAGAGACCTGCAGAGGAGGACAAAGGGCTTAATTAGGAAAGGGAAAATAGATTATGAAAGGAAACTGGCAGGGAACATAAAAACTGACTGCAAAACTTTTTATAGATATGTGAAGAGAAAGAGATTAGTTAAAACAAATGTAGGTCCCTTGCAGTCAGAAACAGGTGAATTGATCATGGGGAACAAGGATATGGCGGACCAATTGAATAACTACTTTGGTTCCGTCTTCACTAAGGAAGACATAAATAATCTGCCGGAAATAGCAGGGGGCCGCGGGTCAAAGGAGATGGAGGAACTGAGTGAAATCCAGGTTAGTCGGGAAGTGGTGTTGTGTAAATTGAATGGATTAAAGGCCGATAAATCACCAGGGCCAGATAGGTTGCATCCCAGAGTACTTAAGGAAGTAGCTCCAGAAATAGTGGATGCATTAGTGATAATTTTTCAAAACTCTTTAGATTCTGGAGTAGTTCCTGAGGATTGGAGGGTAGCAAACGTAACCCCACTTTTTAAGAAGGGAGGGAGAGAGAAAACGGGGAATTACAGACCAGTTAGTCTAACATCGGTAGTGGGGAAACTGCTAGAGTCACTTATTAAAGATGGGATAGCAGCACATTTGGAAAGTGGTGAAATCATTGGACAAAGTCAGCATGGATTTATGAAAGGTAAATCATGTCTGACGAATCTTATAGAATTTTTCGAGGATGTAACTAGTAGAGTGGATAGGGGAGAACCAGTGGATGTGTTGTATCTGGACTTTCAGAAGGCTTTCGACAAGGTACCACATAAGAGATTAGTATACAAACTTAAAGCACACGGTATTGGGGGTTCAGTATTGATGTGGATAGAGAACTGGCTGGCAAACAGGAAGCAAAGAGTAGGAGTAAACGGGTCCTTTTCAGAATGGCAGGCAGTGACTAGTGGGGTACCGCAAGGCTCAGTGCTGGGACCCCAGCTATTTACAATTTATATTAATGATCTGGATGAGGGAATTGAAGGCAACATCTCCAAGTTTACGGATGACACTAAGCTGGGGGGCAGTGTTAGCTGTGAGGAGGATGCTAGGAGACTGCAAGGTGACTTGGATAGGCTGGGTGAGTGGGCAAATGTTTGGCAGATGCAGTATAATGTGGATAAATGTGATGTTATCCACTTTGGTGGCAAAAACAGGAAAGCAGACTATTATCTAAATGGTGGCCGATTAGGAAATGGGGAGATGCAGCGAGACCTGGGTGTCATGGTACACCAGTCATTGAAAGTAGGCATGCAGGTGCAGCAGGCAGTGAAGAAAGCGAATGGTATGTTAGCTTTCATAGCAAAAGGATTTGAGTATAGGAGCAGGGAGGTTCTACTGCAGTTGTACAGGGTCTTGGTGAGACCACACCTGGAGTATTGCGTACAGTTTTGGTCTCCAAATCTGAGGAAGGACATTATAGCCATAGAGGGAGTGCAGAGAAGGTTCACCAGACTGATTCCTGGGATGTCAGGACTTTCATATGAAGAAAGACTGGATAGACTTGGCTTATACTCGCTAGAATTTAGGAGATTGAGAGGGGATCTTATAGAAACGTACAAAATTCTTATGGGGTTGGACAGGCTAGATGCAGGAAGATTGTTCCCGATGTTGGGGAAGTCCAGGACAAGGGGTCACAGCTTAAGGATAAGGGGGAAATCCTTTAAGACCGAGATGAGGAAAAACTTTTTCACACAGAGAGTGGTGAATCTCTGGAACTCTCTGCCACAGAGGGTAGTTGAGGCCAGTTCATTGGCTATATTTAAGAGGGAGTTAGATGTGGCCCTTGTGGCTAAGGGGATCAGGGGGTATGGAGAGAAGGCAGGTACGGGATACTGAGTTGGATGATCAGCCATGATCATATTGAATGGCGGTGCAGGCTCGAAGGGCCGAATGGCCTACTCCTGCACCTATTTTCTATGTATCTATGTAAGTGTATAAATGTAGATCTCATGAAACTGATGCTATCGAATGAGTACATTAATGTGAATATTACACTGATACATTGTCAGCAAAAATGTACGATAGTGTAAAAAAATGCATGATAAGACGGAGTGATGTGGTTTTCCTTTGTGCTAGCTTTTGAACCAGTAATGACTCCCTCACATTCCAACAGCTAAAAACTTGGCATAGTCACACATTTACAACAGGAGCTCGGGAGTACAATGGACTAAACCCACATGTCAGCAGTACCATAGCAACAGAAAATACTCTAACGCAGTCAAAAGCTTCAACTGTAGTAATATCACAATGAATCCTGCATGCAGGTATACACAAATGGGCTCTTGGATGCACAGGTTGTATGGTATTACAAACTGAGGTGCAAATACAACTCTTAACAAATGTTTAATAAAGATTATGCACCTTTTTGTTAAATGGACCTCGATACGCTGTGCAGTTAATTTACAATAGAAACGGATTACATTGAAAATGTAACAGCACTTACATATTTTCCCATTTAGGTTAGTTCTTTAAAAGAAAACCATTAGCAAATAATGACCAGGCACAGTGTGAGGATATTAACTTTCTATTTAAATATGACCTGTCAAGTAGACAAACCAAAAAGTCTTCATTGTGATTAATAATGAATTGCAAGATACGGTGTTGTTGTTGAACAGAGTTTGTGGAATAATATGGACGGGGCAGCAAACAAATATTTTTGACTCATTCTTTGAAAATTAGTATTTTCCTTGTAGATTGATAAAGATACACAGCTGGAGAATAAATTGCTTGTTTATACCATTATTTTTTCAATTACAGTATGAACAAAATTATAGGTGCTATAATCATCACCCAACCACTACTCCCTTTCTGTGCCAACATCTTTACGAAGTTCAAACAAATAACCTGTCATTCGTACCTTAGCTCACACTGGTCTAGTAAAGCATCACCCCACCCCAAAGTGGCAAGGTGTGGCTACTATTGGGTGAGCAAGATGTTCTTTCAAACACTTACTCTCACCTGTCTTTTTAGAAACCATTACAATACAGAAGTGGTTTCTTCAAAGACTTATGCAAAAATGAAACGCTACATTTTTGTACAGAAAAACTCCCAAACTAAACTGCATTTTCAATCCTTGGCAAGATTCAAAGCTGGAGAGAGCATAAAAGATTGATGATGTGACCTACATATGTTACTCTCTTGTGACATCTAGTTACATGGTAAAATGCCAAGTAGGTTCACAATGTATTACCACAATGCGAATTCTATGCCAAGTTAACTGTGCAAAATCCTGGTAACTAATGCTGCCTGCGACATGCCTGTGCATAACACATTTGTTGAATTTGTAGCATCAAATGAATGCAATGAAATATTGTAATCTAACATACACACTGTATTCTGGCCTTCAAAGTCCATGTACACAAAGACATTTTCTTAAAAACAGGGAAAGATTTTATTTCCTGAATCACCATATAATGTAACAATATCAGGTACTACAGTTCAATGCCATTTCAGGCAATCCTTACATGAATCAGTCCTATTCTCCTAATTATTTCCCTGTAACTTATCCCTCTCCAATGCCCAACAATTCCCCCTGGTTCTCCTGCCAGCACCTACAGTGGCTTGCAAAAGTTTTCATACCCCTTGAACTTTTCCACATTTTGTCACGTTACAACCACAAACGTAAATGTATTTTATTGGGATTTTATGTGATGGACCAACACAAAGTGGCGCATAATTGTGAAGTGGAAGGAAAATGATACATGGTTTTCAAATTTGTTTACAAATAAAAAATTGAAAAGTGTTGCGTGCAAAAGTATTCAGCCCCCCTGAGTCAATGCTTAGTAGAACCACCTTTCGCTGCAATTACAGCTGCAAGTCTTTTGGGGGTATGTCTCTACCAGCTTTGCACATCTAGAGACTGAAATTTTTGCCCATTCTTCTTTGCAAAATAGCTCAAGCTCAGTCAGATTGGATGGCGAGCGTCTGTGAACAGCAATTTTCAAGTCTTGCCAGAGATTCTCAATTGGATTTAGGTCTGGACTTTGACTGGGCCATTCTAACACATGAATATGCTTTGATCTAAACCATTCCATTGTAGCTCTGGCTGTATGTTTAGGGTCGTTGTTCTGCTGGAAGGTGAACCTCCGCCCCAGTCTCAAGTCTTTTGCAGACTCTAACAGGCTTTCTTCCAAGATTGCCCTGTATTTGGCTCCATCCATCTTCCCATCAACTCTGACCAGCTTCCCTGTCCCTGCCGAAGAAAAGCATCCCCACAGCATGATGCTGCCACCACCATGTTTCACAGTGGGGATGGTGTGTTCAGGGCGATGTGCAGTGTTAGGTTTCCGCCACACATAGCGTTTTGCATTTAGGCCAAAAACTTCAATTTTAGTCTCATCTGACCAGAGCACCTTCCTCCACATGTTTGCTGTGTCCCCCACATGGCTTGTGGCAAACTGCAAACGGGACTTCTTATGGCTTTTTTTCAACAATGGCTTTCTTCTTGCCACTCTTCCATAAAGGCCCGATTTGTGGAGTGCACGACTAATAGTTGTCCTGTGGACAGATTCTCCCACCTGAGCTGTGGATCTCTGCAGCTCCTCCAGAGTTACCATGGGCCTCTTGGCTGCTTCTCTGAACAATGCTCTCCTTGCCCGGCCTGTCAGTTTAGGTGGACGGCCATGCCTTGGTAGGTTTGCAGTTGTGCCATACTCTTTCCATTTTCGGATGATGGATTGAACAGTGCTCCGTGAGATGTTCAAAGCTTGGGATATTTGTTTATAACCTAACCCTGCTTTAAACTTCTCCACAACTTTATCCCTGACCTGTCTGGTGTGTTCCTTGGGCTTCACGATGCTGTTTGTTCACTAATGTTCTCTAACAAACCTCTGAGGCCTTCACAGAACAGCTGTATTTATACTGAGATTAGATTACACACAAGTGGACTCTATTTACTAATTAGGTGACTTCTGAAGGCAATTGGTTGCACTGGATTTTATTTAGGGGTATCAGAGTAAAGGGGGCTGAATACATTTGCACGCGACACTTTTCAGTTTTTTATTTGTAAAAAAATTTGAAAACCATGTATCATTTTCCTTCCACTTCACAATTATGCGCCACTTTGTGTTGGTCTATCACATAAAATCCCAATAAAATACATTTACGTTTGTGGTTGTAACGTGACAAAATGTGGAAAAGTTCAAGGGGTATGAATACTTTTGCAAGCCACTGTACGTTAGGGACAATTTAGAGTGGCCAATGGTTTCGTGAAGAACATGCAATCTCTGCAAAAACAATGCCCAAGTTAAGGATTGAACCTGGGTTGCTGGAACTGTGCAGTGACACAGTGACTGCTCTGCTGTCCTCATAGTTCTGAGAAGTTTTGGGAAGCAACATCATTGTCAGTGATAGTTTACTTCAAATTCAAAACAAGCAGGTGTCCGATATCCAGGACTATAAATCCTTCTCATTATGGCTACTCTGTCTTGAGTCAGTGATAACATATTTGTTTCTGAATCACAAGATCGATTGGTCAAGTAGAGTCCAGGACTTTAACACATACTCTAGGTTGTCACGTTGTGCATTATAAGTATTATTCTGCATTGTTGGTGCATTGATGGAACTTTAGATAGGGTTTACATCAGTATTATCTGACAGCTCAGTTGGGCATTATTTTTTTTCACTATTTGAAGCTGAGAAATTAGGTGAACATTATGTCATTGACGTCCGACACCATCCTTTGTATTATTTCAGTACTTCATTTGCCTGCAAAATTTATAGTGATGTCAATAATTAACCAGATGTAAAGGACTTTTTGGCTTCACTATTATCTGATGCTGTAATTCAGCCATGATTGATAACTTATGCTCAGTCAGCACGCTTCCAACATTGCAGGGTTTCACAGGCAGTGCTCACTGCTCACACACTCCTCTCAAAGTTAACACTGCTGTCTCACTGCTCCAAGGAAGCAGTTTGATTCTTGAGTTGTATGTGTGGAGTTTACATGCCCTCTCTGTGACCATATGGATTCCTCAAACATCCAAAATACATACTCATTGGATATTATGAATTTACCCTTCGTGTGGTGATAAAAATAAATAAAAGGGGAGAAAAGTTTGCTGCGGTACATGGAAATAAGGTTTTTTTTTCTGGAAACTGGTATGGTGAGATGAGTCAATCAGTAGTCTCCTACATCCTAGTAAGTACCAATCTTTCCCCTTGTTATTTTCCCCCTTTATCCCCACAACCTTTTTGATCATGATCCAGTATTATCCTAGTCTATAAAAAATCAAAGGGCTGCAGATGCTGGAAGTCTGAAATGAAATCAGAATTGCTGGAAACAGTCAGATGGTGAGACAGATTCCGTGGAAAGAGAAAAAGAATCAATATTTCAGGATCAAGATCCTTCGTCGGATCAGAAAAAATAAATAAATAGCTTCGTTGCAGAGGGGCTGGGGGATGGGACAAAGTAAATATCTAGAGATACAGCTTGAAAATGGCCCTTTGGCCCACTGAATCCATGCCAACCACTCAGGGCAATATATAGAGGCTAATTGACCTTTGGGATGTGGGAGGAAACTGGAGCACCCAGAGAAAACCCATGTGGTCACAGGGAGAACGTGCAAAATCTACACAGACAGCACCTGAAGTCAGGATTGAACCTGGATCTCTGTTGGTGTGAGGCAGCAGCTTTTCCAGCTGTGACACTGTGCTGCCCTTGTGCCACTATGCTACCATTCAGAGAGAGAGAAATCAAACAAAGGGACATGTAATAGCAGGTCAGAGCTGTTGCCAAGACCTTAACAAAATAATTCTAGAAATGCCCAAAGTATCACTTACTTTCTGTGGAGAAAGAAAAATTACTGAGCTAATATTGCAAACAGATACCAATTCAGTGGAAAGACACAAAATGCTGGAGTAACTCAGTGGGATAGGCAGCATCTCTGGATAGGAGGAATGGGTGACGTTTCGGGTTGAGACCCGAAAAGTCACCCATTCCTTCTATCCAGACATGCTGCCTGTCTGGCTGAGTTACTCCAGCATTTTATGTCTCTCTTCAGTGTAAACCAGCATCTGCAATTCCTCCCTACAAACTACCAGTACAATGGAATTGGCCGGTGCTATGCAAACAGATATAAATATCTGAAATTTGAATTCTGAGAGCTACAAAATGCCCAGATGCAAGATGAGCAGTTGTTCCTCAGGGTTACATTTGGCCTCGTTGTAGGGCACAGACAGAGAGGTCAGAGGGGAATTGGGAATCAAAGTGAGAGTAATTTAGAAGCTCAGGGTCACTTTGTAATAGTGAAAGGCTTCGGAAAGCGTGGACGTGGAGAGGATGTTTCCGCTAGTGGGAGAGTCTAGGACCAGAGGCCAGAGCCTCAGAATGAAAGGACGTACCTTTAGAAACGAGACAAGGAGGAATTTCTTCAGTCGGAGGGTGGTGAATCTGTAGAATTCATTGCCACAAAGGCTGTGGAGGCCGTCAATGGATATTTTTAAGGCAGAGATTGATGGATTCTTGATTAGTACAGGTGACATGGGTTATGGGGAGAAGGCAGGAGAATGGGGTTGAGCTAGAAATATAGATCAGCCATAGTAGAATGGCGGTGTAGACTTGATGGGCCAAATGGCCAAATTCTGCTCCTATGAACTTTGTTGTTAAACCAACCTGCTTTTGCCTTCTCCAAGTGCCAGCTAATCACTTCCCCAAATGAACTGATTAGATCCAAGAACCTTCTCTCCTCCTCTTCAGCATTTCAAAGGGGCATTCCTTATGTCACTCACCGGTTCACTTGTCTATCTCCACCTATCACTCCCCATCACATTTAAATTACAATAATTGCATGCAATTAGCTAGTCGGTCTTTTTGATGTGCACACGCTTTCCATGCCAAGGGCCATATTTTGAAGTGTGGAGCAGAGTTACAGCAGGATGGTTAAAAAAAACCAAGTCAACCTTCAAGAAATGCAACATCTGCCCTTTCACCTCTTCCCTTTCCACCATTCAGGAAATTTCCTGTCACTTTAATTCTTCATCCCACTCCAATATTTCTGTCCATGGCCTCCTGTACCAGTTCCAGGAGCCCCATTGAAACCCTGAGCAACAGCACCTCATTTTCCATGTGGACATGTTGCTGCTTTCTGGATTCAAAACTGAATTTCAGAAAAAATGTTTTTTTTGTTTTGTTTGTGCAAGAAATGACAAGTTCTGCTGTGAAATTATAGACACTTGCAATATGAGCTCATTTTTTCTCTGTCTCTGCACACTGGCTATTCTACTGGTCATTAGTTTTTCAGTTCTGACTTGCAACAGCTTTCACACGTCCATTTGTTTATTGCCTTTCTCCCAGTATTTTATCAATCAACCTTCTCAATAACAGAGGGTATCAATCAACCTTCTCATTAACAGAGGAATTAGCTTAGTAACCCTCGACTCACCCTATTGAAGATACTCCCTGCTTAGCCATCCTTCCCCAACTCCCCACAATTTAAAACTTTTCTCATTCTCTCAGTTCCAATAAAGGGTCTGAAAATTAAATATGTTTCTCTTTCCACAGATGCTGCTTGACCTGGTGAATGAACACATAATCCTGCCCACATGGTCATTTCACTCCCGCCATCGGGAAGAAGGTATAAGGAGCCTGAAAACTGTAACATCTAGATTGAAGAGCAGGTTCTTCCCAACAAGCAAAGGCTATTAAATACTGCAACCTCCAACTAAGCTCCTGACTACATAAGCTTTGTACTATTACTGTGTGTTTTTATATTCACATTGAACTTTTTTGTTTTTTTATTATGGTGTTTAAGATTACTGTGTTTACATATCTGTTGTGCTGCTGCAAGTAAGAATTCATTTTCCTATCACAATAAAACACTCTTGACTCTCTTGACTGTTGAATGCTCCCTGTAATTTTTAAATTATTTTTAACCATCCTACTCTAACTGCTCTATACTTCAAAATATGGCCCTTGGCATAAAACACGTGTGCACAACATCAAAAATATCATCTGGCTGGTGGCATGCAATTATTGTACTTTAAACCTTTTCATACTGAACATTTATAATTGATCAATTTAAAAAGTATTTGCAAATTGAAACAAGTTTCATAAAGACATTAAATTACTCATTAAAGAATTATGTGCAGATTGTTTTGCTAACTTTGGCCTGGACAGAACAAAGTAACAGGAGGATCCTCTAAAATCAATCAACCCACTCATAAGTCGTTCAAAAATGTAAATATTTGTCATGACTCGATCCGTGCCAAACATGACTTACCTGGTACATGTAAATGATGTTAGATGATACAAATTTGGCACCGTAGAGTAGTCCATCAGTCCATCTCACCTGGACGACTTCTCCCTCCGCTGGAGGACCAAGCTCCAAGCAATTTTTACTCTACAAAAGTCAAGATAAAAAATAACATGTTTTTTTATTGTTATTAACATGCCACTCGTAACCTTGTATCACAACATTAGAGTGAAATATTTGAGATAAAATTGAAATGAGCACTACACTCTAAAGGCCCTGTCCCACGATGCGAGTTTACCCAAGAGCTGTCCCGAGTTAAAAAAAAAATCAAACTCGTGGTACTTCATCACGTGTATTTTTTTACACTTGGAAAATTTTCACACTGTTGAAAAAACGTCACGAGTTACCGCGTTTCCTAAGTACCTGCCGTTAGCATTACGAGCGCTACGAGACATCCACGAGCTCCGACGTAGCCGCTACGTACATTCTACGTACTTACCACGAGTTTGATTTATTTATTTTTACTCGGGAGAGCTCTTGGGTAAACTCGCATCGTGGGACAGGGCCTTAAGATTTTGAAATAATAGATTATGTGTCAAAAGCACACTTTGATTGTTCAACATCTGTATACACATAATCATCTCATACAATAAAATAACAATCCTTTTATTGTTGCAGCCTCTCATGCCACCAGCTTTTCCCTGGCCCAGCTTCGATCTCCCCTTAGAATGCCCTCAATAAGAAACTAAAACATTGACGCAAATGATACAATCCAACAATTTTAACTACATAAAATCTTCAGGTAAAGATATGGGATGTACAGTGTCTGATTGAATCTTTGTAAAAAATCCCAGAAAATATTGGGAGTACTTTGCTTAAGAAGGAATTGCAGATGCTGGTTTACACCGAAGATAGACACAAAATGCTGGAGTAACTCCAGCACCGCAGAGACGCTCTGGAGATAGGAATAGGTGATGTTTCGGGTCGAGATCCTTCATAAGACTGAGTCTCTGAGATGCTACCTTATCTGCTGAGTTACTCCAGCATTTTGTGTCTATATTGGGAATACTTTGTTGAACTTTCATTAGGTTGCCTTCATAAATATTGCATGATTTGCTGAACATATCCCACTGTTTCTGCAATTGTATTGGAGTTACAACATATTCAGTATTTTGCTTTAAGCTAATGACTGCATCAGTCTCTTTCATTTGAAAATTCACAGCAATCAATATTTCCTGCAGCTTCAAGCATGTTCTCCTTTATGTACACAGAGTTTTACCATATGGGAGTTGTTCTTGATGACACAAGATGAAAAATGCTATGAATGCTGCGGAGTGGACAGCCACACCTACATGTTTAACCAGAATAATATAAACTGTGGATTAGTGCTAGTGGTCTCACCAGTTATAACTAATTCCAGGCAACCCCTGCATCATGGCCTTTCGGGTTATGGAAATTTGCCCTTACGAATCCACGTCACTACCCAAAAATGTGTCATACCCCTAGAATAAAATTCACTCAAGCAATTTAAGTGAAAAAATTAAATAAACACAATGTTTTTTTCAACTCGTGTTTCTTAACAGATGCACAAATATTGCACTTGGAAAAAACAGGATATGGACCGTTTTATAGTAACGCACCTCCTCCATTACACGGAGCTTGCTTGTACTAATGTTTAGAGGATGAGCCATAAAATTAATCCAGTCCATGTACTGGCCCTCAATGAAGTTTTGATTCTCAAGAACTGGAATTTATTCTGAAACAGCCCTCACGAGTGATTACAAACAATGAAGAATAGTTCACCAAACATCTGGCAGTCCTTCGTCCTTCGTTGTAGAACATGATTGGTTATTGACTTTCCCCTGGCTCTCAGTCTGAAGAAGGGTCTCGACCCGAAACGTCACCCATTCCTTTTCTCTGGAGATGATGTATGACCTGCTGAGTTACTTCATTTTTTTGTGTCTATCATGGGTTATTGATTGTCCCCCACTCCCCAAAAACGGTCCTTACACACAGTGAGGTGCAAATGACTCAGAACTCAGATTCAGAGAGTAAAGAGCAGATTGTCTGACATGAAACACATCATTTTTATAATACATTAGCTGGTTCACATGATGTTTCATTAAATTGATGCAGGAATATCGCACATGAGAAGATAATAACAAACATCTTATATATCTCCACAACTTAGTACAGTGCAAAGAACAATGTACACTTGGTGGGCAATGTTTCTGTGTTGTATATACTTTGGAAACAATTTATTCTGAATGTTCTTCAGGTAAGAGGCGAAATGCTTGTAACAGGTGCAACAGTTGACTGTTGAAGACAACTTACGATTGTAGCAGATAACAAAGTGGGGGAGGTTTCTGACCATAAGAAATAACAAGACCTGGCCATTCGGCCCACAATGTCTGCTCAATAAGATCAGCAACATCTTCCTGCACTAACCCTTTGATTCCCGTCATGACTAAAAAATCAACATCTATCTTAAATATACTCAGTGACTGAGCTTTCACAGCTGTCTTGAGTACAGAGCAAGATTTCCCACTTGATGAAGACATTTCTTCTCAACTGTCTCCTGAACAAATAACCCCTTATGACCCTGTCCCATGGTACGAGTTCATTCCAAGAGCTCTCCAAGTTTGCCCTGATTCGAACTCGGAGACTTACGGTAATGGCCGCTCGTCGGTACTCGGGGCTCTCCTGGACATTTTTCAACATGTTGAAAAATCTTCACGAGTCTTCCTGAGCTTACCTGCTGTTAGCGAGTCTTCCCGAGTACCTGCCGTTAGCGTTACGAGCCGCTAAAAAACGTCCCCGAGCTCCGACGTACCCGCTACATTCATTCTCTGTGCTTACCACAAGTTTGATTTTTTTTTTAAACTCGGGAGAGCTCTTGGAATGAACTCGTACCGTGGGACAGGGCCATTATTTTGTCACTGTGGCCGGATCTAGACTGACTCCCCAAATAGGGGAAACATCTGCTTGTATCCTGTCAAACCTGATAATAATCTTGTAGATTTAAATGTGGTCACCACTTGTGTTGAGTACACAACCAGTCTGTTTATATTCCCCTCATATGATCAACCCGCCATGCTGAATACAATCCGGTCAATATTTACTGCCCTCTCTCTAACATAAACCTATATTGCTGTTGGTAGGGAGACCAGACACGTACACAATATTTCAGATGCCATTTCACAGGGTATAATATATTGGAGCAAGGCGTCTCTATTCTTGTACTCAAATGCCCTTGAAAAAAAGACAAACCTCCTGTCTGCTTTCCTAATTGAACACTAATTGAACCCAATTAACATCCCATGACTTGGGAACAAAGACATCTGAACATCAACAATCTCTGTCATATCTCAATAGACAATAGGTGCAGGAGTAGGCCATTCGGCCCTTCGAGCCAGCACCGCCATTCAATGTGATCATGGCTGATCATCCACAATCAGTACCCCGTTCCTGCCTTCTCTCCATATCCCTTAACTCCACTATCCCTAAGAGCTCTATCTAACTCTCTCTTGAAAGCATCCAGAGAACCAGCCTCCAACGCCCTCTGAGGCAGAGAATTCCACAGACTCACAACTCTCTGTGTGAAAAGGTATTTCCTCATCTCTGTTCTAAATGGCTTTACCACTTATTCTTAAACTATGGCCCCTGGTTCTGGACGCCCCCAACATTTGGAACATGTTTCCTGCCTCTAGCATGTCCAAACCCTTAATAATCTTATATGTGTCAATAAGATCCCTTCTCATCCTTCTAAATTCCAGATTATACAAGCCCAGCCGCACCATTCAATCAACATATGACAGCCCCGCCATCCCGGGAATTAACCTCGTGAACCTACGCTGCACTCCCTCAATAGCAAGAATGTCCTTCCTCACGTTTGGAGACCAAAACTGCACACAATATTCCAGGTGTGGTCTCACTAAGGCCCTGTACAACTGCAGGAGGACCTCTTTGCTCCTATACTCAACTTCTCGTGTTATGAAGGCCAACATGACATTCCCTTTCTTCACTGCCTGCTGTACCTGCACGCTTACATTCAGTGACTGATGAACAAGGACCCGTAGATCCCATTGTACTTCCAATTTTCCCAACTTGACACCATTTAGATAATAATCTGCCTTCCTGTTTTTGCCACCAAAGTGGATAACCTCACATTTATCCACATTAAACTGCATCTGCCCACTCACCCCTGTCCAAGTCACCCTGCACCCTCATAGCATCCTCCTCACAGTTCACACTGCCACCCAGCTTTGTGTCATCTGCAATTTTGCTAATGTTACTTTTAATCCCTTCATCCAAATCATTTATATTGTAAATAGTTGTGGTCCCAGCACCGAGCCTTGCGGTACCCCACTAGTCATTGCCTGCCATTCTGAAAGGGACCCGTTAATTCCTACCATTTGTTTCCTGTTTGCCAACCAATTTTCTATCCATGTCAGCACCCTACCTTCAATACCATGTGCTCTAATTTTGCCCACTAATCTCACTATGTGGGACTTTATCAAATGCTTTCTGAAAGTCCAGGTAGACTACATCCACTGGCTCTCCCTTGTCCATTATCCTGGTTACATCCTCAAAAAATTCCAGAAGATTAGTCAAGCCTTCGTAAATCCATGCTGACTCAGATCGAGTCAGCTACTGCTATCCAAATGTGCCGCTATTTCATCTTCAAGACTCCAGCATCTTCCCCACCACCGATGTCAGGCTCTGGTCTATATTTCCCTGTTTTCTCTTTGCCGCCCTTCTTAAAGATTGGGATAACATTAGCAACCCTCCAATCCACAGGAACTGATCCTGAATCTATAGAACATTGGAAAATGATCACCAATGCGTCCACGATTTCTAGAGCCATTTCCTTAAGTACCCTGGGATGCAGACCATCAGGCCCTGGGGATTTATCAGCCTTCAGTCCCATCATTCTACACAACACCATTTCCTGCCTAATGTGAATCTCTTTCAGTTCCTCCGCCACCCTAGATCCACTGGCCACTAGTACATCAGGCAGATTGTTTCTGTTCTCCTTAGTGAAGACGGATCCAAAATACCTGTTCAACTCATCTGCCATTTCCTTGTTCCCCATAATAAATTCACCCTTTTCAGTCTTGAAAGGTCCAACTTTGGCCTTAACTAGTTTTTTCCTCTCCACATACGTAAAGAAGCTTTTACTATCCTCCTTTATATTCTTGGCTAGCTTACCTTCGTACCTCATCTTTTCTCTCCGTATTGCCTTTTGTAGTTATCTTCTGTTGCTCTTTAAAAGTTACCCAATCCTCTGGCTTCCCGCTCATCTTTGCTATGTTATATTTCTTCTCTTTTATTTTTATACTCTCCTTGACTTCCCTTGTCAGCCACGGTCGCCCCTTACTCCCCTTGGAATCTTTCTTCCTCTTTGGAATGAATTATTCCCTCTATGGAATGTATTATTCCCAGGAATACCTGCCATTGTTGTTCCACTGTCATCCCTGCTAGGGTATCATTCCAGTCAACTTTGGCCAACTCCTTCCTTATGGCTCCATAGTCCACTTTGCTCAACTGTAATACCGACACCTCCGACTTACCCTTCTCCCTCTCAAAAGTATTCACCTACCCTCTCCCCTCTCACATCAAGATTTAATTTGAAATGCAGAGCTAGGCTTCCCAGTCTAGCTTGCTCAAGCCCGCAGGGAGAGGATAAAGATGAAAAAAAAAATAATAATAATTAAGAGTATAGTCAGCACGCTAGCTGCTCTGCCTAAATGCATGCCAGAAACTCCCAAAAATCATAGGACAGGCCCATCTCCTTTAAAGGAGCCACTCATAACATCAACTGTAATTTATGAATTGAGATAGGGTGGGAGCCTTATCGAGCCTTAATGCAGGGCTGCCAACTCTCACGCATTGAGCGTGAGAATCAGGCATTTTGACAAATTCTCACGCTCTTACGCTGATCACAAATTTCTCACGCTGTCGTGAGAAATTCTGTGATCAACGAAAATTTCAAAACTCATCAACTGCATGGGCCGCGGGTGTTGGAGAGCCAGGGCTGAGGGAAGGATGGAAGCAGAAGCAGCGGCGGGGACAGATGCGGACGGGGAGCCGGGGCTGGCGAGTGTTTGCCGGGTTGGCGAATGTTTGCCGGGCTGGCTAGTGTTTGCCGGGCTATCGAGTGTTTGCCGGGCTGACGAGTGTTTGCCGGGCTGGCGAGTGTTTGCCAGGCTTGCGAGTCGCTTGCTGCAGCTCCGGCCATGGAGCAGCCTCAGTGCAAGAGTCCCGGGCTGTCGGAGGCGTCGGAAGCGTTTCGCCGCTGCCGTGAGTGTCTCTGTGCTGAATTCGCCCTGAATTCGCATGGATCAGGCAGCGTCTCTGGAGAGAAGGAATTGGTGACGTTTCTGGTCGTGACCTTTAGAAGGGTCTCGACTCGAAACATCACCCATTCCTTCTCTCCAGAGATGCTGCCTGTCCTGGTGAGTTGCTCCAGCATTTTGTGTCTATCTTCGGTTTAAACCAGCATCTGTACTTCCTTCTCACACAATGAGACCCAACAAGATGACTTTGCAGCTAGTACCACTCGGGTGGTGGAGGGACGGAGAGAGAGGGGATGTTAAAGAAATCGATATTCATACTCAAGAGGCGAAATTAGTTGATATCTGTCTTTAAATTGATATTTTGTTCATCTTTTAAATGTAAGTCTTGGATTCATGTATCGCGTGAAGAAATAAGCAAAGGTAAGATGGTAAATATAAATTACAAATTAACTTCAGAAAATGAAACTTGTAGAGATAAACTTTGCCCTTCACTTTACAAAGAATAACCTCAGGGATTATGCAGTAAATGCCATTCAAATACTCTGCAACCTTGGGATAATATTGTTCATGTTCAAATCTGATAGGTAAGTCTTGATTTGTTCAATATTGTATTTTTTAATATAAAGCTTTTCCCTGTACCTCGCTACAGGTGGCAATAGTAAACTAAATCAATCTATTTACATGTATCTGTGTGTTGTTGCTTTAACCAGCCTGTTAAGGTGCAGCAACAGAGAATGTCATTGTTCTGATGTCGCTGCACGCGACAACTAAACACTCTTGTCTTCATTCTACACTTGAAATTACCACAATGACATGTTAACGGCATTTGGACAGGTACACGTGCAGGAAGGAACTGCAAAGTGCTGGAGTAACTCAGCGGGTCAGGCAGCATCTCTGGAGAGAAGGAACGGATGACGTTTCAGGTCGGGACTTTTCTTCAGACTGAAGGTCTGGTTAATTGGCTTGGTATAAGTGTAAATTGTCCCTAGTGTGTGTAGGATAGTGTTAATGTGCGGGGATTGCTGGTCGGTGCAGACTCGGTGGGCCGAAGGTCCTGTTTCTGCGCTGTATCTCTAAACTGAACCCTGTCCGGCTAGCAGGGCTGTGTAGGGCGGAATCCCGGGACACGGTGACATCTGGCTCTGATCTCCACAAAGCCAATCACGTATCGAGCAGCGCCGCAGCTCAATTGGCCTCTGGTGCTTGGAGTCGGTCCACAGACCCAGAGAGGAAATTGGATGTTACTCCGGCTTTTTGTGTCTATCGGCGACATGGAGAGTGGGCTGGACAACGAGTGACGCAGCTCCCCTGATCTACGCTATTCCCACGCACGTATGGACCTGCCCCACTGAGGCAACTCTTTAGGCAACTGCCATGGACTAGTTTTACTAGCATTCACCTACGACAACCTCCGACAGCAAAAATTGTTGCCAATGTCTCTTGTAGTCGCCCAAAAGATCGCCTACGTGGGACAGGCCCTTCAGGCTGCTGCTCGGTGCATCCTGGAGGACAACCAGTGGCTGATGGAAGTAGATACCAAGCACCAGGTAGAAACGGTGGAAGATAGTGGCCTTCAAATGGGGGTGGTTGGAGAAAGCATCCTGCTTGCCTGCTAGATTTTCACTTACTGTAACTGCAGGAAAAATGTTCCCGATGTTGGGGGAGTTCAGAACCAGGGGTCACAGTTTAAGAATAAAGGGTAGGCCAGTTAGGACTGAGATGAGGACAAACTTTCTTCACCCAGAGAGTTGTGAATCTGTGGAATTCTCTGCCACAAAAGGCAGTGGAGGCCAATTCACTGGATGCTTTCAAGATAGTTACATTTAGCTCACGGGGCACGCGAAATCAAGGGTGGGGAAAAACAGGAAGGAGGTACTGATTTTAGATGAACAGCCATGATCATATTGAATGGCAGTGCTGGCTCTAAGGGCCGAATGGCCTATTCCTGCACCTATTTTCTATGTTTCTATGCTTGAGTATATGGCAATAAAACTCGACCACTTGATTGTGAAGCATTCATGCATGGTGGAGGTATAATGTAGTCATAGAGTGATGCAGTGTGAAAACAGGCCCTTCAGCCCCACTTGCCCACACCCGCCAACATGTCCCAGCTAGTCTACCTGCTTTTGGTCCATATCCCTCCGAACCTGTCTTATCCATGTATCAGTCTAACTGTTTCTTAAATGTTGGGATAGTCCCTGCCTCAATTACCTCCTCTGGCAGCTTGTTCCGTACACCCACCACCCTTTGTGTGGAAAAAGTTACCTTAAAAAGTTACCTCTTAAAAATACTTCAAAGAAAAAACATTGATATCATACTTCTACAATGCACTAAAACATGATTTTAATACATAACATTTCAAAAAGTCCCTACCGTGGGAAGGGGGACACACCCCTTCCACACCTTCCCCCCACTCGGTTGCTCCACTCCCTCACCGGGTACCCCCAAGGTGAGTGATCAGTGATCGCTCAGCCCCCCCATTTTCAAAAATGCTCCATGGTCCCTGGTTCAGACAAAGAGCACTGCCAGATGTGAGCGGGGAACTGAGGCCAGTTGTCCGTGATGTCTGGATCCCAATGCTCAGCGCTTCGTGTTTCGGAGTTGGCTAATGTTATTGATTTGTAATTAGCCTGATTTGTAATTAGTTGACAAAACCTTAATTTATTAATCTGGAATATCCAGGGGGATGGGATAAGTGTAATATTAAAATGACATGCAAGGTGTCAAGCATACAGCCCTGATAACCCATTATTTCCTTCAGTTAAATATTGGGAAGGTAGCACTATTGTCATTTGCCACTCAACTATTATGTTTGTTTATCTGACTATTTCTAAACCCCCCTCCGCAAATTCCTTTGACAGGTTGAATAGAAATGTTCCCAATCTCGTTGTTTTATTAATTGAACACGTACATGAACATCCTCAAGGAGTGTAATCAGATGGAAACTGATTCAGATGTGATGTTTAACTGCAACTGCAACTTTATTCATATAGCACATTTCATACACGAGGCAGACTCAAAGTGCTTCACATAAAAACATGTCATACAATAAAATGAAATAATAAAATGAAATAAAATAGAAGAATTAAAAGAAAATAAAAGCAAAGTTAAAAATGCATTATAGAAAAGTACAAAAGTTAAAAGTGCAATGTAGTTATGATTTAGCTGAAAGCTAAAGTAAACATAAAAGTTTTCAGTCTTGTTTTAAAAGTGGTGAAAGTAGGGGCAAGTCTTAAATCTTCAGGAAGTTTATTCCAGCTATTTGTTGCATAGTAACTAAATCCTGCTTTCCCATGTTTTGTATTTACTCTGGGAATCACTAACAGATTGGTCTCAGAAGATCTTAGCGGTCTAGAAGGCTTATATAGTGGAAGCATGTCAGTGATATACTTTGGCCCTAAACCATGTATTGATTTATAGGTGAGCAGCAGGATTTTGAAATCAATTCTCTGACATACAGGGAGCCAATGTAAGGATTTAAGAATTGGTGTAATGTGTTCAAATTTTTTGGTCTTTGTTAGAACTCTAGCAACAGCGTTCTGAACAAGCTGTAGCTGCCTGACAGTTTTTTTCGGAAGACCTGCAAGGAGACTGTTACAATAATCTAGCCTACTAGTAATAAAGGCATGTACAAGTTTTTCTAAGTCTTGAGCTGACATGAGTCCTCTTAGTCTTGCTACGTTTTTGAGGTGATAGTGGGCCGATTTTGTTACTGATTTGATGTGACTGTCGAAATGTAAATCTGAATCCATAATAACCCCGAGATTTCTGGCTTTGTTTGAAGTTTTCAGGGACAGAGAGTGAAGGTGTTGGGTTACTTCAAGCCTTTCTTTTTTAGCACCAAAAACAATCATCTCCGGTTTGTCCTTATTTAGTTGGAGGAAATTTTGGCACATCCAGTCTTTGACTTGCTCAATGCACTGGCACAGCAGATCTATGGGGCGATAGTCATTTGGTGATAGCACTACATAAATTTGAGTGTCATCGGCATAGCAGTGGTGGTCAATATTATTATTTCGCATGATTTTCCCTAGTGGGAGCATGTAGATGTTGAATAAAGAGGGCCCTAAGATCGAACCTTGCGGGACTCCACACATCACGTTGGTTGGTTCTGATACAAAGTCGCCAATGGAAACAAAATAGTTCCTATCTTGTAGATATGACCTGAGCTTGTTCAAAGAAGGGGCATATTTTAAAGGAGTGACGGAGATACTTGCAGGGGAATGTGTGAGGAGGTTATTATTTGTCTTTAGTTTTAGCTTGAACCAGGACATCTGAAGATTCAAAGTTTAATATACTAATTGTGCTGATACTGACTCCAACCAACCACGTAATGAATATCATCCATTCTGGAGGTTTTATTTTTCTGATGCCATTTAAACTTCACTTGGATTTGAATCACTTCAATGTAAAAGTAATTGGGAATGGGAAGCATTGGAACAAAAAATTGCCCTCGATACATGTTAACTGTAATATAGTAATGTATGCATGTTGGTAGGTACAATCAAAACAAAGATCTTTTTATCATTGTTGTGTTATGAATACCACAGAAAATATTATGTACTCTCAAGATCACATTTAATAGAATAATATTGCTTAAATGTGTAGTTATTGGACTTTGCATTTCAGAAAAGTCCCAGCTGAGAGGAAGACAGCAAATTACTGAAAATATTGGGGGTGAAAATAACTTCAGGACAGTTTGTTATGAAAATGAAAGAAATGGTAACAGAATACTTATACAGCTGAGTGAGTATAATTTTATGGATGAGAAATTGTGTTCAACCAAGTGATGATTTCTTTGACAAAGTAACCAGCATGTTTGATAACAAGGAAGCCAATGGATGTAGCAAATTTTGTTATACAACATTTGGTTCGTGAAGTGCCCCATAAAAGATGACCGCATTAGATAAGCACCTGTGGACTTGAACGTAATAGGTTAAGTCCAGGGGGTCAGATATGGGGCTTTATGTGTGGGCCAGATATATTGTCAGAGCAGCGGGCTAGGAGCAAGGCCAAGTGTGCATCCAGAGTCAAGGTCTGGAATAGTACTAGGTGTGCAGTCAAAGCTGGGATAATGCGAGTGTTCAGCACTGGGAAACTAAGCAGGTAAGCAGCAATGATCAGGGTAGAATAGGGGGCCAGGTAAAAGGCTGGACTCAGGGTCAGGAATAGTACCAGGTGTGCAGTGAGACCCAGGTTGGTCAACATGGGCCAAGTGTTTGATTATAATCTGATTTCAATACATGAATATACTAAGATCATTCATGTGCTGTGCCTGTTGATCATAGCCTGGCTCTACTGTGGAATGTAATTTAGCCTAACCTTATTCATAGCTAATCCAATTTAAAGCATAAATATTGCATTCAAGTGTAAGTTAAAAGACTCGCTACAGTATGCACCAGATTGCACAATTTCAAGCTGAAAAATGCAAAAGCTCCGTACCAATGGGAGGGGGGCACCCTCAGGCTTGGTCCCTCACAATTTCTCACTCCCAACTCTCACCCAATGTTGGCAGCCCTGCTTAATGTACCTTACTTACCGAGTGTAGGCAAGTCGAGGTTTCATTGAAAAAGACAGGAACTATTGGTATAGACCACAGATAAATGTTCAGTTCAGTCATATGGACTGTGCAGGTTTCAACATCAAAAGATAAATATATTTGCAAAGTGTGTGTCATGTTCATGCAGCAATTATTTCAGGAAATAAGAATCTCTGTTAATCCTTTGCTGGTGCAGTGCCAGGAGGAAGTTAGCAATCAAGGAGCATTTGTCTCACTTTCAATTATGATTCAGGCACCCCTGGGATGCTCGCACTACTTAGCATATCCTTTGCCTAAATGAGGGAATTGTTTAACAAAAATAACTCAAACTAAACTATTTGTCAGAGTAAAATCTTCAAACTGCTGCCAATACTTAACATAGAGGATACAGAGTGGAAGAAAAATGTACTATGCTGTCTATGCATCCCTCCAGACGGCTGATGGGAAAGTCTTGGCACACCAGCTCAGTGTTCAGAACTGCTCAGTCAAGAAAGGCTTTTTTGCGTCTTTTATGTTATTTTGGAAAGGGGGTAGGGATAGAAAGGTTGAGGGGGATGGGGTGGGGTTTAGAGCAATGAGAAACCCAAACATGGTTCACTGTTAAGCGAATCAACAAAGGGAAAACAATCCACTAATACCTAATGTTAAGGCAACAAACATATTTAATAAATAAATCAACATTTAACAGCAGACATTTATCAATGCTAGGGGGAGGAGTGGGGGAGAGGAGGAGAAGGGGGGGAGAGGAGGAGGAGGGGGGGGAGAGGAGGAGGGGGAAAGAAGGAGGGGAGCGGGGCGGGCGGGCCCGGGCGACCTGGTGACTTCACTCGCAGCGCGTGGAACACAGCATGCATACCCATTGTGATGTCATCACGTCATCAGCCAAAGCCAGACGGTTTTATTTTGATTAATAACTCGAGAAATAATGCATGAATTTTTCAGTTAAGGCAATTTTGGACTCGACGGGATAAATCTCTATCGAAATATGTAAATTTTTTACCGTTACCTCGTCATTTTTTTGAGAAGATGTGATGACACACAAACAAATAAAGAAATACACATCCAAGATCAGAGTTTTATAATTATAAGGATAGTCCATGACGAACTCCGCAATATCAAGAATACGAGAGATCTATTTTACATCTGCAAACTTATACCCCATATCATTACATCTGTATCATTAGTAGCAATCCCTATAGTATGTTCCTGGTCACAGGCTCTGAATCATAAAAACAACCCTCCACCATAACCCCCTGTCTCCGATTTCCAAGCCAGTTTTAGGTCCAATTTACCAAATTGTCTTGGATTCCATGGCTCTAAATGTTTGAACCTGTCTCCCGTCAAACCTTATCAAAGCCCTGATCAAGGTACACCTGGTCTGCAAGAGCCACACTGCTCTCATCAATACATTTTCCTACCTCTTTAACAAATTCAATCAAACTGGTTAGACAGGATGTCCCCTTTTATCTAATTCATGCTGAATATCTTTGATTCACCTCTGCTCTTCCAAGTGTAAATAATAATAATAATAATATCTTTTATTGTCATTGCACGTCAGTGCAACGAGATTTAGTATGCAGCTCCACCGATGTACAAGAAAAGTAAAATAAATAAATAAGCAAGCTGAGTGACGTGACCATCCGAGGGAGACTGTCCAGGGCGGGTGGGTGGGGGGGCACTCAGCAGGGCCGGTTCAGAGCCGCTATAGTTCTTGGAATAAAGCTGTTTCTGAGTCTGGAGGTTTGGGCGTAGAAGGCCTTGTAACGTCTGCCGGAGGGAAGTAGTTCAAACAGTCCGTTACAAGGGTGTGATGAGTCCTTATGGATGCTGACGGCCTTCCTGAGGCACCGTGTGTGGTAGATGCCCTCCAAGGCTGGTAGCTCTGTCCCAATGATCCTCTGCGCTCAGTGGACGACGCGCTGAAGAGCTCTCCTCTCCGCCTCCGTGCAGCTGAGATACCACACAGAGATGCCATACGTTAATATGATCTCTGTGGTGCAGCGGTAGAACGTTGTCAGCAGCTGTTGGGGCAGACCAGTCTTTTTTAATGTCCTCAGGAAGAACAGTCGTTGCTGTGCCTTCTTGACCAGCGCAGCGGTGTTGTTGGACCATGTGAGGTCCACTGAAATGTGAATGCCCAGAAACTTAAAGCTTCTCTCTCCACACTTTCCCCGTAAATGGAGATTGGGGCGTATTCTCCATTATGGGACCTCCTGAAGTCACTAATCAGCTCCTTGGTCTTGGAGGTGTTTAGTGACAAGTTGTTATGAACGCACCAGTCCACCAGGTTCTGCACCTCCGCTCTGTATTTTGTTTCATCACCGTTGGTGATCAGCCCAATCACTGTTGTGTCGTCTGCAAACTTCACGATGGTGTTGGTGTCGAATGCAGGGACACAGTCGTGAGTGAAGAGGGAGTAGAGCATGGGGCTTAGTACACAGCCCTGTGGTGTGCCGGTGCTGAGGGTGATAGTGGAGGACAGGTGCGGGCCCAGTCTCACTGCCTGCGGTCGCTCCGTCAGAAAGTTCAGGATCCAATCGCATATCGGCGAGCTGAGGCCTAGCTGGTGGAGTTTGGTGGTGAGCTTGGTGGGGATGACCGTATTGAATGCAGAGCTATAGTCAATGAAGAGCATCCTCACATACGTGCCCTGTCTGTCCAGGTGAGTCAGGACAGTGTGAAGAGCCAGAGAGATGGCATCCTCTGTTGATCTATTTGCCCTGTATGCAAATTGATGGGAGTCCAGTGAGGCAGGGATGCTCTATTTGATATGGGAGAGGACCAGCCTTTCGAAGCACTTCATTGGGATTGGAGTTAGGGCAACCGGGCAGTAGTCATTCAGGTTGGTGACTTTGGACTTTTTCGGCACCGGCACTATGGTGGCTGTTTTCAGGCACTTGGGGACCGTTGCCAGAGATAGAGACAGATTGAAGATTCTCGTGAATACCTCCGCCAGCTGTACAGCACAGTCCTTTAGTACCCTTCCCTGGACTCCATCCGGGCCTGCAGCCTGGATTGATCCTACGCAGAGCGCACTGTACCTCCTGGGTGCTCAGTGTTAAGGCCTGTCCCTCCGCCATGGCCGGAGGGACCCAATATCAAATCAACCCAATAACTTCCTGTAATTACCTGGCTTATCCCTGCTGTCCTTTAAAAAATTATAAGTTCCACATTTGCTGTCCTAGAGTCACCTGCATCTCAGCTTAAGGCCAACAAAGTTATAAAAATCTCCTAGTAGACTCTTCCTTTGGCATCCGTCACAACCTGGGATACATCACAGAGTCATGGTGAGTGTCCACCTTTTAGTTTCCTAAGACATCTAATACCTTGCTTTTAATGATAACATGTTGGAGAATTTCACAATTCCCCACCTAAATTCTTTGACTGTAATTCTCTTCTACTTTGTGAATATAAAGGAGAAATATTAATTTTAATACCCATGTCCTCTAGCTCCATGCTCAGATTGCCATTCTGCTTCTTTTTGATACCCCTGAACTTGCTGACTTCATGTTTTACCCACCTGAAACACTCATTATTTCACTTTTGAGTATCTCCCAGTTGTTGTATGTGGACCCACCGACACATGCTGCTCCTAATCTACTTTTGCTCTATCTTGTCCTATGATCTCAGCCTTTGCACAATTCAACATTTAATTTCCAGACCACCCTGAAACCTGGTCACTATCGTGAAAATGCATTCACATGGGCACTTTAATCACTTGGTTGGCCACATTCCCAAGGGTTAGGTCCAATAGTTCTAACGCACTGGCTCAAAAGAATTTCCTGGACATACTTTGAAAATGTCACCCCTTTATATGTTTCACACAAAAGGAAATAATTGTAAATAATTGCATCACAAATGTGAAATCGTATGTTTGAAGACTTAAGAGTCACAGTCATACAGCGTGAAAACAGGCCTTTCGGCCCAACTTGCCCATGCTGACAAAATGCCCCATCTACACTTATGCCACTTTCCCGGGTTTGGCCTATATCCTTCAAAACCTTTCATATCCAGGTACCTGTCCAAATGCCTTTTAAATGTTGCTATAGTACTTGCTATGTAGACTTGATGGAATTAAATGATGAAATCTGTGTTACCATCAAGACACTTTTTCACGCATATAGCAAAAGCATTTTTCATGTAAAAGGCAATGACACAATCCCATGTTCTGTGATTGTGTTTCCATTCTTACTTTAGTAATTTTCTACATTGCTAGTTATTAAGCACAGATTTACCCTTGCTAATTTCAGAAACTAGAATTCCCAGGATGTTAAAAGCCAGTGCATATGGTAACCATTTTGCATTTTAACAGTATGGCAAATTATCCATATACACCACTACCATATTATTACTTCACAGTCTCCATCTAATACAGATAATATTGCTAGTTAAAGAATATGATGACCAACAGATAGAAATCAGATAAATAATTTTTGATATACAGTCAAGAGGCAAGAGAGTTTAATGTCATTATCCCAGATAGGACAATGAAATTCTTGCTTTGCTTCAGCACAACAGAATATAGTAGGCATGAATACAGAACATATCAGTGAGTCCATATACCATTATATAAATATATACACACATCAATAAATAAGCAGATAAAGTGCAAATAAACAGATAATGGTCTATAATGTTCAGAGGTTTGTTTCAGTTGAGTTTAATAGCCTGATGGCTGTGGGGATGTAGCTATTTCTGAACCTGGACGTTGCAGTCTTCAGGCTCCTGTACCTTCTACCTGAAGGTAGCGGGGAGATGCGTGTGTGGCCAGGATGATGTGGGTCCTTGATGATGCTGCCAGCCTTTTTGAGGCAGCGACTGTGATAGATCCCCTCAATGGTAGGGAGGTCAGAGCCGATGATGGACTGGGCAGTGTTTACTACTTTTTGAAGTCTTTTCCGTTCCTGGGCGCTCATGTTGCCGAACCACGACACGATGCAACCGGTCAGCATGCTCTCTACTGTGCAGCTGTAGACGTTAGAGAGAGTCCTCCTTGACATACCAACTTTCCATAATCTTCTCAGGAAGTAGAGTAAGCTTCAGTAAGCAAGCAAATTTTGGCTCATTTCAATTGGATATTAAGAATTTCTGAGAGAATTGCAATTTTAACCACACAATTTTCTCAAGTTAGTGAAACCAACATGTTGGCCCTCTTTTTTACTCCTCGATGCTTATCTCCCCATTTGCTTCATTCAGCAAAGAGAAAGCTTTTCACCTACCAGAGAGATTGGCAAATAGTAACGGTCTGCAAAGGATATTATTTTCATAACCTTAAAATATCTTCATTCTAATTCAGATTGTTTTTGAAGGTTTGCTAATAGAGGAATGTGTAAAAGTATGATCCAGGGAAGTTCAATTACAGCTGGCAAAAATGCTTGCGTATTTTATTGAACAATTCAGCAACCAATCTACTTTTAGATTTGATGGTACATTCATTATATTGGATTGAACATATGGCCAAAGTACTCCAAGTGAAGTCAATTTGCTTACGCAAATTAACTTACATCATTAAACAGACTCTTCCACAAATTCAGATTTCACATAACATTGATGGCATCAGCTTTGCGCAAATATTAACATTAGTAAACCATTTTTTTTAGATTAGTCGTTAGAAAATAAGTGAAATTGTGAAGACGATATTTAATGTTCACCCCTAAGTGCCTATGGGAATGGAATCACATTTGGGCTGACAACAGCACCTTTAATGCATCAAACCCTCTGAAGTACTTTATTTTGGATCGTCATCAAACAAAATATCACGCTGAGCTACATAACGCGATATCAGAGCAGATATCAGACCCTGCTCCCCGACAGACTCTCTCCCTCAATCCCCCTGATCCACTTCCTCTGCCCTTTCTTTGTCGCACCTGACCATCAAGGCTGAACATGTGAGGAAAGATCTGAGCAGACTCCGCCCAGGCAAAGCCACGGGTCCCAATGGTGTCAGCTCTGGGGTACTCAAGGCATGTGCCAGCCAGTTGTGTGGAGTACTCCAGCATATCTTCAACCTGAGCCTGGAGAAGGTTCCTGTGATGTGGAAGACATCTTGTCTGGTTCCTGTACCAAAGAGGACATGCCCCAGCTCCTCCAATGACTACAGACCAGTGGTGGTGACTTCACACATCATGAAGTCCCTAGAGAGGCTGGTGCTCACTCAACTGCGACCCCTGATTAAATCCTACCTGGACCCCCTGCAGTTCGCTTACCAAACAAAGATGGGGGTTGAGGACGCCATCATCCACATGCTCCATCGTTCCCAAGTTCACCTGTATAAGCCAGGAAGCATTGTGAGAGTCATATTTTTTTACTTCTCTAGTGCTTTGAACAGATTATGCCTGCACTGCGAGGGAGCAAACTGATGAAGATGCGGGTGGATGCTCTATTGGTGTCCTGGATCACCAACTACCTGACTGGATGACCACAATATGTCAGGCTACAGAACGGTGTCTCGGACATGGTAGTGAGCAACACAGGGACCCCACAGGGGACGGTCCTCTCTCCCTTCCTGTTCACCATCTACACCTCGGACCTCAGATATAACTCGGACTCCTGCCACCTGCAGAAGTTTTCAGATGACTCTGCAATTGTGGGCTGCATCAGAGAGGGGAGGGAAGCTGAATATAGAGGTGTAATCGACGACTTTGTGGATGGTGTGGGCTGAATCACCTGCTGCTCAACATCGACAAGAATAAGGAGTTAATTGTGGACTTTCGGAGGAGAAGAACACCCCTGTCCCCTGTCTCCATCAATGGTGTGGGTGTGTAGTTTACCAGGGAGTACAAATACCTTGCAGTGTACCTGGACAGTAAACTTGACTGGTCCAGGAACACTGAGGCCCTGTAGAAGAAGGCACAAAGCTAGCTGTACTTTTTGAGAAGGCTCTGCTCCTTCAACATCTGCAGTAAGATGCTGCAGATGTTCTACCAATCGGTGGTAGCCAGTGCCATATTCTTCGCTGCCGTGTGCTGGGGCAGCAGGTTGAAGGCCGCGGACGGCAACAGGCTTAACAAGCTCATCAGGAAGGCTGGCTCCGTCCTGGAGGCTGAGTTGGATTCATGGGTGGTGGTCTTGGACGGAAGGATGCTCCTCAAACTGTGGAGCATCTTGGGCAATACAGCTCACCTCCTCCACAACATGCTGGTCATCCTGAGGAGCATCTTGAGCAACAGACTTGTTCCACCAAGATGCAGAACAGAACACCACGGGAATATCCTTCTTCCCTGTGGCTATCATACCGTACAACTCCTCCCCCTTCTGTGGTGGAGTAGACTGACTCCCCCCACCTCCCCTTATGTGGTGGGGTAGACTAACCCCCCCCCCACACACACACTCAATCTTTGCACATCTCCAATCCTTTCCACTCATCACTTTAATTTCATGTTCTTTGTGTTTTATGACTGTTGGCAGATCAATTTCCCTCCTGGGATATTCTATTGTATCGTTTCATATAAACAAAAAAACTGGACAAAGAGGTCAGCTTTAAGGAGCTGTTTAAAGGAGGGAAGCAAGGCAGAGAGGAAGAAGTCTTAAGGAAAGAATTCTGCAGCTGTATGTGCTGGTAACTGAGAGCCTGGCAGCCAATGGTGGTGATTAAATCGGGGTGTTGGCAAGAGATCATAATTGGAGAAATGTAGGGTCACTAATAGCCACTTCGCAAATGACAAAGACACACGTCGCTTGTGGCAGGGATTTCATACCATCACGGACTACAAGCCCCCCCCGCTGCGGATATGCCAAAACGACCCCTCTCTACCAGATGAACTGAACGAGTTCTACGCACGGTTTGAGGTTGGAAACACCACCCAGACACGTGCACTACTGCCATCTCCCAGTGACCAGTCGCTCAGGCTGTCCGCAGCCGGAGTTAAAAAGGCCTTTGCCAGCATCAACCCACGCAAAGCTGCAGGGCCGGACAACATTCCTGGATGCGTTTTAAGAGACTGCGCCGAGCAACTGAAAGATGTCTTCACAGACATCTTTAACATCTCACTCAGCCAGGCAGTAGTGCCCAACTGTCTTAAGAGTGCCACCATCGTCCCTGTCCCGAAGAAACCAAACCCAGCCTGCCATAATGACTTTCGACCAGTGGCTCTAACACCCATAGTAATGAAGTGTTTTGAGCGACTGGTTATGCAGCATATCAAAAATAGTCTACCTGCCGACCTAGACCCACTGCAGTTCGCCTACAGAGCCAACCGATCCACAGAGGACGCAGTCTCAACAACACTGAACCTCGTACTGTCACACCTTGATCGGAAAAATACTTATGCCAGGATCCTCTTCATAGACTTCAGCTCTGCTTTTAATACAATCATTCCGCAGCAGTTGGTGGAGAAGTTGGAGCTATTGGGGGTTGATGCTGGCACATGTAACTGGGTCCTGAACTTTCTATCGCAACGGCAGCAGACAGTCAGGGTGGGCAGTAGGACATCAAAAACCATAGCCGTGAGCACTGGCTCGCCCCAAGGCTGTGTCCTAAGCCCCCTGCTGTTTAGTCTGCTAACACACGACTGTACTGCTAGACTCAACAACAACTTCATCAACAAGTTCGCTGATGACACAACAGTGGTGGGTCTCATCAGTGACAATGATGAGTCGGCGTACAGGATGGAGGTGGAGCTGCTCACAGGATGGTGCAAATCCCACAACCTCATTCTCAACGTGGGAAAAACTAAGGAGATGGTGGTTGACTTCAGGAGGGCGGGAAAACAACACCATACACCTCTGAACATCGATGGAGCTGATGTGGAAAGGGTCAACAGCGTGAAGTTCCTCGGACTCCACCTGTCAGATGACCTGACGTCCACGACCAACACCACAGCACTGGTCAAGAGAGCCCAGCAGCGACTACACCCTCTCCGAAGACTACGTAAAGCAGGTCTCCCCACTACACACCTACGAACTTTTTATAGGGGGACAATCGAGAGCACATTAACCTACGGCATCACTTCCTGGTTCGGGAGCTGCAAGGCGTACGAACGGCACCAACTAGACAGGATTGTGAAGACCGCCAGCAGGATTATTGGTGCTCCACTCCCTTTCCTGCTGGACATATACAGGAAGAGATGTATCAGCAGAGCCATCTCCATCATCAAAGACCCCTACCACCCATCGCATCACATATTCTCCATCCTGCCATCTGGGAAGAGGTACCGGAGCATTAGGTGCAAAACCAGCAGGATGCTCCTCAGCTTCTTCCCGCAGGTTATAAGACTGATAAATGGACTTTGTCCCCTGCCAAAGTATTGTGCACCAACCACCAACCTGGACACACTGCAGCAGAGCCACTGTCGTGCTGCTGTCGATCGGAACGCCTGTTGATGTTTAGTAGAGTAGAGTGTTAATTTGTTCATGATATATGTATTTTTACTTCTATTTATTTTTTACTGCACACTGAAATGGACACTGGTTGAGGAACGTTTTTTTGTTTCCTCTGGGTATGCGAATACTCAGGAAATGACAATAAAGATATACAATACAATACAATACAAGCCAAGGAGAAAAGTCAGGCACTGCTGTGAGCTCCAATAATAAATGAGCTGAAGCAAGAACGTTAGAAAGTTAGAAGGGTAGATATAGTTAATGGCTCCTGTTGGATATGGAAGTTCTATCAAATGACGTTTGACATACAACTACCATGTCCTTATATTCTTCCCATTTAATAACCAACATATATATCCAGGCAACCAAGAGACTTCCTACACCAATCTGAAAATGAACGGCAGCTTCATTACCAAAATGTATGGTATGATCTGCCTAAATAGGATGTAAAACAAAGTTTTTCACTTTATCTTGGTACACGTGACAATAATAAAATCATATAACCATATAACCATTACAGCACGGAAACAGGCCATCTCGGCCCTTCAAGTCCGTGCCGAACACTTTTTTAAATTTTTTAAAATTATTTTAAATTTAACTTCCCCCTAGTCCCATCTACCTGCACTCAGACCATAACCCTCCGTTCCTTTCCCGTCCATATACCCATCCAATCTACTTTTAAAGGATAAAATCGAACCTGCCTCCACCACTTCCACTGGAAGCTCATTCCACACAGCTACCACTCTCTAAAGAAGTTCCCCCTAATGTTACCCCTAAACTTCTGTCCCTTAATTCTCAAGTCATGTCCCCTTGTT
The DNA here is from genome assembly GCA_038087875.1 of Malacoraja senta. NCBI lineage: Eukaryota > Metazoa > Chordata > Chondrichthyes > Rajiformes > Rajidae > Malacoraja > Malacoraja senta. Next base: position 403,404 of record JAXLNO010000230.1, on the reverse strand, counting down.
TGAATCTTCCCTACTCTCAATGGGAAAAGCTTATCCACGTCAACTCTGTCTAACCCGCTCATCATTTTAAAGACCTTTATCAAGTCCCCTCTTAACCTTCTGCGCTCCAAAGAATAAAGACCTAACTTGTTCAACCTTTCTCTGTAACTTAGTTGCTGAAACCCAGGCAACATTCTAGTAAATCTCCTCTGTACTCTCTCTATTTTGTTAACATCCTTCCTATAATTAGGCGACCAAAATTGTACTCCATACTCCAGAATTGGCCTCACCAATGCCTTGTACAATTTTAACATTACATCCCAACTTCTATATTCAATGCTCTGATTTATAAAGGCCAGCACACCAAAAGCTTTCATTTACCACCCTATCTACATGAGATTCTACCTTCAGGGAACTATGCACAGTTATTCCTAGATCCCTCTGTTCAACTGCATTCCTCAATTCGCTACCATTTACCATGTACGTCCTATTTTGATTTGTCCTGCCGAGATGTAGCACCTCACATTTATCAGCATTAAACTCCATCTGCCATCTTTCAGCCCACTCTTCCAAATGGCCTAAATCTCTCTGTAGAGTTTGAAAATCTACTTCATTATCCACAACACCACCTATCTTAGTATCATCTGCATACTTACTAATCCAATTTTCCACACCATCATCCAGATCATTGATGTACATGACAAACAATAGTGGACCCAACACAGACCCCTGAGGCACCCCACTAGTCACCGGCCTCCAACCTGACAAACAGCCATCCACCATTACTCTCTGGCATCTCCCATTCAGCCACTGTTGAATCCATCTTGCTACTCCACCATTAATACCCAACAATTGAATCTTCTTAACCAACATTCCATGAGGAACCTTGTCAAAGGCCTTACTGAAGTCCATATAGACAACATCCACTGCTTTACCCTCATCAATTTCCCTAGTAACCTCTTCGAAAAATTCAAGAAGATTAGTCAAACATGACCTTCCAGGCACAAATCCATGTTGACTGTTCCTAATCAGACCCTGCTTATCCAGATGCTTATATATATTATCTCTAAGTATCCTTTCCATTAATTTGCCCACCACTGACGTCAAACTAACAGGTCTATAATTGCTAGGTTTACTCTTAGAACCCTTTTTAAACAACGGAACAACATGCGCAGTACGCCAATCCCCCGCACTATTCACGTTTCTAATGACATTTGAAATATTTCTGTCATAGCCCGTGCTATTTCTACACTAACTTCCCTCAATGTCATTGGGAATATCCTGTCAGGACCTGGAGACTTATCCGTTTTCATATTTTTCAAAAGTGTCCGCACCTCCTCTTCTTTGAATCTCATAGTTTCCATTGCTACTCTGCTTGTTTCCCTTACCTGACATAATTCCATATCCTTCTCCTTGGTGAATACCGAAGAAAAGAAATTGTTCAATAACTCCCCCATCTCTTTTGGCTCTGCAGATAGCTGTCCACTCTGACTCTCTAATCGATCAATGTTATTCCTTGTTATCCTTTTGCTATTAATATAGCTGTAGAAACCCTTTAGATTTACTTTCACCTTACTTGCCAAAGCAACCTCATATCTTCTTTTAGCTTTTCTAATTTCTTTCTTAATATTCTTTTTACATTCTTTATACTCCTCAAGCACCTCATTTACTCCATGCTGCCTATAATTATTGTAGATCTCTCTCTTTTTCCGAACCGTGTCCAATTTCCCTTGAAAACCATGGCTCTTTCCAATTTTTACCATTTCCTTTCAACCGAACAGGGACATAAAGATTCTGTACTCTTAAAAGAAAATAAATATATTTTTTAATGGATTTTTAAACTTAAGGTAATTCCTATTCCAGCTTCCTTTGACCTCAGAAGCAACTTGCAGCTGAAGATGGCACTTCACTATACAGGCCCTGCCAGGGGTACGGCAGGGTTCCGGTCCTGAGAACTGTTCGTAGCTTGAACAGTTCGCAAGTTAGAAATGCTGCTGCGAACCAAGTCCCTCGCGGCAAAAGTTGCCGCATAGGAATAGATAATAATAATAATAATACATTTTATTTATGGGCGCCTTTCACAAAGTCTCAAGGACACCTTACAAAGTTTAACAAATAGTGTAGAAACATATAAGCGGAATGAAATAAATAGCAAAGACATCACCAGAACACAAATTAAAGATAGAATTAAATTCAAAAACAAAAATCAAAAACATAACATGGAAGAGAGAGCAGCGGCTGCTAAAGCGCGCCAGCGTCCACTCTCCCTTCCGACCGTCATCTTGGACAACGACTAACATAGACACTACACATTACACACAAAATCATCCCCCCACAATGATTACCACTGTGCGGGAAGGCACAATGTCCAGTCCCCAACCCCAGTTCACCCAAAGTCAGGCCTATTGAGGGCTCCACAGTTGCCTCTACGGAGGCCCGGTGTTCCTGGTCGTTCTCGCCGGGTGTTGTTGCCCCGGCGTCGGGAGAGTCCTCACAGCGGCTGGGACGGCTGGAACGGCCGATCTCCTACCGGAGTCCGTGGCACCTGAAGCCGACAAGGCCGCGCCGATTTGGAGCTCCGAGGCTCCCGATGTTAGGGTTGGCGCCGCCGCCCGCAGCTGGCCGCTCCACAGTCCCGCAGCCCGGAGGTGTTGAGCTCGGCGGTCGCAGCTCACCGGAGCTCCAGCGCGTCGATCCAGCGCGGCGACCCAGGCAAGGCATCACCCGCTCCGCTCCGTGATAGCGCTCCAGTGCTGCGCCGCCACCGAAGCTGAAGGTGCTGGGCAGTCCCCGCAGGAAAACGCCGCTCCAGGCCCGCTGGTAGGCCACAAGGTCGGGTCGACGGGGCAGCCCGGAGAAAAAGCTGCCTCACCGACCAGGTAGGGACCTAGAGATAGTTTCCCCCTTACCCCCCTACATTAAAAGTCAAAATTCCCCTAGACATAGACAGGAAAAAAATATTGTTTTCCCATTCTTAGCAATAAATCTAAAATTAATAAATTTAGGCTGTCTATCTCAGGTTGATAATTATATTAATTTCAAAGATTATATTGCATGCTGTGTGGTATTTGTGTTTTAAAAAGGACATTGCTGCTGGCCTGGACGATGCGTCTCGAGATTGGATTCGTAAAATGGACAAAAATCTGTTAACTGTGATTATATACATTGTGGATTCAATATGGCCATCAATATGGCCAAATTCCAGCTAATGTCAAGAACAGTTATCTGCAGCTAGGCACAAAAAGCTGGAGTAACTCAGCGGGACAGGCAGCATCAATGGAGAGAAGGTCTGGGTGATGTTTCGGGTCGAGTCCCTTGTTGTCTATCTCCGGTTTAAACCAGCATCTGCAGTTTCGTCCTACACAAATCCATCCCGTTGGTATCTCAAATTCTTGTTTGTATGCATGTACTGTACATAACTTGGACATATGTAAACTGTGGACAATCTATACAGTGGAATTACACAATCTGCACAATGCGAAAGGACTTCCAACAACCAAAGGAACACCAGTTGTAGAATAAATCAGAGAGACGGTTCAATGCTCCTTTTCCAGAATTCAGTAAGGTAAAACAACAAAAAGCTAACAACAGAAAACTTAAATGCAAGTTCTTCTGAAATTGTACGCAAGCTGATTTTTCTTCTGCATAAGGATTTAACTCAATTGTTATCCTAAGATTATATTTATAACGGAAATGGCAATGCAAGCTTTGAATGCTTCAGCAAATGCTAGTTAAACAACCAATATAGATCACTCATAGCCAAAAGTGTTTATTTTCAAATATTTTTAAGTTGGTGTAAATTATTTTCTTTGAGTTGTCAAATGTATTCGTTTGAAGTCACAAATAATATGTTAAAATAAATAGGGTTCTCAAGCAATATCATGACTCCCAGCTACTGCTTTGTGAAGATAACATTCACAAATGCTTTTTGCAAGTTTGCTTATTGTATTGTCTTCCAAAGCTAATGCCAAAAGGGAAACCTAAACTAATGTGCAGGCTTGGTTTGGTGCTGCATTTTTATCAGAAGAATAAGAAAGGGTGGAGGCAAGGGGTACTGCCTGGGTACCATGTCTGAATGAAATAAGTGAGGAAGGGGATCTCAAGGTAGAGTTGCACAAAATGATAAAACTGGCAGAGGGTTAAGCAAGGTTAAATAAAAAACAAATCTAACTCCCAGTTTACGTTGCAAGGGGAAGAATAGAAAATCTGTCAAGTTATATTGTATAAGTTTGTACGCTTTGTTAGTTCACGTTTGGCTGTATTGTACATAGTTCTGTTCACCCTAGTACAGAAAAGATAAGGAATGCACCAAATATTCACAAGGATGTTATCAGAACTATCCTGATGTACCAATCAAGAAAGGCTGGAACTTTTTATCTTTAGATAAGGGAAAACTAAATGGTAACATGATAGTGATTTTTATAATTATGAAAAATGTAACACGCAGAAATAGTTTTTCACCTCTGTGGGATACAAAAACTTAATGATTATAATGTGGATACCAATAACTTCAATAGGAAAGTCAAGGAAAACTTATTTTCCCAGTGATAAAAATGTGATATCAACTACTGTAGGGAATGGTTTACGTGCATTATAGGGAAACCACCATAGTTCTTGAGGGAGAAAAGAATAAAGCATATGCTGACAAATTTGAATGCAGAGAGCAGGGAGGAGCCTTTTATCGAATATAAGTGGCAGTAAAGATCTGATGGGTCAAGTGGATTGTGCCTGCCATGTAGATTACATAGAACATAGAACTGGACAGCATGGAACGGGCCCTTCGGCCCAAAATGTTTGTTGAAAACAGTGCTACCAAGTTAAACTGATCTCATCTACCTGTACGGGATCCTAAACCCTCCATTCCCTGCATTTCCATGTGCCTATCTAAAAACCTCTTAAATGCCACTAGAGTATCTGACTCCACCACCACCCATGGCAACGCGTTCCAGGCCCCCACCAATCTCTGTGTAAAGAACTAGCCCTGCACATCTCCACTAAACTTTCCCCCTCTCACCTAATAGCTATGCCCTCTAGCGTTGGACATTCCACCCTGGAGAAAATTGTTATTGACTGTTAAACTAGAATGGTTGGGGGGAGGGACCCAAATAGAGAATGCTATCAGACAGTGTGTGAGGCAGGAGGCAGAGAAGGAAAGCACTCAGACCCAACATGTAGGGGGGAAAGAAGAAAACAATAATAAACAGAGAATAAGAGGTGGTGGGTTTCTTAAATGGGTGAGCAGAGAAACAGAGGGGTGTAAAATGCGGGCGGAAGCAATAGGTAGCAAGGTGAAAAGTAAAAGTGGCAGGCAGACAAATCCAGGGCAAAAATCAAAAAGAGCCACTTTTCAACATAATTGTATAAGGGATAAGAGCGTTGTAAAAACAAGCCTGATGGCTTTGTGTCTCAATGCAAGGAGCATTCGTAATAAGGTGGATGAGTTGAACGTGCAGATAGCTATTAATGATTATGATATAGTTGGGATCACGGAGACATGGCTCCAGGGTGACCAAGGCTGGGAGCTGAACATCCAGGGATATTCAATATTCAGGAGGGATAGAGAGAAAGGAAAAGGAGGTGGGGTAGCGTTGCTGGTTAGAGAGGAGATTAACGCAGTGGAAAGGAAGGACATTAGCTTGGAGGATGTGGAATCGGTATGGGTGGAGCTGCGAAACACTAAGGGGCAGAAAACGCTGGTGGGTGTTGTGTACAGGCCACCTAGCAGTAGTAGTGAAGTTGGGGATGGCATCAAACAGGAAATTAGAAATGCGTGCAACAAAGGCAAAACAGTTATAATGGGTGACTTCAATCTACATATAGATTGGGTGAATCAAATTGGCAGGGCTGCTGAGGAAGCGGATTTCTTGGAATGTATGCGGGATAGTTATCTAAACCAACATGTAGAGGAACCAACGAGAGAGCAGGCTATTCTAGACTGGGTATTGAGTAATGAGGAAGGGTTAGTTAGCAGTCTTGTTGTGCGTGCCCCCTTGGGCAAGAGTGACCATAATATGGTTGAGTTCTTCACTAGGATGGAGAGTGACATTGTTAATTCAGAAACAACGGTTCTGAACTTAAAGAAAGGTAACTTTGAGGGTATGAGACATGAATTGGCCAAGATTGACTGGCAATTAGTTCTAAAAGGGTTGACGGTGGATATGCAATGGAAGGCATTTAAAGACTGCATGGATGAACTACAAAAATTGTTCATCCCAGTTTGGCAAAAGAATAAATCAGGGAAGGTAGTGCATCCGTGGATAACAAGGGAAATCAGGGATAGTATCAAAGCAAAAGATGATGCGTACAAATTAGCCAGAAAAAGCAGCATACCAGAGGACTGGGAGAAATTCAGAGACCAGCAGAGGAGGACAAAGGGCTTAATTAGGAAAGGGAAAATAGATTATGAAAGGAAACTGGCAGGGAACATAAAAACTGACTGCAAAAGTTTTTATAGATATGTGAAGAGAAAGAGATTAGTTAAAACAAATGTAGGTTCCTTGCAATCAGAAACAGGTGAATTGATCATGGGGAACAAGGATATGGCGGACCAATTGAATAACTACTTTGGTTCCGTCTTCACTAAGGAAGACAAAAATAATCTGGCGGAAATAGCAGGGGGCCGCGGGTCAAAGGAGATGGAGGAACTGAGTGAAATCCAGGTTAGTCGGGAAGTGGTGTTGGGTAAATTGAATGGATTAAAGGCCGATAAATCACCAGGGCCAGATAGGCTGCATCCCAGAGTACTTAAGGAAGTAGCTCCAGAAATAGTGGATGCATTAGTGATAATTTTTCAAAACTCTTTAGATTCTGGAGTAGTTCCTGAGTATTGGAGGGTAGCAAACGTAACCCCACTTTTTAAGAAGGGAGGGAGAGAAAACGGGGAATTACAGACCAGTTAGTCTAACATCGGTAGTGGGGAAACTGCTAGAGTCAGTTATTAAAGATGGGATAGCAGCACATTTGGAAAGTGGTGAAATCATTGGACAAAGTCAGCATGGATTTACGAAAGGTAAATCGTGTCTGACGAATCTTATAGAATTTTTCGAGGATGTAACTAGTAGAGTGGATAGGGGAGAACCAGTGGATGTGTTGTATCTGGACTTTCAGAAGGCTTTCGACAAGGTACCACATAAGAGATTAGGATACAAACTTAAATCACACGGTATTGGGGGTTCAGTATTGATGTGGATAGAGAACTGGCTGGCAAACAGAAAGCAAAGAGTAGGAGTAAACGGGTCCTTTTCACAATGGCAGGCAGTGACTAGTGGGGTACCGCAAGGCTCAGTGCTGGGACCCCAGCTATTTACAATTTATATTAATGATCTGGACGAGGGAATTGAAAGCAACATCTCCAAGTTTGCGGATGACACTAAGCTGGGGGGCAGTGTTAGCTGTGAGGAGGATGCTAGGAGACTGCAAGGTGACTAGGATAGGCTGGGTGAGTGGGCAAATGTTTGGCAGATGCAGTATAATGTGGATAAATGTGAGGTTATCCACTTTGGTGGCAAAAACGGGAAGGCAGACTATTATCTAAATGGTGGCCGATTAGAAAATGGGGAGATGCAGCGAGACCTGGGTGTCATGGTACACCAGTCATTGAAAGTAGGCATGCAGGTGCAGCAGGCAGTGAAGAAAGCGAATGGTATGTTGGCCTTCATAGCAAGAGGATTTGAGTATAGGAGCAGGGAGGTTCTACTGCAGTTGTACAGGGTCTTGGTGAGACCACACCTGGAGTATTGCGTACAGTTTTGGTCTCCAAATCTGAGGAAGGACATTATAGCCATAGAGGGAGTGCAGAGAAGGTTCACCAGATTGATTCCTGGGATGTCAGGACTTTCATATGAAGAAAGACTGGATAGACTTGGCTTATACTCGCTAGAATTTAGGAGATTGAGAGGGGATCTTATAGAAACGTACAAAATTCTTATGGGGTTGGACAGGCTAGATGCAGGAAGATTGTTCCCGATGTTGGGGAATTCCAGGACAAGGGGTCACAGCTTAAGGATAAGGGGGAAATCCTTTAAGACCGAGATGAGGAAAAACTTTTTCACACAGAGAGTGGTGAATCTCTGGAACTCTCTGCCACAGAGGGTAGTTGAGGCCAGTTCATTGGCTATATTTAAGAGGGAGTTAGATGCGGCCCTTGTGGCTAAGGGGATCAGGGGGTATGGAGAGAAGGCAGGTACGGGATACTGAGTTGGATGATCATCCATGATCATATTGAATGGCGGTGCAGGCTCGAAGGGCCGAATGGCCTACTCCTGCACCTATTTTCTATGTATCTATGTATCTACCCTATCTAAGCCTCTCATAATTTTGTATACTATTTATGTCGTCTCCTCTCAACCTCATGTTCCAGAGAAAAATCCAACCTCCCCTTGTAGCTGAAATCTTCCAATCCAGGTAGCATTCTGGTAAACTTCCTCTGTACCCTCTCCAAAACCTCCACATCGTTCCTGTAATGCGGTGACCAGAACTCCATGCAATAATCCAAATGCGGCCTAACCAACATCTTATATAGCTGCATCCTGACTCTTGTAATCCATGCCCCTAGCAATTAAGGCAAACACTCTATACACCTTCTTTACCACCCTACCTACTAGTGCAGCCACCTTCAGTGTGCCATGTACTTGGACTCCAAGATCCCTCCGCACACCAATGCGGTTAAGGGTCTTGCTATTAACTGTATACTCTCAACTTACATTCAACCTCCCAAAGTGCAACATTCTATGCAACTCCATGAAAACCACAAGCACTTGTTCATTTTCAGTTGATTATTTTGACCCAGCTTCACTTTAAATATCAAATGTTTTTCCTATTGAAGAATCTCAAATTATTTTGAAAATGATTTACAGCTTTCATTTTTAAATGAAAAGTTTATTGTAACAATAGATACTAAAACCTTCAGATAAAAAGGAAAAGATCAACAAGTATAAGTAAACAATAAAACAGGCCAAAAGTAAAACCATGCTAATTGAGAGAAAGGCAAATTTAAAGCGATGATTCGCTATGGAAAATCCAATACCTGAAGTTGAACATGAATAAAAAAAGAGGCTGTCTGGCCTGTATTTCCAGAAAGTTTTATTTCAGATGTCTAACAAATTATATGTTGCAAGTCTAAGAAACCGTAGCACAATGAATCCAAAAAAAATACAGCCTATTGAAGCAAACGTCTCAACATAAAAGTAAACCATGTGACTATCTTAGTCCAGTCCATCCCGATTATGCATTGAAATGGTTAATTAAAATTTAACAAGCGAGCCAATCTTGCACTAGAACATTCCCTTTAACTTGTGTAAGAAAGAACTGCAGATGCTGGTTTAAATCGAAGATAGACGCAAAATGCTGGAGTCACTCAGCGGGACAGGCAGCATCTCGGGAGATAAGGAATGGGTGACATTTCGGGTCAGGCGGATGTCAGGGGAGTGGGCGGAACAGAGATAGAATGTAGTCGGAGACAGTAAGACTGGTGGGAGAACTGGGAAGGGGGAGGGGATGGAGAGAGAGGGAAAGCAAGGGCTATTTGAAGTTAGAGAAGTCAATGTTCATACCATTGGGGTGGAAGCTAGCTAAGCGAAATATGAGGTGCTGTTCATCCAATTTGCCTCACTCTGACAATGGAGGAGGCCCAGGACAGAAAGGTCAGATTTGGAATAGGAGGGGGAGTTAACGTGCTGAGCAACCGGGAGATCAGGTAGGTTAAGGCGGACTGAGTGGAGGTGTTCAGCGAAACGATCGCCGAGTTTGCGCTTGGTCTCGCCGATGTACAGAAGTTGACATCTGGAACAGCGAATACAGTAGATGAGGTTGGAGGAGGTGCAAGTGAACCTCTGCCTCACCTGAAAAGACTGTCGGGGTTCTTGGATGGAGTCGAGGGGGGAGGTAAAGGGACAGGTGTTGCATCTCCTGCGGTTTCAGGGGAAGGTACCTGGGGAGGGGGTGGTTTGGGTGGGAAGGGACATGTTGACCAGGGAGTTGTGGAGGGAATGGTCTCTGCGGAAAGCAGAAAGGGGTGGAGATGGGTATATGTGGCCAGTAGTGGGATCCCGTTGGAGGCGCCAAAAGTATTGGAGGATTATATGCTGTATGCGACGGCTGATGGGGTGGAAGGTGAGGACAAGAAGCACTCTGTCCTTGTTGCAAATGAGGGGAGGGGGAGCAAGAGTGGATCTGCAGGATATCGAGGACACCCTAGTGAGAGCCTCATCAATAATGGAAGAGTGGAACCCCCGTTTCCTAAAGAATGAGGACATCGCTGATGATCCAGTATGGAAAACGTCATCCTGGGCGTAGACGGAGGAATTGTGAGTAGGGGATAGTCTTTACAGGATGCCTGGTGAGAAGTGTAGTCTAGATCGCTATGGGAGTCAGTAGGTTTGTAGTAGATGTCGGTCAATAGTCTGTCTCCTGTGACGGAGACGGTGAGATCCAGAAACGGTAGGGTGATGTTGGAGATGGTCCAAGTGAATTTGAGTGCAGGATGGAAATTAGTCGTTAAGTTGATGAAATCAGTGAGTTCTGCATGGATGCAGGAGGTAGCATCGATGCAGTCGTCAATGTAGCGGAGGTAGAGTTCTGGGATAGGGCCAGTGTGTGCCTGATTGTTCGACGTACCCTACAAAGAGGCAGGCATAGCTGGGGTCCATGCGAGTGCTAATAGCTACGCCTTGGATTTGGAGGAAGTGGGAGGAGTCAAAGGAGAAGTTGTTGAGGGTAAGGACCAGCTCTGCCAGGCAGAGGAGAGTATTGGGAGACGCAAATTGGAGGAACAGCACCTCATATTTTGTTTGGGTTGCTTACATCCCAGTGGTATAAACATTGACTTCTCTAACTTCAAATAGCCCTTGGTTTCTGTCTCTCTCCATCCCCTCCCCTTTCCCAGTTCGCCCACCGGTCTTTTTGACTCAGACTACATGATATCTCTGGCCCGTCCACTCCCCTGACATCAGTCTGAAGAAGGGTCTCGACCCGAAACGTCACCCATTCCCTTTAACTTTATGCATTTCAAGAGGATCTTTTTAAATTTGTTTTTCTCATTTCTATTTTATCCAGTCACTGATCTACTGCTAACACCGTATATTGAAGGTTTCTTCATTGCAGATTGCCTCCTTCTTATGTTTTCCAGAATCAATTATTGTCTCCTCAGTACTCCCTGATACACATGCTAATAATTTCTTCTTGACACACCTTAAATTTTGTGTTCATCCATGGGCAGTCCCTAATCTAATAATTGCACAGTGAGCATTGATGACCTAATGAGTAAAACTTCCTCCATACTAAATTCACAACTCCCAGTGCAGATCTTGTGAGCTCCACCAGGGGATTATCCTATCATCACATCTCTCCACAATATCTACTAATTTGTAAACAATGGCTTTATTATTCAACAGCTTTTTAAAATGAACTCTTCATTATTATGACTGTGACAAATTCCTGGCTGATATCATATAAGAAGAGGTGGAAATGAGCTCCCCCAGCCTGGCCGGGCATTCAATATGATCAATAGTGGCCTCAAACCCTCTTGTATCAGTTCCCCATAATCTTCAGTTCACGAGTCTAAAGAAAGGTGTTGACCCGAAACATCACCAATCATCAGTCCGAAGAAAGGTCTCAACCCAAAATGTCCCTATCGAGTCCAGAAGGGCCTAGACCCAAAACGTTACCTATCCATGTTCTCCAGAGATGCTGCTTGACCAGTTGAGTTACTCCAACACTTTATTTCCTTTTGTGTATTAACTACCATCTGCAGTTCCTTGTTTCTACATCCTAAATTTGTTGTCCATCTTCCCTTTGTTCGATGAAGACTGCCCCCTCACCCCATCCCCAGTTACATCTTTTAACATATGATTGGTCCAGACTACCATGGTATCTGTGTACCTCTTATCACTAAATCACTCTTTGATTCGCCTCACTACCCAACTGACATTTCAAGTATGGATTTCAACATTAATTGCTAGAATTTTAAAAATCAATGAGACAACTAAAGCTAAGTAAAATACTTTTTTATTCCGCAGCTTATTGATTAATTTTGTCATCAACAGATGGGAAATGTTACCAAAAGCACAGAAAGAAACATTCCGAAACACAAGATAACACATTTATCTGGAAAGTATTTCACTACAACAATTCCAATAGTCTGATCATATTTTACTGGCACAGAGGAGATGAATTGAGGTAGCAAATGAATTATAGATTATCAATTAAATTTATCTTCATTCACCACAAACCTAACCTTCCTTGATGACATGCCTAAAGAAATATATTTTACTTAGCTCCCAAATGTTAATGTGGGGTGAAAAAAAGCAATTTTAGTATTACTTTGTTAAGGTTATTGAGAGCTTATAGATAGATTAATTACAAGCTGTATTAATTCCCAAAATAAAGCTTTGAAAAGTTCCTGTGAATCCAGTCTACCTGATTGAGTACTGATATGACCCAAATAAGAGCAAATCATTTCTGATATTCTGGTTAGCCAAATGCTTTGTTCATGAAGATTGTTAAATTGTTTGTTGCACATTTATAGACTAGAAACGTGTTTCATATGATTGAAACCTGTACGGGCACTGAACATTTACAAACAGCATCAGACCATCCATTTGGATAAGGCGAAAACTTTGCAGAGACAAAATAATTATAAAAAATAAATACTTCACCAACCAAAACATAACTGTAAAAAGAGAAAATGATGCCACTTCCTTCCTACCATTTTGTTATCATTCACATTTCTATTCCTGCCTTTAAGACCATATAATCCTACAATCCCAAGTAACAAACACCAAGAATTGTACAGATAGCATCTTCATATCAGCTCAGTGGGTAGCGTAAAGCAAATGATTGATTGAGTTTATAAGGAAGAAACCCTTATAGCAAAAAGCTGCCTCTCCATATAGAGCATGAAAAATAATATATTAAATATCTTTAGGGAACTATATTCATAATCATGCTTTTTTTCCCCCATTCTTTGAAGACCTCCAGTTACACAGCAGTAACTCGATAATACAAAATTTTCACAGCTTGAGCACCTCCATCCAACACCAACGTTGTCTCACTGAATTCTCCACGGGACCACTTACTAATGGAAACTAATTTAGCGAACACAAACAATCTGAAGTGGTTGGCTTGTGTGGAATTGGAATACATATAATTAACAAGTTGCACATGAATATGTTAGAAGAATATTTCAAAATATTTTATCACAAAAGTTTTACTTGATAAGAAAAGGGAGATGCCTCTTATCGAAGGAATCTACCAGCATTTCCATGCCCCTTGAAGAAAAAAAATGCTGATTTCAATCAATGTGCCAATTCCACAGATAATGCGTATTGAATGAATTGACCACTTCTGTGACTACTTTAGTACATCCAACATAGGGTAATTATAATTACTGGTAACCTTCCGTCTAAGTTACATATGCAGATAGATCTATAACAGTAAATGCTCTTCTGGGCTTTTTATTTTAAAGGCAGAACAAAATCATTACACTTTTTAATATATTTTGGCAATTAAGTGTGCAGTACCAAGTCACTAACTCAGCAAATCACGATTTTATTCTAAATGTTTTTGGGCAAATTATATTAGTAGTAAGGGAAACAGGGAAACCAATTACCCCTGGTATCTTGCTCTATACTGATATACGCTGATTATTTTGTTGAAAATAGTTGTTCACATATTTATATTCAATGGCCGTGTGGCACCCGAGGCACTGATTTTACTGCAGGTTTTGTTGTACCTCGGAAAATCTAAATGTTATTCCACTCAAAGGGGTTGCATTGTTCAGGGAGGAAGAGATAACAGATCAAAGTGAATTATAGATAGTATACCCAGGTATGAGATGTTGTCAATCAATTTGATGACAAGTTTTTTCAATAGGTGCTTTTGCTGAACCAAAGAAAGCAATATGGGTTTTATTGCTCTCTCAGAGATCTTGCTTATTAACCGATTACGAGAAACCAATTGCAAGTTCATTGCTTGTGCGTCTCCTCCAAACTCAGCACCAGTGCCTGAAGTGCTGCTTGTACCACAGCTCCCCTCCAGTCCATGAATTAATTGTGCTTTAAGGCAACTTTAAAATGGTACAATGAAGACAACGATGAAAAGGAACGAGAAATGAGTGAATTATTTTGGAGTCAGTGATACAGTGTGGAAACAGGCCCTTCGGCCCTACTTGACCACACCAGCCAACATGTCCCAGCTGCACTAGCCCCACCTGCATGCGCTTGGTCCATATCCCTCCAAATCTGTCATATCCAAGTACCTGTCTAATTGTTTCTTAAACGTTGGGATAGTGCCAGCATCAACTACCTTATCTGGCAGCTTGTTCCATACACCCACCAGCCTCTGTGTGAAAATGTTACCCCTCAGATTCCTATTAAATCTTTTCCCCTTCACCTTGAACCTATCTCCTTCGGTCCTCAATTCCCTTACTCTCGACAAGAGACTCTGTGCATCTACCCGATCTATTCCTCTCATGATTTTATACACCTCTATAAGATCACCCCTCATCCTCCTGCACTCCAAGGAATAGAGACCCAGTCTACTCAACCTCTCACTATAGTTCAGACCCTCTAGTCCTGGCAACATCCTTGTAAATCTTCTCTGAACCCTTTCAAGCGTGACAATATATTTCCTATAACATGGTGCCCAGAACTGAACACAATATTCGAAATGCGCTCACCAATGTCTAAAATCACTGCAACATGACCTCCCAACTTCTATACTTAATACTCTGACTGATGAAGGCCAATGTGCCAATGACCACCTTATCTACCTGCGACTCGACCTTCAAGGAACCATGCACCTGCACTCCTAGATCCCTCTGCTCGACCACACTACCCAGAGGCCTACCATTCACTGCGTAGGTCCTGCCCTTGTTAGACGTCCCAAATTGCAACACCTCACACTTCTCTGTATTAAATTCCATCAACCATTCCTCAACTCACCTGGCCAATCGATCCAGATCCTGCTGCAATCATCTTCACTATCTGCAAAACCACCCACTTTTGTATCATCAGCAAACTTGCTAATCTTGCCCTGTATGTTCTCATCCAAATCATTGACGTAGATGATAAACAGTAACGGGCCCAGCACTGAACCCTGAGGCACACCACTAGTCACAGGCCTCCAGTCTGAGAAGCAACCTTCCATCATCACCCTCTGCTTCCTTCCATGGAGCCAATTTGCTATTTATCCAGCTATCTCTCCTTGGATACCATGCAATCTAACTTTCCAGAGCAGCCTACCATGCGGCACCTTGTCGAACGCCTTACTGAAGTCCATGTACACAACATCTGCAGCTCTGCCCTCATCGACCTTTTTAGTCACGTCTTCAAAAAAATCAATCAGATTTGTGAGACACGACCTCCCACATACAAATCCATGCTGACTATCCCTAATCTGCCCTTGCCCGTCCAAATGCCTGGTTAACCTATCCCTCAGAATGCTCTCTAGTAACTTTCCAACTACAGATGTTAAGCTCACCAGCCTATAGTTCCCAGCATTTTCCCTGCAGCCCTTCTTGAAAAGAGGCACAACATTTGTCACCCTCCAGTCTTACGGCACCTCTCCTGTATTTAAGGACGACTCATAAATTTCAACCAGGGCTCCCGCAATTTCCTCTCTGGTTTCCCACATTGTGCTCGGATATATCTGATCAGGCCCTGGAGATTTGTCTACCTTAACACACGATAGTACCTTCAGTACTTCTTCGAAGGTAACACTGATTGCTCTCAAGACACTTCCATTGACTGCCCCAAGTTCCTTCGTCCTACTGTCTATCTCCTCAGTCAATACAGAGTAGAAATACTTATTGAGGACCTTGCCCATCTCCTGTGGTTCCACACAGAAGTGACTGCTTTGATTCCTGAGTGGTCCCACTTGCTCTCTAGTTACCCTTTTCCCCCTTATACATTTATAAAATCTTTTGGGATTGTCTTTAATGCTATCCGACAGAGCGATCTCTAGGCCCCTTTTTGCTCTTCTGATCTCCTTTTTCAGTTTACTCTTTAGTTCCCGAAACTCCTCCAGGGATGCACTTGATCTCACCTATCCCATGCATCCTTCTTGTTTTTGACCAATGCCTCAATTTCCATCGTCAGCCAAGCTTCCTTACGTTTGCCTGCTGTGCTCTTTACTCTAACGGGGACGTATATATCCTGAGCTTTTGTCAGCACACTTTTAAAACATCCCACTTGGCTGATGTTCCTTTCCCCTCAAATAACCTGCTCCAGTCAACTTGAGCGAGACCTTCTCTCAAACACTCAAAGTTGGCCTTAACCCAGTTGAGCATTTTAACACGTGGGCCCTCTCTGTCCCTATCCAAAACTATCTTAAACCTAATCGAACTGTGGTCACTGGTCCCAAAAGCCTCCTCCACAAACACCTAGTTAACTTGCCCTTCCCAATTTCCCAATACTACATCCAATTCAATTCAATTCAATCTTTAATTGTCATTGTGCAGTGTACAGTACAGAGATAAACGAAATGCAGGTAGCATCTCACCCAGAAGAGCGAACTTAGGAATAATGAGCAGTAAAATATATATATGTACAGCAGTATCAGTAGTGCAATTTTTCTGGGGGAAGGAGTGTCCGGGGGGGGGGGGGGGGGTATTGCCCTTTCACATGTGGGGGCCTCTACATACTGCTTGAGAAAATTCTCCTGGACACTTTTGAGGAATTGCACCCCTTTGTTTCAGCAAATGTGTTACTTCTGTAGACGGAACCAAAACAAATTACTTACAGCAATATCCTCTGGATACAGATCGTCACTGAACGAGCCATCATCAAATATGACCTCATAGAAAGTTTGAGAGGAAATTCCGGTGACACCACACCTGTAATATCTTCCATTCTTGTGCTTTGAGATGAGTGTTTGTCCAATTGCTAAGTCTTGGAATAGAGTTTTGTTTTTCTTTGTTTTGAGGGGGAAAAAAGAAAGAGAAAATAAAAGTTTCGCCAAGAAATATATTAGTTCAATTACTGACCTAACCTAACTTGACAAAAAAAATGTTAACCATGCAGCAGGATATATTTTTCACTAATATAATATTTCCATATAAGTTCACTAGTCTTCCATTATAACCTACAGAGCTGCTCATCAATGATCACCTTATTGTTACCGAAGTGAGAAAAACAAATCATTCACATTAAGCGTATTTAAATTGCACTGAACTTGCCTGACATTTCATTTAGCAACAGCATTATATGAAATTAAGCAACAAAACAAATTGCTAGAAGACTACTCCCCCGCAGAAGCTTCTTGAACTAGAGTTCCTCCAGCAGATTGACTTTTGCTCCAGATTCCACCACATGCAGTCTCTTGTGTCCCACATACAAAATTAAAGCACAGGTTCAGTAAAGCACCCTATGTATGTAAGTAAGTAAGTAAGAAAGTAAGTAAGTAAGTAAGTAAGTTTATTGGCCAAGTATTCACATACAAGGAATTTGCCTTGGTGCTCCGCCCACAAGTAACAACATGACATACAGTGACAGTTACGAATGACTAAGAAAACAGTAAACATTAATAATAATAAAACATTAATGATAAAACACCGTTGATCAAGCATGTGAACCAACAAAATACCAGATCAAAGGAAGGCTACAGATTTTTGGCTGTTGAGTAGAGCAACTACTCATGGATAAAAACTGTTTTTATGTCTGGCTGTGGCAGCTTTGACAGTCCGGAGTCGCCTTCCAGAGGGAAGTGATTCAAAGAGTTTGTGGCCAGGGTGAGAGGGGTCAGAGATGATCTTGCCCGTTCGCTTCCTGGCCCTTGCAGTGTACAGTTCATCAATGGAGGGAAGGTTGCAGCCAATAACCTTCTCTGCTGATCGGATGATTCGCTGCAGCCTCCAGGTGTAGTGCTTGGTGGCTGAGCCAAACCAGACCATGATGGACAAGGTGAGAACAGACTCTACGATGGCCATGTAGAATTGGACCATCATTGCCTGTGGCAGATTGTGCTTCCTCAGCTGCCGTAGGAAGTACATCCTCTGTTGTGCCTTTTTGACTGTGGAGTCGATGGTAGCCCCCCACTTAAGGTCCTTGGAGATGATGGTTCCCAGGAACTTAAAGGACTCCACAGATGTGACTGTGGTGTTGTTGATGGTGAGTGGGGTGAGGGGAGGGGGAGCTCTTCTAAAGTCTAGAATCAATTCCACTGTCTTAAGAGCATTGAGCTCCAGGTTGTTGCGATGGCACCAGGATGCCAGCTGTGACACTTCCTGTCTGTAGGAATCCTCCCCATCCTGGATCAGTCCAATCAGGGTTGTGTCGTCCGCAAACTTGAGAAGCTTGACAGAGATGTCCAATCTTGTTTGAATGCATTTATGTTTAAAATATATATTTTTTAATTAATAGTTTAGATAAAGAGCAGTCTGTTACTTCAGTTTTCTTTCTGGAGGTATGTGTTAAAAAACCATACATCTACATCATTCTGCATGCTTTCTAATTTGCTCCAATAATGTCAAATAAAGTTACTTTTTTTTTTTTTTACTTTGGTTATCAAAATTAAAATCATCTGAGGCATTACATAATCAACTCTTGGGTTTTATAACCTAATATATTCAAATTAAAATTCAAAATCTGCCAACAAACATTCTCAGGTGAGAGCAAATGGATGTGAATAAAATACTAACCACACTTGAATTTGTCTTGTGTCTGAAGCACGTGATGAGGACAACGTATGGCCAGTCATCTGGTTCCATTACGATGCCTGCTGCATGGGCACAGGTTACGTGGAAGGACGTTGGACAACGTCCATAAGAGCACTGAATACAAGCACCCAAAGTCTTCTTAGCTCTTTTTCTGCAGAAAACACATTTCTGTTGGAGAAAAGAGTTAGGTTTAATTTTTAACCAAAATTTTTAACCTAAAATCTCATAATTCTGCCAGTTTATGCAATGAAACAAGCATTCATTATTACTTCAGATGTGAAACCACATCTCAATGAAATTAGACAGAAAGTGCTGGAGAAACTCAGTGGGGCAGGCAGCATCTCTGGGTAACATGACTAGGTGATGTTTCAGTTCAGGACTCTTCTTCAGACTGGATCCCGACCCAAAACATCTCCTATCCATGTTCGCCAGAAATGCTGCCTGACCAGCAGAGTTACTCCAGCACTTTGCATCTTGAAACCAACATCTGCAATTTTTTGTGTCTCAATTAAATGAGCTAGGCCTAGCAATGGCAGAGACTGCTTATTGCAGTCAAATGCATGGTAAGAAAATGATTAATCAGACTCTTTTTGTCACCTTATCTTGTGGCAGTATTATCTTTTAACTATTGTTTATTATGTGAATCCTATTTGAAGTTTGGAAGTGGAAACATAAAACATCCTGGTTTCATAGTATAAAAATAATTATTTAACATGGAGGCATTGTACAAAATTATTGGAAAAGTTACTTTTGAATTTAGGTTCAAATCATTCAAAATTCCATGTTCTAAACTATTAACCTGTTTTGGGTTCTCACGTAAAGTACCAAATATAGCTGTTTATTGCATTTACAATCAATCTGTGATTGTCTGATAATTAATGGATTATCCCTTTTAAATTTTGGGTACAAATTAAAAGAACATCCTAGAATATTTACAATGGACACAAGAATAACTAATGATAGTTTGATTTAAAAGGGTAAATACTGATGATTTAAAAAAAGGATCCAAGTACATAGATCATTGATAGTCGTAAATACTAATGGAAAGCTGATTGACTTCTTTATTACATCACAAAAGCAACGGAATATTAAAGCAAATAAATGTGACTGAAAGTATTCATAACATAACTCAAAGCTCAACTGGGTCAGAGCATCAGTACTCACTGCTCCATCTCAAGAATATCCTTGGAGAAAATCCAACAAAGATTCATCAGCATGAAATATGAAGTGAGAAGTCTGATGTATTGTGAGAAAATTAGTGAATATATTATATTTTCGCAAAAAGAAGAGTTAAAGAGGTGAATCTGACATTAATATTATGTTCAGAAAATGAACATGTTAAATATGGAATGCGTACAAAGAAACTGCAGATGCTGTTTTATACTTAAGATAGAATCCAAGTGCTGGAATGGAATAATCATGGAATGGTTCTTTCTTCAACCGGGGAAGTCCAAAGGAATATAACTTTCTTGCAAGAATTGCTGAAATGAAACATTGTTTCTGGCTCTGAAATGCAAGGTCGTGTGAGAGCTTTAAAAAGGAATCACAATTTTATTTGGGAAATACAAATATTTCACAATAAAAAGGAAAATTAGCATTGATTAAAATAGCATATTCACAAAAATAGAATAATGGATACCAAAGAATCTGGTTTATAAGAAAAAAACAAAGTGCTGGAGCAATTCAGAGGATCGGGCACCATCTCTGGAGGACATGGACACCTGACAGAGCCATTCTCTCTTGGCTTAAGAGATAAGACAATTAGAGGTTTTCATTAGTATTTATAACTATCAATGATCTATGTACCGAGTTCTTCAGACTCAGGTGACGTTTTGGGGTAGGACCCCCAGGTGATGTTTTGAGTTGGGATTCGTCTGAACAAGTATCTGATTTGAAATGTCACCTCTTCTCCCATTATCCATCTTATCCTTTCTTCGTCTCCATCTTAATTGTATATTCTGATCTTCTCAACAGGCCTCACTTATTTGGTTCCATTCCTCTTTCTTATCAGATGACCCGAATCATTGACTGCCCATTTCCCTCCACAGACGTTTGCTAACCCACGGGTAACATTAGCACTTTGTTTTTTGGAAGTGGATATTATTAGCCTTTAACCCCTTCAATTTCTCTACTTTCTCTACCAGGCACCGGGCGGCTGCAGGGCACCAGTCGGCCGGCAGCCGCCGCCACTCCTCATAAACCGCGAACGCTGGAGTACCCCTCCCTCCCGGAGTGTCCTATTCGCATGCATGACAGAGAGACCGCTGTGCGGAGTTGAAACGTGGAGTGAAGGCCCATCCAGATGTGGTCAAAACCTCCACAGAGCGACGGTTTAACGGTCGGACAGTGAGGTCGGCTGTGAGAGACGCCCCGGAGCATGGAGGGCAAGCATGGGCCATCGGAGGCGAGAGGGACGGCCCCATGTTGAGGGGGTGTCGCAGTGGTCGAGTTGTCGGATTAGAGGGGCTCGGTTGGATCGGGCGCTGCTTCAAAAGGCCGAGAGTACAGGAACGTTGTAGGAGCAGAAGCGGCTGGTGGATTGTCAAGTTTTCACTTGTTTGGCCAACTTTGCTTTAGTTGCTGCTCAAAACAGAACTTCACAAGACTGCTGCAAAGCGTGGACGTGCAACAACAGCAGAAAGACTGTTTTTTGATTTTGATTTAAGATGTACTGATACTTTTGCTTTTTGTGTCACGCCCTTCAGATGGCGGCCTCTCGGAGTTAAGGGGCTGTCCCACTGCGGCTACCTAATCTGCGAGTTTAGAAGTTTGTCCTCGACTCAAACTCGCAGCATGGTCGACACGTGGTCCTAGGAGGTCCTATGAGGTCACTGGAACTCTCCTTCATGCTCGAGGGAAGTTCCCGCATACTCGCGGCCTCAGTTTGGTCGAGGAAAAATGTTCAGCATGCTGAAAAATTTTCCGCGAGTAAAAATTGGTCGGCATGGTTCTTTTAAACTCGTAGTGCAGTGAAGTGGGGTCGCTATGTAGTTATTGGGAGTCGAGGGAAGCCGTAGGCAATCTCCTTCGCTGACCGGGCATTTTAATTGGCTCATTGGAGTTTTCAGAACCAAGGAAAAGTGACCGGTAGGTAAAATGGTGGCTAAAGTTTATTATAAGTTGTCTGGCTTCTTAAAAGTCTCTCCATTTCTCTCCCCCCCCCCCCCCGCGCTCTCTAAAGGACTTACCGTACACTGTGCAGCCGTCTTTTACCATCCTGTTCATCGCGGGTGTGAATTTCAGACAGCGCTCCCCCACTTTCCCTGCGCCCGCTGTCTGTCTGTCTCTGTGTGTGTGTGTGTGTGTGTGTGTGTGTGTGGTGTGTGTGTGTGCGTGCGTGCGTGTGCGTGTGTGTGTGTGTGCGTGTGTGTGTGTGTGTGTGTGTGTATGTGTATATTGGCAGGGAAGCCATAGTCTCAGGCGCGGTGGGAAGTGGGAAGTTTGTATGTATACTAAAGACCGAACAGGCGGTGGCTCTAGCGCTGGAAAGGGGGGTAACGGCGGGCGGGAATTTCATGGCAGTGGACCCATGGTGGGGTCCCATGATGCCGGTCATTTTGTCCAACGTTCCCACTTTTATTCCAGGTGAACTCCTGCTCCCACATCTAAACAGGCTTGGGGAGGTGCGGTCGGGGCTCACCAAACAGTTGTACAGGTTTGATGATCCTAGACATATATATACTTTTAAGCGCTGCGTGTATATACAGTTGGCACAGGGGATGCACGCGGAGGGGAGGTTCAATGTGGAATTGGATGGTTTCTCCTATACCGTGTTCTGGAACTCGATGCGATGTCATGCTTGCAAAGAAGTGGGACATTTTCGCAGGAATTGTCCCAGAGCCCGGGCTGCCAGTTCTACCACGGTGGCCCAGGAAAGCACTGCTGGCCCATCTGGGGCTGTCAGTTCTACCACAGTGGCCCGGAAAGGCAATGCTCCATTACCCCCAACCCCCCTTCCCCCCCCCATGTCCTGTACCTGTGGCGATGGATGTAGTGAGGAGGCAGAGGCTTCCGCAATGGAGCTCACTGTACCACCGCACGCCAGTGGCTGGAAGAGGAGTAGGCATGGGTCCGATATGGACTACGGCCTTGAAGTCCAGGGGCAATCTGAAGGGGACCTTCACCCCCTGTCGAGGTGGAGTACCCAGGGCACACTTCCTCTGAGCTGGAGGATGCCTCTGTAGTAGAGGGACTACCTGAGGGTGCCAGCGCACTACCCATGGAAGCTGTTCCTCTAGAGAAAGCGTCCCTTGGCTTACAGGATGACCAGGGGCAGCCTGAAGGGGAAGACGAGTGTGGGGGTGGGTCCCCTGCCTGTGCTCCCCATTGAGGCTACAAACCCAGATGAGTGGTGTGCTGCCCCACCGAATGAGGGGAGACTTTAGGAGTATCGGCCCGAATGCCACAGTGAGGTGATTCCCCTGGTGGTGGAGGTCGGGGACTCTTTGGGTGACGGTGCTGGGGCGGGTACCATGGGTGCGGAGAAGGGCAGGGTCTTTTCGGATTGTATCCTCCGGTCGGACTCTAGACAGGTCCGTTCAATGCCAGCCCCGGAGATTTCCTCCGACTTCACTGTCCCCAATCCGGTGGGAGCGTGCGAGAGACTGGCCATTCACCAGGCAGCTTGTCACAGTCAGAGTAGGAGCTGTCCGGACTCAGACTCGGACATTGAGTGCGGGGAGGAGGGTGATGCGGACTCCGTCGACAGTGAATTGACGGACTGTCCTACCCGCGGCCCCGTGTCTCGACTTGTTGAGGTCTGGGAAATCCGGCAGTTCTTGAAGGATTCCAGAGGGAGTCGGAATAAGGCGCAGTTGGCTTCTGACCGTTGGTCGGACTTGGCGGGACCCATGCAGTCCATTTATGCTATCCTTCAGAAGAAAGGAAAGGAGGCAGGTCTCACGAAAAATGAGCGGCGCCAGTTCCAAGTACTTTTTAAAGCCCTAAAGATAGGGCAGATGGCTAGGGGCGGTTCCACTCCTTCACCGGATGCTGGTAAAGATCTAGTGTAAATTCAAAATGAAGCTCACTATAGCCACCCTGAATATCAATGGGGCAGGGGGTCTCTCCGTAGGTTTCACCACCTCTCGGTGCTCAGGGACATGAGGTACGCGGTGAGCTTCTTGCAGGAAACACACACTGTGGCTCCTGGAGTGGGAAGGGGGGGGTCTACATGAGCCATCTTAACTTCAATTCGAGTGGAGTGGCTTTCCTATTGGCCCCATCTTTCCAGCCGGAGATCCTCAAGGTGCAGCAAATTGTACACGGTTGCTGTATCTGGCCATGCCGTGCCGTTACACTTTATTAATGTGTATGCCCCGCAATGCAGACACTCCTAACCCGGGAGGTGACTATTTTGTTGAATACCATCGACCCTGGAGAGTGTGTTTTCCTTGGGCGAGATTTTAATTGTTCCCTCGAGGCGAGAGATCGCTCTGGCGTTCAGCGTGACCCGGCAGCAGTCAAGACTCTAAGAGAACTGGTAGAATCTTTTGAGCTGGTCGATGCGTGGAGGAATTTCCATCCTGACTCTAGTGCCTTCTCGTACAGGTTCATAGAAACATAGAAACATAGAAAATAGGTGCAGGAGTAGGCCGTTCGGCCCTTCGAGCCTGCACCGCCATTTGATATGATCATGGCTGATCATCCAACTCAGTATCCCATCCCTGCCTTCTCTCCATACCCCCTGATCCCTTTAGCCACAAGGGCCACATCTAACTCCCTCTTAAATATAGCCAATGAACTGGCCTCAACTACCTTCTGTGGCAGAGAATTCCACAGATTCACCACTCTCTGTTCGAGGGTGGTGGTTCCGTATTGACCACTTGTACGTTTCCAAGGCCTAGGTCTCCTGTGTCTCGACGGCCTCCATGTGGCCGGTGCCGTGCTCGGACCACTGCCTGGTGCGAGTGGACTTTATCCCATCGTGCACACAGGCAGGGTCCGCGCATTGGCATTTTAATAACCGGCTGCTGGAGGATCGTTGATTCCGGGATTCGTTCAGGAAGTTCTGGGTGAAGTGGTTCTTGGTTCTTGGTTTCTTGGTCCTCCAAAATATTCCAAATGGAATTTAAACTGGAGGTGGTTGAGGGAGGACTTAAGCCAGAAAGGGTTTTTGGGAAGAAAGAGCTACCTTAAATTTAGTTGCATCTGGTTGGGTAACTAAAGTAGGGTGGAGATTATTCCATGCTTTAATTGTGCGGGGGAAGAATGAATTGCTGTACACATTTGTCTTGGTGGCTGGAATCACAAATTGGATCGAATGCCCTCGTCTGCTCCTAATTGGTTTGGGTTTGGTGTAGGTCTTGTAATCTATGTCGAGCTGACCATTTTGTAAAAACAGGTCAAACGGTGAGCTTCACGTCTGTCTTGGAGAGGGTTCCACCCCAGAGAATTCAGAAGTTTGGTAACACTCGCTTCTCTCTCATAGGTGTTAGTAACAAATCGAGCTGCCTGTCTTTGGACACGTTCGATGGAAGAAATGTTTTTATTTGTGTATGGGTCCCATGCTGCAACTGCGTAGTCCAAATGAGGTCTAACGAGGGTGAAGTATAGCTTCTCCTTGACAGAAGTTGAACAATGATGAAAGTTGCGCCTCAGAAAATTTAGGACACCTGTTATGTTCACCGTTGCATGATGAGTCTGACCATTCCAACGCAGATCATTCTGCAATTTGATGCCAAGATACTTGGTTTGTTTGGATTCTTCAAGGGTGGTACCAAGTATATTGTACGATGTTTCGCCTGGATTCCTCTTTCTGGTGACACGCATGGTTTCACATTTGGAAGGGGTGAACTGCATGCCCCATTGGTGTGACCACTCAACCATTGTATCAAGGTCCTTTTGGAGAGCATCTTCATCATCAGCTGACTTAATTGGACGGTACAGCAAACAATCATCAGCGAATAGTCTGGTCGTGCTTGCGACTTTTTCATGGATGTCGTTTATGTAAAGCAAAAACAGATGTGGGCCAAGTACTGTGCCCTGAGGTGTACCACTCAACACTGGATGCCAATTGGAGCTCTTTCCGTTCACACACACACGCTGAAGACGTTTTGTCAGGAAACTGGAAATCCATCGTTTCGTGTTGGAACGAATACCATAGAAGTCAAGCTTCCGAAGCAGTCTCTGGTGTGGGATGACATCAAATGCTTTAGAATAGTCCAGCACTACTAAATCCGTGATGACATTACCATCAAGATGTTTGGCCAGGTCATTTGTCGTCAGGATAAGCTGAGACTCACATGATCTATGCCTCCTAAATGCATGTTGGTTGTCAGCAAGAATATTATGTTTGCTCACGTGTCGCATCAGATTACTATCAATTACATGCTCCAGTAATTTGCAGCAAGTACTTGATAATGAAACAGGACGGTAATTCGCTGGGTTGGTGGTTGAACCCTTCTTAAAGAGAGGAGTGACGTTAGCCTTCCTCCAATCCAGCGGAACATCACCTGAGTCAAGCGATTGTTGGAAAATGAACTGCAAAACTGGAGCCAGTTCTTCGGCCGCGATCTTGAGGGCTTGATTCTGTATCTGATCTGGTCCAATTGCTTTTGTGGTATTGATGTTGAGCAATAACTTCTTGACACCTTCAACCTCAATTTAAATAGCAGGCATATCAGCATACGGGCTGGGTGGTAGAACTGGAAATAATGAAGGCTCCATATCTTCCCGGGTGAAAACGTGTTGGAATTGGTTTGCAAGAGCTTCTGCTTTCGCCTGGTCCTCAGTGATCAGACAGTTGTTCACTTTAAGCATCTGGACACCAGTGTTGTCTGTCCGTCTGGATTTCACATATCTCCAAAAAGCCTTGGGTTGCTCTCCCCCAAGAATAGAAGAAACATGTTGTCTATGAGCACTCCTAATAGCACGATCGACTTGCTTTCGCATTCTAGTAAAATTGTCCCAGTCCAGTTTTGTACCCCTTTTTTTGGTACGGATATAAGACTTCTCTTTCTTACTGCAGAGACGTTTCAGTTTTGCCGAAAACCAAGGAGGACGCATACGGCCCTTAATGAGTTTTTGAGGAACATGATTTGTAACAATATTATTTAAAGAGTTTCTCAGCCACACCCAGTTGTCATTTACGGATCTTTTATCTGGTTGCAGGTTGAAGAAATCTTTTCCCAGTTTTTTTGCTAAGACTTTAAATTCCTCGCTGTTCACTTTTTTCCAGAGGGAAATTTTATGCGGTGGCTTTGAAGGAACTTTAAGCTTTGTGTGCAGTTTTGCTTGGATAATATAATGGTCGCTAATTCCAGCACACGATGAAACTTCCGAAATTAAATCTGGGTGAGAAGTGAACAATAAATCTAGAGTATTTTCGGTGCCACTTGTCTCATCACGTCTGGTAGGGAAAGTGACTTTTTGGGACAGGCGATTTTCCAGAGTAAGGTCAGCTAGGGCTTCCTGGAGAGCTCCCTTTGGTTCACTTTGTATGCCGTCAGACCAATCTACACCTGGGACATTGAAATGCCCCCCAGGATGATAAGTGGAGAGCGTGACGAGGCATTAATTTTGGAGATGATTGATCCAAGGTCTAAAAGAGGCTCCGTTTTCATGTCAGGTGGTCGGTAAAAGCTTCCGATCTATAACGACTGACCCTCGAGTGTAGCTTGACACCAGATTTGCTCAGAGTCTCTGTTTAAGTCTGTACGTTCAAAACAAGGAATGGTATTGTTAACTCCGATGAAGACACCACCTCCATGCGAATTTCTGTCCTTTCTAAAAATTTGAAGGTGAGGAGGGAAAATCTCAGCAGATTTGATTGATGGGTCCAGCCAAGATTCAGACTCGATAAGGATATCAGGGTTTTCAGTTTCAATAAATGAATTGATCACAGCACATTTTCCTCTTATACTGCGGCAATTTATAACAGCGATTTTGATCCCATGTTCATTGCTGACATCATTGCGATCAATATCTTTGTTGGTACCATGAATCTCCTTTTGAGCATCACCATTACACGCATTTCTTTGTCCATTAACATGTTGACGGGTGTGATAGCTGGTGTAGGGGGAGGATGGAGGATTGACATCATCAGGGGTATTACTTTTACCATCTTTCCCAACAACGGTCCAGCCATCCTTTGTCTTCGCACATTTCAGCAGAGGGTTTTTCTCTGCTTTGGATGCTGGTGTTGCTTTGGATGTCGTTCCACAAGGCCACTCAGGAGCAGTTTTTTAAAGTGTTATTTTCGGTAAGTGGCCAGCACAATTTGGGCTGGATGATCTTAAATTCTCATGATTCCATACGTCACAATCAGGGTCATCACTCAGAGATGTGAGACTTTCAAATGAATAGCTCAAGTTGAGCATACTTGTAAGGTCGCTTGACGAGTCAAAAAATGAGCTGGCAAGGTTGATGACATCGCACAATGGGCATAACCAGATGGCATTTGGATTTTTGGAGTGAAAACCAAAAGTGTCGTTTGACACATTGGAGCAGTTCAGGTGAAACCAACTTGTGCACATCGAGCACTGTATGCCAGAATCTTTAACAGCAAATGAGCACAAGCCACACGGGTACTTTGGTTTACGTCCACGGTGCTGACCTTTTGGGCCAGGGTTGAGGTTGATGTCCCCAGCCAGTAAATTGACAATAATGAACAATGGTAGGTGACCTCTAAGGTAGCCTAGAAAGGGGGTAGCTGAGTGTTTCGACCCATTTCCACGAAACGTATTTACGTATGTCTTCTGGACACTCATTTTTGACGGACCATGGTCCCATTCATGGAAAATCCTCAATCCCAGTTGAGAGAAGGCAATCAACAGAACCAAATACAACACTGGTGTTGATGTGTTTCGTATTCTTCCAGATCCAAGCATGGTACTAATTCAATCTTCGATTTTAGAAATCCAATACGGCACGAGCGAGGTTACAGTATTCTATGTCATATATTGCAATTGGGCTGGGTGGCAGGAAAAGCTTCAAGGTTAAAAACAGTTCAAAGCAGTAAGTTACCAGCGAAGATCACAAAATTGGTCTCGGCTGGTAGCACGGAATGCACGATGACACGATAAAACGCTATTTTACTAGTTTAAAAAGAAAGTCACGATAAAATTGATCTTGGTTGGTAGCACAGAGATTTCCTTGCGCGATAAAAGATTAAAAAAGATTAAAAGATTAAAAACCCCGCTTTACTAGTTTTTTAAAAAAAAGAAGGAAAATCGCGATAAATGAGAAAACTAAATAAGACACTGGAGGAAATAATAAACGTCCTCCCTTGGTGTTGTTAAGTTGTCAAGTCGTCCCTGTGTAACGGCCAAGGTCGGAGCGGCCCGGTGGACAGCGACAGTCAGCGCGGGCCCTGTCGTGGCCGAAGTGTACGGTGGTCGGTGAAAGTAAGTTGCCGTCGTCGGGCCTTAGTTTACCGCCGCCGGTGTTTTTGACCGGAGGGGGCTGCTGCGTTCGCGGTACTGCCTCGCTGTGCTGTTCTACGCCGGGAGCCTGTCGAACGGGACCGCGGCCAGAAGCCGGGTCGGACGAAGCGGCCGACGGCGCCCGCGTCTTGGGCCCGGGTCGGCACCACGGCTGAGCGCCGGTCAAAGTCCGCTTGGCTCTGGCGGCTTCCCGGAGCGTGGCACCGCCGAACCGGCTGCAGGAGAGCTCTTGCCTCGGGCACCTCACACAACCTACTCCGGGAGTCGGTGTCGGCGCCCACACACACCGGCTCTTCCCGCTTCCCTGTCAGTCCCGGCAGTTAGTCGGCCTTGCGTGCTGCTCCGAGGGGGAAGAAGAAGAAGGAGGAACCGTCCCTTTTGGTCGCGGCTCCAATGGCGAACGTGAGCCGGGGCAACGGGCGGAGAGGTGGCTTGGTGATGGAGGCGAGCGCGGCCGCAGCGGCTGCAACCGGAGACAGTTTCCTTACAGTGAACACTTTCTAACCCAGGCTGAATTTTGGGAAACTTCTTCTGCACTCTATCCAAAGCCTCCACATCCTCCCCTCCCCTCTCCTCTCCTCTCTCTCCCCTCCTCCCCTCCTGGAGAGAGAGGCAGGGGCGTTTCCTTTCCCTAAGGCAATGGTGGGACGTGGGGAAGGCCTACGTCCATTTGTTTTGCCAGGACTATGCGAGGGGGTCGACCATGGGGCGGGACTCCGAGATCAGATGGTTTGAGAGAGAGTTGCTCGACTCGGAGTCTCGCTTGGGTCGGACTGGTGGGGACTCGTGCGAGTGGCGGGAGTACCAGGAGAAGGGAGCACTGAGGGACTTGCAGCTTAGGAGGTCCCGGGGCGCGTATGTGAGGTCGCGAGTACAGATGTTGCATGATCTGGACCGCGCCTCCCCCTTTTTCTTCTCTTTGGAGAAGTGGCGAGGAGCCCACAGGCAGCTTGTTGAGTTGCTTGCAGATGATAGCTCCTCTGTCACAGATCCAGAGAGCATCTGTGCCTCGGTTCGGTCTTTCTACAGGACTCTGTTCTCCGCGGATACATCTAGTGGGGATGCGCAGGGGGTCCTGTGGGAGGGCTTACCCGTAGTGTGCAAAGAGGTGACTGAGCGCCTCAATGATCCCTTAACTCTGGAGGAACTGACTGCTACCCTGCATCAGCTCGGGGGGGGCAAGTCTCCAGGACTGGATGGACTGAGTGGAGTTTCTTAGAGCCTTCTGGGATGTCCTGGGGGGTGACTATATGAAGGTCCTGGAGGAGAGCCTGGCGACCGGGGAGATGCCCTTCTCGAGGCGCAGGGCCGTCGTTGTCCTGCTACCGAAGAAGGGCGATCTCCGCCTTTTGAAGAACTGGCGGCCGGTCTCTCTCCTCAGCACAGATTACAAAGTCTTTGCATGGGCAATGGCGAACCGCCTGGGTCACGTGCTGGTCCAAGTGATCCACCCAGACCAGTCCTACACAGTCCCGGCCAGGTCCATCCAGGACAATATCCATTTGGTTTGGGACCTGATCCATCTGTCCCAGGGGGCTGGACAGTCAGTCGCCTTTCTCTCCCTTGACCAGAAGAAGGCGTTTGACAGGGTGGATCATGACTACCTTCTTGGGACTCTGCAGGCATTCGGATTTGGACCGCACTTCGTGGCCCGAGTCCGGCTTTTGTACGCTGCTGCGGAATGCCTTGTTAAGGTCAACGGCTCTTTGTTGGCCCCCATTCACTTTAGGAGGGGGGTATGTCAGGGATGTCCCATGTCCGGCCAGCTGCATTCCATCTGTGTAGGCAGTTGACAGGCCTGGCTTTACCAGGGCCGGGGGTGCAGGTGGTTCTTTCGGCCTACGAAGATTATGTCCTTTTGATGTTCACCGACCCTGTTGACCTGCAGAGGATGCGCGAGTGCCAGCAAGTTTTCTCAGCTGCATCCTCCTCCGCCAGGATCAACTGGGGGAAGTGTTCTGGTCTCTTGGTGGGTTAGTGGGAGGTGGACTCCCTGCCGGAGGAGATGACATCTTATGCGTGGAGCATCACGCACTTCCTCTACCTGGGGGTCTACCCGAGTCCAACCGAAGGGGCTTGGCCGGTGAACTGGCAGGAGCTGGAGGCGAAAGTCGTTGCCCGGCTAGGGCGTTGGTCAGGCCTCCTTGGCGTGCTCTCTTACGGGTTGAGAGCATTGGTCATAAACTAGCTGGTGGCCTCTATGTTGTGGTACCGGCTGGCCACTCTGGTCCCACCCTCTTTATTTGTCATCATGATCCAGAGGAGGTTGGTGAACTTCTTCTGGGGAGAGAAGAATCATTGAGTCTCTGCAGGGGTTCTGAGTCTCCCGTTGGAGGAGGGCGGTCAGGCACTGGTTTGCGTCCGTACCCAGGTGGTGGCTCTCCGTCTCAGAACCCAGCAGAGGTATATGTGTTCCGAGTGTCCTCCTAGATGGCACGCGCTGGTGACGTACTTTTTCCGCTAGGGTCGCTGCCTTCAGATGGGCACACAGCTCCTGGTAGCGGGCATCAGTCGACACACTGGGCGGGAGTTACCTGGCTTTTATTGAGATATACTTAAAGCCTGAAATCTGGTCACCTTCAGCCAGGGCGCTGCTCCACAGGGTGAGGGAGGTGTTGTGGCTGCGAGGGTGGAAGGTCCTCACACTGTCATGGTGGGTATCGAGGAGAGGCGTGTGCGTGGAGCGATTGAGGCCGAGCTTACCCCCGCTCCGTCGGAATTGCTCATAGGACCTACGGCCCGGGTCCCTTCCCGAGAGCCGGCCCCACGCTACACGAGCCGCCTTTCCGAGTTGCCCAGCGTGCCGTTCCGTGACGCGGAGAGGCGCGTACTGCACACTCTGCACTTCCTCACCCTTGTCGTCCGTCCGGACACGCCCTGGCGGTCCGTGTTACCACCTGACGGCGGGAGAGGTCCTCAGTGGAGGTCTCTCTATAAGGGAGTCCTCCCCCTTTACCTGGGGTGGAGAGTGCTGCACATGGCTGTGGCCTGTAACAGATACTTGAGTCTCCCGTTGGAGGAGGGCGGTCAGCACTGGTTTGCGTCCGCCAGCTGCCTGTCACTTCTGCGGCGAAGAGGAGACCGTGTTCCATTTGTACATGCAGTGTGAGAGGTTGCAGCCCCTGTTGGACTATCTGAAGGGGCTGTTCCTCAAGTTTTGGCTACATTTTAGCCCCACACTCCTGATATTTGGGCACCCGGTACAGAGGGGAGAAGGTCGGGAGATAGGTGGGGGATCTTCCTGTCCGTCTGCTCCTGGGCCTGGTCAAGATGGCCATTCGCGGGTCCAGGCAGTGGGTAGTCGACGGCCGCACCAGGGTTAACTGCCTGCCCCTTTTCCAGGCCTACGTCCGTGCCCGCGTGTCCCTGGTGAGGGAACACGCGGTGTCCATGGGGACTTTGGAGGCCTTCTGTGAATGCTGGTCGCCGCGGGAGGTTTAGTGTGTTGTTGATAAAGTTGCCGTTATATTAATTTGATGATCGTTTGTTTGTAAAATTGTCTTTGATTGTGTTCATTTGTATATTTATTTTAATATTTTTAAAATAAAAGTATTTGTATAATAAAAAAAAGGAATGTCCTGTCCTGCCTTGCGAGTGAATTGTGACGTCAGTCGGACTTTTGTTTCATAAAATGGGTGAGTTTGGGCTGTTTTTTAAATTTCAAGGATCAAAAAGTTCCGAAATATAGGTGGAATTGTGCCCAGATGACACTGACACACACACACACACACACACGAAGAGTTTTAATAATATAGATCATCTTAGATCCTTCAACTTCCATATCAGAATTTTATTCTGTCTTCTTTAATCATCTCTTTCTCTGAGGTCCACAACATGTCCTTAATATGCAAAATCATATTAGATGTACAACACACTTCATGACTGTTAAGTGTTTGAGTGCATGCCTATTAGATGCATTTTAGATCATAAGAATTGATTTTGCCATCCATTGAATGCTAAACATTTTGCGACCATTGCCAAAAATCAAGGCAACCAAACTTAAAAGAAATGTCAAATGATTCAGAAACTGGGTAAAAACTACTAATAGCCTTCAAACATGGACGTAATATACTTAGCTTTCATGCAAAAACACACCAAGTACCATATATTAAAAATAATAATTAGATGCAGACTTGGATTTAAAATGCAAATCTTGACTCTGGAATCTGATCAAAAGCAACAGTATCCTTCTGCTAAATTTCTCCATAGCACACCAATTCACAGCCCAGTGGATTGAAATACAGGTAACATTATTTTTGGGGAAATACTTAAGTCACAGGAATCGTGCAAATTACTCTTGTTCCATGCATATAACATCAGTTAAATCTATCTGCTAAACCCTTTGGTTCAGTGGTTGAATGCACCAAATATCACAGAAACAGGGGGTTTCTTATTTTAAACATCTTATTTTTAGGACTAGGGACTAAGCACAACAGAGCACAACTAATTAAAAAATGTTTCAAATGATCTTCAAATGAAATGTTTCAGATGGATTCTTAGAGCAGCTTGTAATGGAGCCGACCAGAGAAAAGGCAATTCTGGATTTTGGGTTGTCCAATGAACCAGATATGATAAGAGAACTTGAGGTAAAGGAACCGCTTGGAGGTAGTGATCATAATATGATTAGTTTTAACCTGCAATTTGAGAAGGAGAACGTTAAATCGGAAGTGGCAGTGATGCAGTTGAACAAAGGGGACTATGAAAGCATGAGAGGGGAGCTGGCCAAAGTAGACTGGAAAGGGATCCTAGCAGGAATGACGGTGGAACAGCAATGGCAGGAATTTCTGGGCATAATCCGGAAGACGCAGGATCATTTAATTCCAAAAAGGAAGAAAGATTTTAAGGGGAGTAGGAGGCAACCGTGGCTGACAAGAGAAGTTAGGGATAGAATAAAATTAAAAGAAAAGATGTCTAACACAGCAAAGAGTAGCCGGAAGCCAGAGGATTGGGAAACTTTCATAGGACAACAGAAGGAAACAAAACGGGCAATATGGGCTGAAAAGATGAAGTACGAGGGGAAGCTGGCCAGGAATATAAAGAAGGACAGTAAAAGCTTCTTTAGATATGTTAAGGGAAAAAGAGTAGCAAAGTCAAATGTGGGTCCCTTGAAGGGAGACACGGGTGAAATTATTATGGGTAACAAGGAAATGGCAGAAGAGTTGAATAGGTACTTCGGATCCATCTTCACTAAGGAAGACCCAAACAAACTTCCCAGATGTACTGGAGGACAGAGGATCTAAGGGGGTAGAGGAACTGAAAGATATTTTCATTAGGCGAGAAATAGTATTGGGTAGGCTAATGGGACTGAAGGATGATAAATCCCCTGGGCCTGATGGTCTGCATCTCAGGGTCCTCAGGGAGGTGGCTCTAGAAATAGTGGACGCATTGGTGATCATTTTCCAATGTTCAATACATTCAGGATCAGTTCCTGTGGATTGGAGGATAGCTAATGTTATCCCACTTTTCAAGAAAGGAGCGAGTGAGATAACGGGGAATTACAGACCAGTTAGCCTGACTTCGGTGGTGGGAAAGATGCTGGAGTCAATTATTAAAGAGGTAATAATGGGGCATTTGGATAGCGGTAAAAGGATTAGTCCAAGTCAACATGGATTTTTTTTTTTTTTTAATGTTTTATTTATTAGAAGTACATTACATTACAACCACATACATTAGTACTCGTCACTTATGTCTTCTTACAATTAATGTACTCCATTTATTTTTTACACTAGAAAAAGAAAAGATTGAAAGAAAGAAGAAAGTGAAGGAAAAAGTGAAAGTGTAGAAAATGTGACAACAAAAAAGGACGAAGACCCTATAAGAGCAAAATTAAAAAACAAAAGAAAAAGAGTTAAGAAATATAGACCCTAGAAAAGAAAGAGAAAGAGAAAGAGGAAAAAGAGAGAAACAAATATTTTTATGAGCATTACGTAAATGGGACATACCAACTCTTCAACTAGCATCCCCCCTTACCTGACCTCAATTTTTTTTAAAGTACTTTTGCACCCTATATTTGTAATAATTCTATAAATACAGACCACGTCAGGTGGAAGTGATCTGGTTTACCTGCTAGGAGGAGTCTTATCTCTTCTAGGTGTAATGTATCGAACATATTTGAAGTCCACATATTTATAGTTGGTATTGGAGCCTTCTTCCAAAATATTAGAATTAGCTTTTTTCCAGTTATTAACCCATAGTCCATTAGTTTCTCTTGAAACACATTTAGTTCTGGGCCATCTTCCGTTATTCCGAAGATAATCCATTCTGCTTTGGGTATCAGTCTTATTTTAAATAACTTTGTAAAGATTTCAAAAATTTCATTCCAAAATTTTTGAATTTTTGTACAGAAAACGAATGAGTGCGCTATAGTAGCTTCTTGGGATTGACATTTATCACAAATAGATGATACATTTGGGAAAATTTTATGAATTTTAGTTTTCGAATAATATAATCTATGTAAAATTTTAAATTGTATTAAAGTGTGTCTTACATTAATTGAACATTTATGCACGTTTAATAAGTGTTCATTCGAACTTTCCTTTGAAATTTTAATAGCTAACTCTTGTTCCCAGTCTCTTCTGATACCCTCCGTAGATGGTATTTGTACATTTAAGATAATATTATACAAATATGATATTAAGTTTGCTGATTCAGCTTTTATCTGCATTGCCTCATCCAATACATCTACTGGGTTATTATAATGATCTTTTGTATATTTTTTCAAATAGTCGCATATTTGAAAATATTTAAAATATTGATTATTTCCGAGTTTATATTTTATTTGTAATTGTTGAAATGAAAGTAATTTTCCAGTTTCATACAAGTCACCAAGCGTTTTAATTCCTAGTCTATCCCAATGTGTAAAAGCTTTATCTATAATAGAGGGATTAAATGAAGGGTTATTAACTATAGGTAATAAAAGTGATAAATTTCTTAATTTTAAATTTTGTTTTATTTGTTTCCAAATTTGGATTGTACTATGAATAATTGGGTTCTTATTATAATTTATGTTATTCAATTTCATTGGAGAAAGGAGGATCGCTCCAATGTTTCCAGAGGAGCAATCCTCTTTCTCCATTACAATCCAGTCCACTTGCTGGGCGGAGTAATCCATCAGTTGAATCATATTTTTAATATTTACTGACCAATAATAATACATAAAGTTAGGTAGTGCTAAACCCCCTAATACTTTAGGTTTATTCAGATGAGTTTTTTGTATTCTATGTGATTTATAGTCCCATATAAAATTAGTGATATCTGAGTCGAGTTTTTTAAAAAACTTCTTTGGTAAGTATATAGGAATCGATTGAAATATGTATAAAATTTGTGGTGGAAAGATCATTTTTATTGCGTTTATTCGGCCTATTAAAATGTATGAAGGGGTGCCAGTGGATGTAGTGTATCTAGACTTTCAGAAAGCCTTTGATAAGGTCCCGCACGGGTGACTGGTGACTAAAATTAGAGCACATGGTATTGGAGGTAGGGTGTTGACATGGATAGGAAATTGGTTGGCAGACCGGAAGCAAAGAGTAGGAGTGAATGGGTCCTTTTCAGAATGGCAGTCAGTGGCGAGTGGAGTGCCGCAGGGCTCGGTGTTGGGGCCGCAACTGTTTACCATATATATTAATGATTTGGAAGAGGGAATTAGGAGCAACACTAGCAAGTTTGCGGATGACACAAAGCTGGGTGGCAGTGTGAACTGTGAAGAGGATGTTATAAGGTTGCAGGGTGACCTGGACAGGTTGGGTGAGTGGGCAGATGCGTGGCAGTTGCAGTATAATATAGATAAATGTGAGGTTATCCACTTTGGCGGCAAAAGCAAGGGGGCAGATTATTATCTCAATGGGGTTAGGTTAGGTAAGGGGGAGGTACAGCGAGACCTGGGTGTCCTTGTACACCGGTCACTGAAAGTTGGCGTGCAGGTACAGCAGGCAGTGAAGAAAGCTAATGGAATGTTGGCCTTCATAACAAGAGGATTTCAGTATAGGAGAAAAGAGGTTCTTCTGCAGTTGTATAGGGCTCTGGTGAGACCACATCTGAAGTACTGTGTACAGTTTTGGTCTCCTAATTTGAGGAAGGACATCCTTGTCATTGAGGCAGTGCAGCGTAGGTTCACGAGATTGATCCCTGGGATGGCGGAACTGTCATATGAGGAAAGATTGAAAAGACTGGGCTTGTATTCACTGGAGTTTAGAAGGATGAGGGGGATCTTATAGAAACATATAAAATTATAAAAGGACTGGACAAGCTAGATGCAGGAAAAATGTTCCCAATGTTGGGCGAGTCCAGATCCAGGGGCCACAGTCTTAGAATAAAGGGGAGGTCATTTAAGACTGAGGTGAGAAAAAACGTTTTCACCCAGAGAGTTGTGAATTAATGGAATTCCCTGCCACAGAGGGCAGCGGAGGCCAAATCACTGGATGGATTTAAGGGAGTTGGATAGAGCTCTAGTGGCTAGTGGAGTCAGGGGATAAGGGGAGAAGGCAGGCACGGGTTATTGATAGGGGACGATCAGCCATGATCACAATGAATGGCGGTGCTGGCTCGAAGGGCAGAATGGCCTCCTCCTGCACCTATTTTCTATGTTTCTATCTATGAGAAATACTCGGCATCAATTTTCTCTGAATGTATCCAGGCCATGTTCATAAATGGGAAAAAAAAGGCCTTTTGGGATTAAGCAACCAGCTTGGCAGCACTTCCGCCATCTAAATATTACACTCATGGGAAGAAAGGAACAGAGGCCTATGTTGGTGAAGTCAAAGGTAAAAGCCTGGAAATAATTGGCATAATAGCCTATTTTTGCACTGCAGGTACACATCTGTGGGAAACGAGATAAAAGTCACTCATTGATATTGAACCACCAGTTTACAGAATTTAGCATAAAGATATACAAAACAAGGAACTGCCGCTGACCAGAAACTCAATTAGCTAAGCCATATAAACAGCATGGCTACCAGAACAGGTTAGCTATTTTGTAGAGAGGAATTCAACACCTGATACCCAAAGGCTCTCACCCTGCAAGAGGCACACGTCAGACGTATACTCTCCATTTATCTAGATAAGTACAGCTCCAACAACACTCAAGGAGGTCAGTGCTAAGCTACACACTTCACAGGCACCCCACCAATCACTCTGAACATTCATTTTAGTTTTGTTTTAAGTTTAGAGATACAACGTGGAAACAGGCCCTTTGCCCACCGAGTCCACACCAACCTGCGATCCCCGCACATTAACACTATCCTACACACTAGGAACAATTTACACAAACACCAAGCTAATTAACCCACATACCTATACGTCTTTGGAATGTGGGTGGAAATCGACGATTTCAGATAAAACCCACGCGATCACGGGGGGAACATACAAACTCCGTACAGATAGCACCCGTAATCGGGATCGAACCTGGGTCTCCGGCGCTGCAAGCGCTGTAAGGAAACAACTGTACCGCTGCGCCACCATGGCCAAGGTCCGCCATGGTGGATGTACCACAAATGTAGTTCAGAAAAATTAATTGATTTCCACACAGCAAAGTAAAAAGCAGTAATTTTCCCTTTATTTGGAATCTTACAACAAACTTTGCTGCTACAATTCCACATGTACTCAAGTATTCAGAAGGCAGTTCCCTTGACACCATATACAGGGCTCTCGCTTAACTTTTTTTTCCCTGTTGCCAGCCGGGCAACCTAGGCAGCTTTTTAGGTTGCCAAATGACAGTTTAGGTGGTCATTTAAGATGGCTTGCATGACGCGTGCGATAATGTGCTCGGACGAAGTGCGTAGTTACCAGTCGGAATTATACTCAATGAAGCATTCACATATTATTTCTGCTTCAAATAAAGTCACAAACTAAACATATTCACCAATCAAGACATGATATATCCCACAATGACATGCAGCAAAATTATAAGACAGTATCTCAACTCTTTTTACACATTGCAATTAATGCAATTTCTATTAGTTCTTTCCACTTCCAAATAAAAATGTGGTTGGATTATTCGGCGTATGATCAACCTGTGTCAAATCCTGGACCATGGTAACATATATGCGTACATATAGTTGTGATTGTTGCTCATTAAATAACTACAGTACTGATACTCCATATTAAGAGCATTTATTTGCCATTAAAATGAATTCTTTAATAACGTGTCAACGGCAGCAGTAACAATTGAACACTGCGGTTTTAATGTTTCACGTGTT
Organism: Malacoraja senta; assembly: GCA_038087875.1. Classification (NCBI taxonomy): domain Eukaryota; kingdom Metazoa; phylum Chordata; class Chondrichthyes; order Rajiformes; family Rajidae; genus Malacoraja; species Malacoraja senta. Next base: position 364,195 of record JAXLNO010000230.1, on the reverse strand, counting down.
CACAATTTAATTAATCCATCTTTATGGATTAAAACAAATAACATTGGGAATTAAAACACATTTGATTGCATTCCGTTATCAAACATAGTCAATGTTCGCTCTGAAGACATTTCCAGCACAATAGGGTCAGGGAGGGGGGTGTGTGTGAATCAGTGCGGGGTGGATAGATGGCGGGGGTGGGGGATTAGAAGGCAGTCGGTGCAGAATGGATGGATTGAGGCAGGTGAATTAGTACGTGTTGGTTGGAGTAGGTAAAATTGTGAGGTGAGAGCACAGGGGATGTCAGTGGTGTTGAATGGGAGGGTTCAGTACGGGATAGATGGGGGTAGACAAAAGTGCTGGAGAAACTCAGCGGGTGAGGCAGCATCTATGGAGCGAAGGAAATAGGCGACGTTTCGGGTCGAGACCCTTCTTCAGACTGTTCCCCCCATTCTTCTTGAATGGGAGGATCAGTACAGGATGGATGGGGGGGATATCAGCGCAGGATGAATGGGGGGGGGGTCAGTACAGTGTGGATCGGAGGACGTGCAGGATGAATGGGAGATCACTACAGGATGAATGAGGGGAAGGGGGGAAGGTGCAGGGTAAATGGAGGATGGGTCAGTACGGGATGAATGCGTGGATTAGTACAGGATGGATGGGGGATCAGTACAGGATGGATGGAGGAGAAGTGCAGGATGGATGGGAAAGGGGTAAGTACAGGGTGTATAGGGGAACCAGTGTAGGATGGATGGGGGGGTGGCAGGAGAATCACTGCGAGGTGGATAGGGTGATCAGCGCAGGATGAATAGATGGGGGGGGGGTAGATGTGGAGGGGAGCACAGGGGATGTCAGTGAGGACTGAATATACGTGGGAATGGGGATCAGTGCGGGATGGAGTGGAGGGGTCCCAGGATAAGGGGGTGGAGGGGGCGTACAAGAGGGAGAGAGAGAGAGAGAGAGGGAGAGGGGGGAGAGGGGGGCGAGGAGGGGAGGAAGGAAGATCAGCGCTCCTCGGACAACATCGCCCCGCTGCCTTGGTCGTTGGGAACTCCTCGCCACCGCCTCCCTCCTCCGCCAGCCAACAGCAAGGTGCTGGGCCGAGCGGTGCAGCTCAGAGATCCTATAGCCATAAGATCTTTGGTGCAGCTGCTTCAGACGAGTCGAAGCGAATGACGGGCTTCGCACAACGGCAGCAGAGGCCGCGACTCCATCTGCTCCTCCTCCCGCACCCCCGCCCGCCCTGATAAGGGCCTCTGCTTGTAAACCCGCTAACGGGCTTTCAAAACAAACCCTCCCGCACGCCGATGCCTCCCCCTCCCCCTCCCTCCCTCCTCCCGGCCTCGGCGTGCGGGAGGGAGGGTTTGTTTCGAAAGCGGTTATCGCCGTTAGCGGATTTACAAGCAGAGGCCCTTATCAGGGCGGGCAGGGGGCAGGGGGGCGGGAGGAGCAGATGGAGCCGCTGCTGCCGCTGTGCGGAGCCTGTCGTTCGCTCCAACCCTTCCTCACCCCGCACCTAGTATCTTTCCCACGCAATACAGCCGTCACCGCCGACACAAAACGTCACGTTCCTTTTCTCCAGAGATGCTGCCTGACCCACGGAGTTACTCCAGTTTTTTGTGTCTATCTTCGGTACAAACCAGTATCTGGTGGCCAAGCCGGGAAAAATGACTCGGTGTTTAGGTTGCCCGGCGGCGCTTTGAGTGGTCAGTGGCACCCGGGCAACCTCTAATTTCGAGCCCTGGTATATACTCAAGTATTTAGAAGGTATATCCCTTGGCAGTGCCTGACCTAGCCAATAAATTTGACCTATCCTTCACATTTTTTCTCGCACGAAGGATGAGTATGAAGGCCAAAATAGCATCTGTCAATCATTGGCCTTCATCCCTGTAAACACCAAAGATAAATCAGATCAAAGATTCTCTTCCAGACAGCTGTAACCACTTGTGAATTGACCCCTGACAGGTATAATCCTCACCCTTGTAACTCGTGGTTGTACCTTCTGTAAACTTAGAATGAGACATATTTTCAATGACTTCACTGGTGCATTGACCAAGAACTAGGTGCACAGAATGAAAAGATTTAGAAGGGAGAATGAGCAACAGAAAGGAAGACATAATATTCTTTCCAATTTTCTTTTCTAGACTGGTGCTTAGTTAAGCTTCGTCAATCACTGCAAAATTGAACTCCACAAGAATATTTTATAATTTCTTACAATACCATAATGAAGCTATTTATACAAAACACATTTAGCTAAACGGAAGACAGATAAATCAGAATTATAATGACACAGGAACAAATTTAAAACCTAGACAGAGAAGATAGTCAATTTACCAATATACTGATTTACATCACTGTTCAAAAGATGTGCACTTTAATTGAGGTAAAAAAAATACTTTAGCTTCAATGATAATTAAATCTGTAAAACCATAATGGCCCATACTTCATGACTGTTATGATGATGAAACACGTGTAATATCCATTAAACCTCTCAATGGAGTTTTTTGCATCAGTGCCCATTCCCTGAAGTCAAAACTGTGATCACCATCCATTCACACAGTTCAACATTTCTTTTTGTATTTCATAAAAACAAACTCTTGGAAGCTCATGAAAACATCTTGAATCTTCAATCTATACTCTTCAGAATCTATTAATACTTGCATTATTCAGAAGCTGAAACATTACTCACTGCAACTCCCTTGGCAACTGATGATTCTGATAGACAGGGACACATTGCTCAGAAAATGGAATAAAGAGTTTGCACTAGAGCAGACCTCAGATAAAAAGGATTCCCTCCCTCAAAAGTCCTCAATGCCAAACACACAGAATTACGTCAGTGTAATTGTTGCTCTCACCATCAAATCAGAACATTATATTTTTAATATGGAAGAGTTAAGCGGGTTAAACATTTTCAGTATGTTGATGAATACAACCTTGTTTTAAAGCCAGTGGGAAAATGCTGCTCAAAATTGTCTACTTTTGATTGATAAAGCACTATAGAATATAGGGCTTTCCTGCCAAATATAGCATACACCATCCCCAGAAACACTTTGACAGCTAGTTAAGTCATCTCCCCAGGCTTTGCAGCTATCAAAACTGTCAATTCTTAACATCTGTGAATGACAAGCATTCAAAAGAATTAAAATGAATAACAGTAGAATATTAAATGTTTTATAGTTTTAGAACAATTTTAAAAAAGCAAAAAACTTCAAATCAATTATGTACATTTCAGTTAACTCAAAAAGTGTGAATAACTTGAAATTTAATTGTTTCCCTTGAATCTGTTCATGTCCCTGAAATGAATGGAGTCACCAAGATTTAAACTATCGGAAAACTAGAGAAAGCTGAGACTCTGCCAATGGCTTCCAGGAGCAAGTCAGTTATAGAGTTCAATCAGAATGAAAATGGCAGGGTATTGTGGTTCTCTGAAATGTTAGAGATTATCCATCTGACCTTCCCTAAAACATATTATGAGACTTTGTTGATCTTTCTTTACTGCTGTTCCTTGATCATGATGGAGCAGGAATCCACATTGTGCATCAGGTACTGCAACTGATTGTAGTTTCATTTTCATTGAATCTCTATAATAATGCAATTTATCAACTCCACATGTTTAAGCCAAATTTCTACATCCTCGTTCACAAAGTTAACCTTTCAAGTCTCAGTATCATTCTGCTACACCCGATGTGGGGATCACATGTATGGCCAGCATTTTTATCCATCATTTTGACCCTTAAGTGGCTCTTGGGAAGTTGCTCTCCTGAAATAATGCAATCTATATGATGAAGAGACTTCTGCAGCCATGTTCAGTCAGAAGTTCTAGGATTTTGACAGTATAACGATGCAATTACAAAACATGTTTATGTCATGTGGAATACAAAGAGTACCAGGCAATTGGTGGTAATTGTTCTACTAATCCTTGATTATAGAAGGATAGGGTTTACAAGATGGTTTTTAAAGGTGTTGCTACAGTTTATTTATTTTTTTGCAGATAGTAAATGCTGCCATTGTGCACAATTAGGTGCCAAAGTGATTATTTAATATTTAATATAGTGGATAGAGTGCTCAACAAAATTAACCTTATTTTGCTTAATTGACTGCTGTTACAGTTGTGCTTATCTGGTCAAATAAATGAGTGTTCTATTGTGCTCCTAACTTGCAGTCAATGCATGATGTAAAGTCTTTGGAGTCTTGAACCGAGTCTCTGCGAGATATCTGAAAGGCTACAATGTGATTATTTTAGCAGGTTCAACACAGCCGAGTGTTTGTGAATTCTATTTACATTTCAAAATTGATAAATCAAGGTGCGATTGTTAATAATGCAATGTCATTTCTCAAAACAGTGTTTGCAATGATGGTTAGCAAGATGACTTTCAATGCAGCATACATAGTCCTGCCATGTCCTCCACAAAAGTAGAACAGGTTTCTGCTTTATGACAAAAGCAGCAAAAGTGGATTTTTTCAATAAATTATGTAACATTCATGTAAATAACAGACCATTTATGAGTTTTCCAATTATGTAGGGCAGAGTTTGATATATTTTATTTTGCTTATAGTTGGATAATACAATTCACTCTCCAAATCAAAATTATTTTATATATATTCTATTATCTTATATATATAGGATATACTAGACTAAGTGGGACCCGTTGGGTCCCAGCATCACACGGGAGGGCTGCTCCCCCAACGCAATATTCCACCTCTCCACCAATTCCAATATTGGTGGCCAGTGGGGGGGGGGGGGGGGTGGGGGCTTTCTGGAGTGCTAGTATGGGTGTTGTGGGCTGAAGGGACCGGTTTCCAGAGGGCTAATATGGACATTGTGGGCGAATGGATTTTTGGGCTGGCGGCTCAGTCACTCAAGCCTGTTGTGCTGGCAGCTCACTCACTCACGGCTGGTGGGCTGGCAGTTGACTCACGGCTATTCCTTGAAATTCCATTTCAAGCAGGGTGCAAGGCCACCAAATTCAAGTGCAGTTTCTTACCACTTCAAGCAGCGTGCAAGGCCACCAAATTCAAGTGCAGTTTCATACCATTTCAAGCAGGGTGCAAGGCCACTAAAGACAGTGAGTCGTGACCTCTCCCTCCTCCATCTTGCAGAGACTGAGCCACGCTCACACTTCTGGGTTTTATAGTCCCTCCCCCTCCCACCAGAAGGGGCGTGGCCTTCATGGTGTGATTGACAGGAGAGAGAGTCTCAACATTTTTAAAACACTAATAACTCTTTTATTTTAATCGATGGGAAACATCCTCGGCACCTGATGAGCGGAGGGGGACTCTGAGTAAGATGGCCAAAAATCACAGCCATATGTGGTAGCGTTTTTTCTAAAATCAATATAAAGAGCAAGCAGGAAGTGGTCAAGATTAGACTTTTGGAATGAAATTTTTGAAATCTTTACAAAGTTATTTAAAACAAGACTGATACCCAAAGCAGAATGGATTATCTTCGGAATAACGGAAGATGATCCAGAACTAAATGTGTTTCAAAAGAAATTAATGGACTATGGGTTAATAACTGGAAAAAAGCTAATTCTAAAATTTTGGAAGAAGGCTCCAATACCAACTATAAATATGTGGATTTCAAATATGTTTGAAACATTACACCTAGAAGAGATAAGACTCCTCCTAGCAGGTAAACCAGATCACTTCCACCTGACGTGGTCTGCATTTATAGAATTATTACAAACATAGGGTGCAAAAGTACTTTAAAAAAATAAAAAATTGAGGTCAGGTAAGGGGGGATGATAGTTGAAGAGTTGGTATGTCCTATTTACGTGATGCTCAAAAAAAAACATTTGTTTCTCTTTTTTTCTCTTTCTCTTTTCTTTTCTTAGGGCCTATTTCTTAACTCTTTTTCTTTTTGTTTTTAATTTCGCTCTTATAGGGTCTTCGTCCTTTTTTGTTGTTACATTTTCTACACTTTTCTACACTTGCACTTTTTCCTTCACTTTCTTCTTTCTTTCAATCTTTTCTTTTTCTAGTGTAAAAAAATAAATAAAGGGAGTACATTAATTGTAAGAAGATATAAATGACGAGTATTAATGTATGTGGTTGTAATGTAATGTACTTCTAATAAGTAAAATTAAAAAAAATAAAAAAAAAAAAAAAAAATTAGACTTTTAATTATATAGAAGGCACGGCTACTTTAATTAGGCAAGGCAACTTTAATTAGGCAACACAACTTTAGCCTTTCCAAACCAAAGGCAACACACCTTTAGCCTTTCCAAACCAAAGGCAACACAGCTTTAGCCTTTCCAAACCAAAGGCAACACAGCTTTAGCATTTCCAAACCAAAGACAACACAGCTTTAGCATTTCCAAACCAAAGGCAACACAGCTTTAGCATTTCCAAACCAAAGGCGCACAGCTTTAGCATTTCCAAACGAAAGGCAACACAGCTTTAGCATTTCCAAACCAAAGGCAACACAGCTTTAGCATTCCCAAACCAAAGGCAACACAGCTTTAGAATTTCCAAACCAAAGGCAACACAGCTTTAGCATTTCCAAACTATATTTTCAAACCATATTAAGGGCACTGACAGGTCAATAAAACTACTCACAGTTTAGTAGACATGTGTTCAGTGTTATTCACAGCTCAGACTGAGAGACATGACGTGACCCTCTCGCTCCCCCATCTTGCAGAGACTGACTGGGGCACTCAACACCTCCGGGTTTTATAGTCCCTCCGGAAGGGGCGTGGCCTTCAGGAGAGAGAATCTCAACATTTTTTAAACACAAATAACTCTTTTATTTTTCATAGATGGGAAAAATCCTCTTGTCCTACGCATCGAAGGGGAACTCTAAGATGGTCAAAAATCACAGCCGTAAGTGGCAGCGTTTTTTCTAAAATCAATATACAGAACAACAGGAAGTGGTCAAGATCAGACGTTTAGTAATATAGATAGATAGATAGTCAGATTCTCTTTTCCCAGGATGTGAGAGTCTAAATCCAGAGGGTACAGGTTAATGATGAGGGGAGAAATTTAAAACAGATCCAATGAGTATGTTCCATGCAGAGGGCCATGAATACTTTTAAGGAGCTGCAAGAGGAGGTTACGGAGGCAGATTGTATTGCTATGCAGCACCCACTTCGAGATCAATTATCTGAGGAAAGTGCTATACGGCCTACTATGAATCTGAAATTCGCAGCACTCTGCAAACCAAGTAATATACAATTACCCAACTTACTCTTTGGAGAGGATCTCGGGAGACGTATTAAAGAGTTGGAAGATGAAGCGAAAACAGGATTGATAAATACATCAATGGTTGCAAAGTCTGTAAAGAGGAAGTATCCTTTCAGACGTCATACGGATCCTAGACCAGGACCAAGTCGCTCATCAACGCAGGGACGTAGCTGGCGGCCTGCAGCGGGAGTAAGGACCAGTGGTGGTGCTTCCGGGAGAATCCAGGGATCTCAGAATACTCAAATGACTCAAGAGGTAGGTGGACCTGGTTCTCAGGGGAACATACTAACTGGATTAAGTCCAAAATTGGAGGCAGATTACGTCTCTTCTATAAACATTGGAAGAAGATTACTTCAGATGTGGTAATTCTGAATAATATACAAGGATTTCGAATTGAATTCAATCCAAATTATGATTTGCCTGTCCAGCATGTTCCTAGCAGAACTCTCCACTTTGCGAAGTAATGGAGGTTCAAGTTGCGCTTCAAAACCCTATATATAAAAGGTGTTATTAAAGAATCAGTCTACAAAATTCACCAATTTGGGTCAAATATATTCCCTCGATCAAAAAAGGATGGAGGATGTAGGATTATTATAGACTTGACAAGTCTGAATCCTTTTGTTCAGTGTCTGTTCACTTGCAAGATATGAAGTATTTTAAATTTACATGGATGAACCAATTAGGGCAGTTCAAAGCTCTGCCTAAAGGGTTAACGTTCCCTCCCAGAATATTCATAAAAATCAATTCTGGGGTTGCTGAGAGCCAGGGGCATGTACTAATGGCATACCTGGATGATGTCCTGATTATAGGAAGGACAAAACAGTCAACAGAAGCATCTGTTGCAGTAATAAAATCAAACTTTTGAAAGTTTGGGGGTTTCTAAATTCATCCAAAGAAATCAAGGTTAAAAACATGTACCTCGATTAATTATTTGGGGTTCACAATTGATTTAGCCCAAATGCAAATTACTTTGCCCAGTGAAAAAAGGGTGGAGTTGATTAAAGATTGCAGTAATCTGTTAAACGAGCAAAAACCTCTAATCAGACAGGTGGCTCGAGTACTGGGAAAATTAGTAGATTCCCAGCAGTCCAGTATGGACCATTACATTATCAACAGCTGCAGAGAATTAAAGAACAGGCACTGAGAGTAAATGCTGGTCATTTTGATAGAACCATGCAAGTAACAACAAATGCTGTTTCTAAGCTGCAGTGGTGGATTCTACATGTCTCAAGCAGTTCAGGCAAAGTGCTGATTGAACAACCTTCCATGATATTACAAACTGATGCCAGTGCACTAGGATGAGGTGCAACTGACTTAACATGGAGCTGCGGAGGCAGATGGAATCAGGAAAAGTTAGTGTTACTGCAGACATGGGGAATTCCCTATTTGGAGCTTTTAGGAGGTTTCTATGGACTCCAAGCTTATGGTTCTAACACAACTAAAAGGAAGGTTCAAGTTCAAATTAATAAACACAACAGTAGTTGCCTATATTAATGATATGGGTGGAATTAAGTCGGTGTCATGTGACAAAATGGTTAAATCAACTTGGGTCTTGGTGTATTGAAAAGAACATTTGGATTTCAGCTATCTATCTACCAGGTAGAATGAACACGATAGCAGACACCAGGTCACGAAAAGTTCCATGATAATAAAGAATGTATGTTGAATCAAGAGGTATTCAATGATATAGTAATCAGATTTGGAATGACCGACGTCGACTTGAATCATCAGCTATCGAGATATGTCTCATGGAAACCAGATCCAGGAGCAGTGGCGATTGATGCTTTCTCGCTACATTGGGGTGGTATGTTTTCATATATATTTCCACCTTTCTGCCTCATAAGCCAATGTTTGCTTAAAATCAGGCAAGATGCTGCTTCAAGGGTATTGGTAGTACCAGATTGGCCTATACAGCCATGGTACCTGTTGATATTAGAATTAACAACACAAATGTTGATGAAAGTCCCAAAAAGGAGTAATTTATTGCTGCACCCTGTAACAGGGTAACAACATCCATAATATCATCGTTTGGATTTGTTGATTTGCAGGTTTTAAGAATGCCTTTTCTGGGACGAGGACTGTCTGAGCATACTGTGGACATGCTTACGGCAGCCGGGAGGAAGAGCACTCAAAAACAGTACCTTTCTTATATTAAGAAATGGGAAGAGTTCCGTGTACAAAAGAATGTGCAATAAAGTACTGCAGATATTTCAAATGTTTAGAATTTCTGTCAAAACTTTATTATGATGAAGGTCTGAGTTGTAGTGCAATTAATTCAGCCAGAAGTGCATTGTCCTCATATTTGGTTCTGGATTCAGAAAGAAACTCAATTGGGTCACACCCAATTGTTTCCAGACTAATGAAAGGAATCTTTAATTCCAAACCACCGAAACCTAGGTACGTGATAATCTGGGATGTAAGTGTGGTACTGAAACTACTTCGTGAATGGTCATCAAGTGTGTCTTTACCTTTGGTCAAGCTCAGTATGAAGGTATTCATGCTTATGGCATGAGTGACAGCACAACGAGTGCAAACACTTAGAAAATTACAAATAGACAGTATGGAAGTAACTGAAGACAAGGTTACATTCTATATCTATGACCTACTAAAGTAAATTAGGCCAGGTGTGACAGGATTTAAAATTATGCTAGCATCATATCCAAATGATCCATGTCTCTGTATTAAGACATATTTATTACAATACATTGAGGTCACAAAGAATTTGAGAATACGGAAACTGGGTTGTTGATCACACACAAGAAACCACACAAGAGAGTTTCAATACAGACTATTTCCAGATGGATAAAAGAAGTCTTAACAGCTGCTGGTATTAACACTTATGTTTTTACGTCTCACTCGACTAGGGCAGCAGAAACGTCGGCGGCCAGGGCAAAAGACGTCCCCGTCGACCATATCCTCGCAGCCGCCGGGTGGTCCAATGAGTTGATGTTTCAATATTTTTACCATCGGCCTATTGTTAATGCGGGGTTGTTTGCAGAAACTATTTTAAGTTCTGTGTAAATTCCTCTGGTTTAAAGGGGATCTGATTCATTTCATTATTGAAATGAATTACTGCATTTGTGGTACAAATGTTATTATGAATGCATGATTGATTATTCTCGTTCCGAGTCAATCTATGCAGTGAGAAGCCGGGATTGATCCACGGCATGAAATCACAAAGCTTTAAAATCTTCACGTAGTCACTCACGTGACTCCGAAGTAAAATAGTAAGATTAAACGAGAACTTACCTAAGTTTGAAGTTTGATCTTTATTTTATGAGGAGTTACGTAGGTGATTACGTGCCCACCACGACCCTACCCTCTATCATAAAGGTCAGATGGAAGTTCTTGTATTACTCGTTTTATTATGAGACTATATTACTTCGGTTGTTGTTTTTTGTGATTTCACACCGCTGCTTTGAAGATTGACGCGCAGGCGCACTGGCGGGGTTCTTCACGTAATCACCTACGTAACTCCTCATAAAATAAAGATCAAACTTCAAACTTAGGTAAGTTCTCGTTTAATCTTACTATTTTTGACCTGACTAAATTTCCAACAAATTTCTTAAACTATTTTGAAGAAATCTTTCTACAGATGCCAACAAGCAGTTTTCAAAACTTTTCAGGTGCAAAACTAAACTAAACAATGCTGATGTGGTTCATATAAAAGAGCTTTTGTATTGTTTACCTGATTAAATACCATTTGTTCTGTCACCCTCCTAGAATTAGAAATTACCTCAGAAAGCATGAAGCCAAAGGAAATTGCTTATCTCACAAATTGAGAGTGTTTGTCAGATTCAGTGAAAATAGATTAAAGTATTTTAAAAATGCTGATACAAAAATCTTAAAACAATTTGTTACAATGCATTAAAAACAATTTTTATCCATGAATTTCTTGAAATGTTTCAATGTTCCTTGATATTTGTCTTCAACAAAAGTCTTCAACAAAATATTACTCAGAAAATTAAACATTTTCAGATTACCACCATTTGGGCATCGCTCATTAAAGTATCACTAATGATCAAAGAAAAACAATAAAAGCTTTTATGTAACAGGAACAAAACATTTAATTATGTAGTTGATTATTTGTAAATGCAATGGATTTTACTGCTTCACAAATTATATTATGATTCTTTTCAAAATTGAGATAATTTTTCTGATATAGTTTCTATTTCCTCATCACGCCAACATCTGACACATCAAAACATAGTTGTAAAAAGAAATAAAGATTGTGCAACGTTTCTTGGAAATTATTTTAAGGCCGTTTCTTTATCTTCCGTGGCTGAAAATAAATATTCAGATTCTCTCGATATTCCTTTGCCGAGAAAAAACGTTAGTGACTAATGAATAAGGGTCTAGATCTTTAGTTTCCCTGTTACTTGTGCTGGATGAATCGACAGGCAATGTGCAATGTGAGGAAGCAATGAATTCTTGGTGCATTATGACAATTGTCAACTTTGGTGAGAACATCAACCTGGGTAATGGCCATAAAGGAACTCCCTCAACTCACATATCCTGGCACATGGGTAAAAATACCTTATCTCAACTGTACCATCTGGTGCGCTGCTACAAATGGCTTAAGTAGCACTGGATGGAAACCAAAAACATGATGCCAGGGTCCGTGTATAGCAATCATCTAATGCTGTTTGTTGGAATATACACGATGAAAGCCATGTACAGAATGCCAATGCTCAAAACCTTGATAAATGCATTAAAGAGTCTAGGACCAACAGGCTGAAGCAACCCTGGAAAGGTACATTAGCAAGAGTTAGCATTTTCATAATCGGAAGGGATAGATTAAAAGCTAGAATACGAGAAAATCATCTTCTTAACCCGTTATATAATTTCTCCATCTTAATTTTTATTGCTAATTATACGTTCGACATTCTGCCAAGTAATTTGCCATGTTTAATTTACTGATAATTGTATGGAAGAGTAGAGCTCTTAAATTTTCATTATACATTGAAACATGTCAACATTGCCCATTTGTAGTCACACATAGATTAAAATGAATTAATTGCTGCACTTGGCATGAAATGAAGTTTGGAGACCAGGGAAATGAACTCACTATAGCCTAGAAAATGGATTGTTGCAGTGCCATGTCTCTGTACGATTCACTTTCAATGAGGAAATGAAATGAACTGGAAAATCTGGGGTTACTGCAAGTTGGACGAAGTCCATACGTTCCTTTCTGCTACTATATGCTTATAAATCGTTATCATAATGAAAAGCCTGGTTTTGCAATAGTGCGCCGTGTATGCCTAGATACTATTTCCTAGATATTAAACTGCATTTACATGGCTGTGATGTCTGTCGTATACTTATGAAAGAACATGCTTTTGTTAGGTTTCAGCCATGATTGAATGGCGGAGTAGGCTCAATGGGTTGAATGGCCTAATTCTGCTTCTATATCTAATGAACTTCACAAGACCCAAAGCCTGCTTCAGCAATATTTAAAGGGGATCTGCCTGAGCAAGTGCCTGTCTGATGATGGGAATCAATCTCAGTTGGGCTTGTCTTTAAATAATGTTGGTTCCCTTCAGGCCACCCACACCATTACACAAGGAGCAAGCTTCACCTCCAACACCATGCCTTTTTCCATCAATCAGTGTATTCAATACGTGCTTATCATCCTTGAATCCCGCACTGACCTAATAATTCCAGAGATGCCAATTTCCTTCATGTACAGTTCTCCTCAGACCAATCTGATCCTCCTCACAGTCCCATCACCACCTGCTGATCCAACATTCCATGGCCACCAGCAGTCAGACCACAAGCCAATCCTGCAACCACCCAGCCACACTCTTTTGCTGATCCTATTCCTGACTCTGGTCAAATGTCAAATGGACCTATCTCCTACACCCAGATAACCACAATGCTCTTTTCCATTGATTGTTCTCCTCAATGATCAGCCCTCACCCGGCCCTGCCCCCATAGGCTCTTGACTTAATGTACGTGCAACACGATGGTGGAGCTGATAAATACATCTTTGGTTGTGCAAGATCTGTTCAGTACTGAATGACACCTTCAGTACTGGGTCATGTGAGTGACTGAATTCTCCAGTGAAGAGCCATCAAATCAAGTAAAACTGCAGATGTTGGAAATCTGGGATAAAAACTGAAATTTATGGAAGCACTTTGCAGCCTAGGAACAATTGGAAAGTTTCAAGGTGAAAATTATTTGCCAGAACTGGGAAACTGTCAGTTTAGGTGCAGTTTCAAATGGTAGCCACAGCTTCTACGAGAACTATAGAAACCTTTCTGGATGCTCCTATTAAGTTCAAGTTCAAGTTTACATTTATTGTCACATGCACTAATTGGTACAGTAAAATTTGGGTTGCCATACAGCCATACGAATAAAATAGGAACACAACACACAATAGAATTTAACATAGACATCCCCACACAGTAGAATCAACGTTTCCCACTGAGTGAAGGCAATAAAGTCCAGCCATCTTCTTCCTTGTTCACCCATGGTCGGGGGCCCCGATGTTCAGGCCCTCTCGCCGGGATGATCAGAACTCCGACGTCGGAACGGAGAACACTCTCAGCGGCTTGGAGTTCCGAATCGGCCACTTCCTACCGGAGACCGCGGCTCCCGAAGTCCACAGGCCGTGCTGGGCGGAGATTCACACTGGCAGCCCTCGGCAAAGGGATCACCAGGACTCCGCGGTGTTGGTCAGCGCCGCCCGTGGCTGGAAGCTCCGCATCACAGCTCTACGATGTTAAAACAGCAGGCCCAACACTCCGGAGCTTCAAGAAGAGATCCCCAGTAAGGCACCGTCCGCTCCGCTCCACGATGTTAATTCAGTGCTGCCGCTGTTGAAGCTCTGGTCGGTCTTTGGCAGGAAAGGCCGTGCCAATCCAGTTGGTAGGCCGCGAGGAGGGGGCGAAGATGCGACTCGGATATTATTGGATAGTCTCCAACAAAACAACTGTAAACTCAACATCCTTTTAGATGCCATTTGTACGTTCTTATATAGAACCTTTATTTTCAGATTTAAAAAATACATGACACTTTCCAGTGGTATAAATAAGTGCTATACTAAAGAGGAAGAAATTAGGGAGGCCGAGAAAGAACTTGCTCAAGAAACCAGGATCATTTTGCAAGAGAATAACCTGAAGTTCAGAAAGAGCAGGGATCTAGGCTACTAATGTTGAGCAAAGGAGATGCACAATGGGCTATGTAGAAGTCAGGGGAAGTGAAATTGATTGTGCCATGCAGGAGGCAGGATATAAGGAAGCAAAAACTCAGGGGAGAATAGAGCAATTACACATTTCATTTCCATTGACAAACGACTGACCTTACAAAACTCGTGCAATTCTTGAATCCGAAACTGCATTTCATTTCTAATGTCAAAACTTTTGTTGCTATTTATATTTCCAGCAAAATAAGCAAAAACATTTTATGAAAATATGTGAAGTTTGTCTGATATCACCATGAAGCAGCTGCCCATTGATTTTCTCCCCTTCCTCTACCTGGCATCCACGCTTCACTGCCAGTCTCAGATTGGATACACACCATATGGTGAGCACAGATGTGAACTTATCTCCCTCCACTCCCTTGGGCAGTAGCAGATTGGTGAGTCAATGCTACAATGCACCGATTTTAGTCATCTAAGCTTTATTTGTAACAAAAGAAAGAAATCTAATAATCCTCCGATGACGGCATAAATAATTTACCAACACAGGGCAAGTTGGTCAGATTAGATTCCCAAACTGTGACTAGCTGGTTGACTTCAGTTAAGGTGCTGGTATGTATGCAACAAATCCTACATGTCCTGTACAACAGAAAGGATCATCAAATTGATTCCCCATTCGTTGCCAAATATTCCTGCTACAAGTCTGTTAATGGGACTTGCTTTAGTAGGTGATACATTGCTTAATGAAAATGCTTCCAAGACTCAACATGAAGCTACTGGACGTGGTGAGGCAGCTTTTTGAGTACTGTGTTCAGTTTAGGTCACACTGCTAGTGGAAGGATGTGATTAAGCTGGAATGAGTGCTGAGAAGATTTATGAGGATGTTCCCAGGACTTGAGGGCCTGAGCTATAAAGAGATGCAGGGCAGACTAGGACTTTATTAGCAGAAGGTGTTAAAAATAAATTCAAATTCTTAGATTTTTAAAACATTAATCAATGAGGATTATAAAGAATGCAATAATTTTAAAATCCTTCAGAAATAATGTTAAAATTAAAATCTGATAATCAGACTTAATATATTTAACACCTTATTGATTACCTAGACAGCTGACAGAAACTGAGAAAAGATAACTTAAGAAATAACCCCCCAAATACTTTATCATCATGAATCTGTATTTGTAAGCCCAATTACTTAGTCATCAAGAACAGGAGTAGGGTCAGACTTACAAGCTTGCTCAACCACTCATATAAAAAAAATCAATGTTAATTTGTTTGTAAACTCCATTTACCAGGCTTGATTCCATATTCTTTGATAACCTGAACAAACAAAGCCTTGATGAATGTCTTGAGAAGTCAAATGTGTGAATATCGGCAAACCTTTGGCGCAAGGCAGGAACTCGCTGATTTCCATTACACTCTATGTGACAATATTTTGTGGTTCTCCGAAGTAGCCTAGATACTGTATCTACCCTACTAAATCCCTTTCATATTTTTCATGTCCGCAATCACCCTTCAATCTTCCCTACTCAAAGGAACACATACCATGACAATACATGCATTTAGAAGCTGTATGCATTTCAATAGTGGGTAAATGTGAGGTTATCCACTTTGGTGGCAAGAAACAGGAAGGCAGATTATTATCTAAACGGTGTCAGATTAGGAGAAGGAGAGGGGGCAATGAGACCTAGGTGTACTTGTTCATCAGTCACTGAAAGTAAGCATGCAGGTACAGCAGGCAATGAAGAAAGTCAATGGAATGTTGGCCTTCATCGCGAGAGGATTTGAGTTTAGGAGCCAGGAGGTCATACTGCAGTTGTACAGGGCCCTGGTGAGACCGCACCTGGAGTATTATGTGCAATTTTGGTCTCCTAATTTGAGGAAGGATATTATTGCTATTGAGGGAGTGCAGAGTAGGTTCACTAGGTTAATTCCTGGGATGGCGGGACTGATGTATGATGAAAGAATGGGCCAACTGGGCTTGTATTCGCTGAAATTTAGAAGGATGGGATCTTATAGAAACATAAAATTCTTAGACGATTGGACAGGGTAGATGCAGGAAAAATGTTCCCGATGTTGGGGAGTCCAGACCCAGGGGTCACAGTTTAAGAATAAGGGATAGGCCTTTTAGGACTGAGATGAGGAAAAACTTTTAAACCCAGAGAGTTGTGAATCTGTGGAATTCCCTGCCACAGAAGGCAGTGGAGTCCAATTCACTGGATGTTTTCAAGAGAGAATTAGATTTAGCTCAAGGGATGTAGGCAAAACTACGGAACCGGGTACGGGGTTGGATGATCATATTGAATGGCGGAGCTGGCTCAAAGGGCTGAATGGCCTACTCGTGCACCTGTTTTCTATGTTTCTGATAGCTTCCAGTTAGATTTATTTTTATTATCACTTCAGCACTGAATCTGCTCTTGCAAGAGTGTATAGCAAAAAATATATACACATCAGAAAGGTGAACTGCAGCAAATCACTCCAATTGTAAAATATTACTATAATGTAGCAAATTGATTAAACTGGGGATTAAAATGTCAAAAGACCATTGTGAGCACATGCATTGCCAAAATCCGTTTATAAGGACTTGCTACTTGTTTCTGAACTAAAGTTGTTCAGATTAGCTATCACAGGTACCTTCATTCATGAACATTATTTCACATTGGAATATGGATGTTGGAGACAGCCAATGAAGAAGAACATAATATAATCAAAATCCCAATATTTTTTATTAATTTCCACTGAAATTGATGTTGAATTCTGATTTTCCAATATACATGGAAAATATTTTGTAATTTTACAGACAGCACTTGTATGCATAAATAAAAGGATACGATTCTGAAAGAAAATAAGAATCCAATGACTGTAAATTATGCATCAAATCTAGTGAACATTAGCTTGTGAGAGACAAATGGTGTAATCATTCACGCGGAAGCACAAGTCCAGTGATGTGTCCAATTTGGTTCTGTAAAGTGTTGTTTTATCTTCTGGAAAAGGACTTGTTGAGCTCCTCAATACTGGGATTTCCTAGGAGTATACAGACACCAGTTCTGATGCTGGTGTCAAGGTCTATGGTTTTAGTCCAGTACAATGTGGAAAGGCTTGCATTTATGAAGCACCAATTGCATCTCTATCTCCCAAAGCACATTACAGCCAATATATTTTTGAAGTCTGTTGAAATGCAGATAAGTCCTCATATAATAATAATTCCTCAATTAACTTTGCTTAACAGAAATCAAAATGCTCAAAAGACTTGGCAAGTAAAGTCATATTTGTGGAGAGGGAAAAAAGTGTTAATTTTTATGATCTTTCCTCAGAACATGGAAAAGTCAGAGATAAATCTGCTTCGCTTCGCAGATTTTAACAGGTGGGGAGAAAAGACAAAAGGGACAGAGAGATAATATGAGAGACAGAGGTTGGAGAGAGATGGGGGAAGGAACGATAGAACAGAATGGAAGGGCTGCAATAAGATGGGAGGCTGGAGAAGTTCAATGAAAAAAGGAAATTAACTGCTGGCTTGAAGGGCCAAATGGCCTTTTCCTGCACCTATTTTCTATGTTTCTAATAGCTTCCAGTTAGCTTTATTTTTCTGTACTTTACAGACTTCTTGCATCTGGCAGAGCATAAAAGGTAGGTCACTGGACTAAACGTGTGCCTCTGCTCCACAGAAGGCTCCTCCAATCCATTACCTCACTTTTCTATTTCTTTCTCCCATCTGTTTAGCTAAATGCTCCCCAAATGTTAAATAACTCAATATTCCTTGTGATAGAAACTGATACATATAAAACAGGTTTCTCCTCATGTTTAATGGATTTATCAGTGACAATGTTTTATCCCCCACGAGGTTGATCTTGTACTTTCTCATTTCTATACAGTGTGGGGAAACAGGCCCTTTGACCCACCACATCCATACTGAATATCAGGGCCCCATCTGCACTAATCACATTTTTCTTCTTGCATTTCCATAAACTCCTGCTCTACACTGATTCTGCAATCACCCACCTATACTCAAGTATTAACCGTAGCCAATTCCGCATGCAATATCTTTGGCTTTTGGGCTGAAACCTAGGTGATCATCGGGGGAAGGTGAATACATAAAGTACATAGGTCTCTGGAACTGTGAAGCAGGAGTACTGAAGCCATCCCAAATCAAAGAGATTTCCTTCTGAAAGACCTATCAATTTGAGATGAAAGAGCCCTATTGTGTTCCACTTTCCTTGGTTACTATACCCTCTTAATGTTTTTGCAGTAACAATTATTGCTTTGTACTCGGTATCTTTTCTCGAATGTGCTACCAGAAATGAGGCTCCTTCAAGACTTAATACAAATTTATCAGTGAGGCCTAGTAAGTATTGCGTGACTTAATACAAACTTATATCATAGCTTTTTTTCTCAAAGTGAATGTATGTGTTTTTCTTCTGTTTTTTTAATGGCTTTATTTATCTGCATCACAACTTTCAGTGTTTTTGTATCTGTCTCTCTATCAGTTTACTCCTGAATCCAAGATGAGTCTTCCTACGAGACAGTGAAAACACTTTACAACTTCACACCTGATATTTCAAAAATAGAACACGGGAAGTACTTTTGAACAAAAGCTTTGCCTCTTATTTATTAACCTATGATATCAACCAAATTCTCTATTTTGCAGGCTGTGAACACCTAGTTGAAAATAGAATATCTACAAGAAGCTTTACCATTAGGATCATGGATAATTTCATTTGTTAGAATATATACATTATTTACAAACTGATAAATAATTTTTTTTAAATATAAAGTGCATTGGATCTCAGCATGCAAGTCAAAAAATTTACAGGAAGCAGCATACGATGACAACAGCTCATTAATAATACATATCTATGTCAACATTCAGTGAGTGGAATTAACATGATCAATTCAGACAATTACACAAATGACAACAAGGACCACAAAAGTCAGCTACACTGCAGACAGATGTCAACCAATATATTTCCACATCAAGCATCTTACAGGATCAGAATTTGGGGATTTACAAAGTAAAACAGATTTATCTTCATTTACAAACTATTATTTCTGTGGCTGTACACAATTTCAGCCACAGTTGAAAAAAACGTTTTCACAACATTTATGGTCACATACTGCATCACATCACATATGATATGTGGGCCCAAGCTATGCCTGCCTCTTTGTAGGGTACGTCGAACAATCTTTGTTCGAGGCGTACCAGGGCCGTATCCCCAAACTCTACCTCCGCTACATCGACGACTGCATTGGTGCTAACTCCTGCATCACACACAACTCACTGACTTCATCCATTTCACCACTAACTTCAATCCGGCACTCAAATACACCTGGACCATTTCTGACATTTCCCTGCCATTTCTAGACCTCACTATCTGCATCGCAGGTAACAGACTACTGACCGACATCTACTACAAACCCACTGACTCCCATGGCAATCTCGACTACACTTCTTCCCCTACTCCCAATTCCTCCGTCTACGCCGCATCTGCACCCAGGATGAGGTGTTCCACACCAGGACATCGGAGATGTCCTCATTCTTCAGGGAATGGGGGTTCCCCTCTTCTACTATAGATGAGGCTCTCACCAGGGTCTCTTCTATACCCCGTAACTCTGCTCTCACTCCCCATTCTCCCACTCGTAACAAGGGCAGAGTCCCCCTTGTCCTCACCTTCCACCCTACCCACTGTCACATACAACAAATAATCCTCCGACATTTTCGCCACCTTCAACAGGATCCCACCACCGGCCACATCTTCCCATCTCCTCCCCTGTCTGCTTTCCGCAGAGACCGCTCCCTCCGTAACTCCCTGGTCAATTTGTCCCTTCCCACCCAAACCACCGCCTCTCCTGACACTTTCCCATGCAACTGCAGGAAATGCTACACTTGTCGCTTTACCTCCCCCCTTGACTCCATTCAAGGACCCAAGCAGTCTTTCCAGGTGTGGCAGAGGTTCACCTGCACCTCCTCCAACCTCATCTATTGCATCCGCTGCTCTAGGTGTCAGCTGCTCTACATCGGTGAGACCAAGCGTAGGCTTGCCGATCGCTTCGCCCAACACCACTGCTCGGTTCGCAATAACCAACCTGATCTCCCGGTGGCTCAGCACTTCAACTCCCCCTCCCATTCCGAATCCTACCTTTCTGTCCTGGGCCTCCTCCATGGCCAGAGTGAGGTCCACCGTAAATTGGAGGAGCAGTACCTCATATTTCGCTTGGGTAGTTTACACCCCAGTGGTATGAACATTGACTTCTCTAATTTAAGGTAGTCCCTGCTTTCTCCTCCCCTTCTCCTTTCTTCTTCCCGCCACCCCCCACCCTCACATCAGTCTGAAGAAGGGACTCGACCCGAAACGTTGCCTATTTCCTTCGCTCCATAGATGCTGCCTCACCAGCTGAGTTTGATTACAATGGGGATTAAAATGTCAAAAGACCATTGTGAGAACATGCAATGCCAAAAGCCGTGTATAAGGACTTACTACTTGTTTCTAAAATAAAGTTGTTCAGATTAGCTATCACAGGTATCTTCATTCATGAAAATTATTTCACATTGGAATATGGAGACAGCCAATGAAGACAGGAAACAAAGAGTAGGGATTAACGGGTCCTTTTCAGAATGGCAGGCAGTGACTAGTGGGGTACCAAAAGACGGTGCTGGGACTGCAGCTATTTACAATATACATCAATGATTTGGATGAAGGGATTCAAAGTAACAATAGCAAATTTGCAGATGACAAAAAGCTGGGTGGCAGTGTGAACTGTGAGGGGGATGCTATGGGAATGCAGGGTGACTTGGACAAGTTGGGGGAGTGGGCAGATGCATGGCAAATGAAGTTTAATGTGGATAAATGTGAGGTTATCCACTTTACTATCTAAATGGCGTCAAGTTGGGAAAAGGGGTAGTACAACGGGATCTGGGGGTCCTTGTTGATCAGTCTATGAAAGTAAGCATGCAGGTACAGCAGGCAGTGAAGAAAGAGAATGGCATGTTGGCCTTTATAACATGAGGAGTCGAGCATAGGAGCAAAGAGGTTCTTCTGCAGTTGTACAGGGCCCTAGTGAGACCACACCTGGAGTATTGTGTGCAGTTTTGGTCCCCTAATTTGAGGAAGGACATTCTTGTTATTGAGGGAGTGCAGCGTAGGTTTGCAAGGTTAATTCCCGGGCTGGCAGGACTGTCATATGCTGAGAGAATGGAGCAGCTGGGCTTGTACACTCTGGAGTTTAGAAGGATGAGAGGGTATCTTATTGAAACATATAAGATTGTTAAGGGTTTGGACATGCTAGAGGCAGGAAACATGTTCCCGATGTTGGGGGAGTCCAGAACCAGGTGCCACAGTTTAAGAATAAGGGGTAAGCCATTTAGAACGGAGACGAGGAAACACTTTTTCTCACAGTGAGTTGTGAGTCTGTGGAATTCTCTGACTCAGAGGGCGGTGGAGGCCAGTTCTCTGGATACTTTCAAGAGAGAGCTAGGTAGGGCTCTTAAAGATAGCAGAGTCAGGGGATAGGGGGAGGAGGCAGGAACATAGAAACATAGAAAATAGGTGCAGGAGTAGGCCATTCGGCCCTTCGAGCCTGCACCGCCATTCAATATGATCATGGCAGATCATCCAACTCAGTATCCTGTACCTGCCTTCTCTCCATACCCCCTGATCCCTTTAGCCACAAGGGCCACATCTAACTCCCTCTTAAATATAGCCAATGAACTGGCCTCAACTACCTTCTGTGGCAGAGAATTCCAGAGATTCACCACTCTCTGTGTGAAAAATGTTTTTCTCATCTCGGTCCTAAACTATTTCCCCCTTATCCTTAAACTGTGACCCCTTGTTCTGGACTTCCCCAACATCGGGAACAATCTTCCTGCATCTAGCCTGTCCAACCCCTAAAGAATTTTGTAAGTTTCTATAAGATCCCCCCTCAATCTTCTAAATTCTAGCGAGTACAAGCCGAGTCTATCCAGTCTTTCTTCATATGAAAGTCCTGACATCCCAGGAATCAGTCTGGTGAACCTTCTCTGTACTCCCTCGATGGGAAAAATGTATTTCCTCAGATTTGGAGACCAAAACTGTAGGCAATACTCCAGGTGTGGTTTCACCAAGACCCTGTACAACTGCAGTAGAACCTCCCTGCTTCTATACTCAAATCCTTTTGTTATGAATGCTAACATACCATTCGCTTTCTTCACTGCCTGCTGCACCTGCATGCCTACTTTCAATGACTGGTGTACCATGACACCCAGGTCTCGTTGCATCTCCCCTTTTCCTAATCGGCCACCATTCAGATAATGGTCTACTTTCCTGTTTTTGCCACCAAAGTGGATAACCTCACATTTATCCACATTATACTGCATCTGCCATGCATTTGCCCACTCACCCAGCCTATCCAAGTCGCCTTGCAGCCTCCTAGCATCCTCCTCACAGCTAACACTGCCCCCCAGCTTCGTGTCATCCGCAAACTTGGAGATGTTGCATTCAATTCCCTCGTCCAAATAATTAATATATATTGTAAATAGCTGGGGTCCCAGCACTGAGCCTTGCCGTACCCCACTAGTCACTCCCTGCCATTCTGAAAAGGACCCGTTTACTCCTACTCTTTGCCTCCTGTTTGCCAGCCAGTTCTCTATCCACATCAATACTGAACCCCCAATACCGGGTGCTTTAAGTTTGTATACTAATCTCTTAAGTGGGACCTTGTCAAAAGCCTTCTGAAAGTCCAGATATAACACATCCACTGGTTCTCCCTTAACCAGTCTACTGGTTACATCCTCGAAAAATTCTATAAGATTCGTCAGACATGATTTACCTTTCGTAAATCCATGCTGACTTTGTCCAATGATTTCACCACTTTCCAAATGTGCTGCTATCCCATCTTTAATGACGGACTCTAGCAGTTTCCCCACTACTGATGTTAGACTAACTGATACGTAATTCCCCATTTTCTCTCTCCCTCCCTTTTGAAAAAAGTGGGGTTACATTAGCTACCCTCCAATCCTCAGGAACTACTCCAGAATCTAAAGAGTTTTGAAAAATTATCACCAATGCATCCACTATTTCTGGGGCTACTTCCTTAAGTACTCTGGGATGCAGCCTATCTGGCCCTGGGGATTTATCGGCCTTTAATCCATTCAATTTACCTAACACCACTTCCCGGCTAACCTGGATTTCACTCAGTTCCTCCATCTCATTTGACCCGCGGTCCCCTGCTATTTCCGGCAGATTATTTATGTCTTCCTTAGTGAAGACAGAACCAAAGTAGTTATTCAATTGGTCTGCCATGTCCTTGTTCCCCATGATCAATTCATCTGTTTCTGACTGCAAGGGACCTACATTTGTTTTAACTAATCTTTTTCTCTTCACATATCTATAAAAACTTTTGCAGTCCGTTTTTATGTTCCCTGCCAGTTTTCTTTCATAATCTATTTTCCCTTTCCTAATTAAGCCCTTTATCCTCCTCTGCTGGACTGAATTTCTCCCAGTCCTCTGGTAGGCTGCTTTTTCTGGCTAATTTGTATGCTTCATCTTTTGTTTTGATACTATCCCTGATTTCCCTTGTTATCCACGGATGCACTACCTTCCCTGATTTATTCTTTTGCCAAACTGGGATGAACAATTGTTGTAGTTCATCCATGCAGTCTTTAAATGCCTTCCATTGCATATCCACCATCAACCCTTTAAGAATCAATTGCCAGTCTATCTTGGCCAATTCACATCTCATACCCTCAAAGTTACCTTTCTTTAAGTTCAGGACCCTTGTTTCTGAATTAACAATGTCACTCTCCATCCTAATGAAGAACTCAACCATATTATGGTCACTCTTGCCCAAGGGGCCATGCACAACAAGACTGCTAATTAACCCTTCCTCATTACTCAATACCCAGTCTTGAATAGCCTGCTCTCTCGTTGGTTCCTCTACATGTTGGTTTAGAAAACTATCCCGAACGGGGTGCTGATTGGGGATGATCAGCCATGATCACATTGAATGGCGGTGCTGGCTCGAAGGGCCGAATGGCCTACTCCTGCACCTATTGTCTATTGTCTATTCTCTATGAAGATCATAATTTAATCAAAATCCCAATATTTATTATTAATTTCCATTGAAATTGATGTTGAATTCTGATTTTCCAATATACATAAAATGTTATATAATTTTACAGACAGCACGTATGCATAAATAAAAAGTTACGATTCTGAAAGAAAATAAGAAACCAATGACTGTAAATTATGCATCATATCTAGTGAAAATTAGCTTTTGAGAGACAAATGGTGTAATCATTCACGCGGAAGCACAAGTCCAGTGATGTGTCCAATTTCGTTCTGTAAAGTGTTGTTTTATCTTCTGGAAAATGACTTGTTGAGCTCCTCAGTACTGGGATTTCCTAGGAGTATGCAGACACCAGTTCTGATGCTGGTGTCAAGGTCTAGGGTTTTATTCCAGTACAATGTGGAAAGGCTTGCATTTATGAAGCACCAATTGCATCTCTATCTCCCAAAGCATATTACAGCCAATATATTTTTGAAGTCTGTTGAAATGCAGATAAGTCCTCATATAATAATAATTCCTCAATTAACTTTATTTACAAAAAATGCTCAAAACACTTGGCAAGTAAGTCATATTTGTGGAGAGGGGAAAAAGAGTTAATGTTATGATCTTTCCTCAGAACTTGGAAAAGTCAGAGACTTTGCAGATTTTAACAGGTGAGGAGAAAAGACAAAAGGGTACAGAGAGATAATATGAGAGACAGAGGATGGAGAGGGATGGGGGAAGGAAGGAGATAACAGAATAGAAGGGCTGCAATAGGATGGGAGCCAGAAGAACTTCAATGAAAATAAGGAAATTAAAGGTGAAAGAGGGTGGGAGTACACTGACCAACCAAAACATACTGAAAAGTCTCTTTCACAAACCAGCTACCATATTTACTCCCCTCAAGAAGTACTTCATTCACTTAAAATGTTCTGGGACTATCTGAAAGGGGCAGGAAATGTGGTATATCAACACCTTTTCCACTTTCGCAACTATGCCTAAGCAGCAACTCCAACCTTGTTAATATACATTATTTGTTGGGATAAAGTTATAAAGTTTGGAAAAATTTAAGAAATGCTTTGGATTCTGCATTCATGTTTTTATTTTTAAGCAGGCAACAACACAAAAATATTTTTAAATAAAGGATACAGCATGACAGCATATAGAAACCTAAAAGGTTATCCAGGAAATCATAATACCATAACATGTCAAAATGCAGTTCACAAATTTCTAGCAGGGTACTAAAAATATATATAATTAGGTGAAAAGGAACAGGAGACAAATCATTACTGGTTTGAAAGATGACTGCAATGGTTATTAAAGTATTGATTTACAAACTGACTGAACCCACGGAAATGACTTGCCGCAAAAGAAAATAAGCTTTTAAACCACCTATTTCAAGTGAGCACAAACTCCTGTGTCCAGGGAACAGAGGCAGTGCGTCCGGTTTCAAACACAAAACCAAAGAGATTTCTCAGTTTACAGCTGAGAGGATCATTCATCTGGATAGTTGGCTCTGCAGGAATAATGGTACTAAATAAATTGTTCATTCCAGTTCGAAATGGTCAGATCTTTGGATCCGCTGTAAATGAGAAACTATGCCCTTTAGCACTCAGTCCAGCAAGAATAATACAGGAAAATAGTCAAGGGGAAATTTTAAAGTGATTCAGCGAGCTCCATCACTCAAGTTGTGTTTCGGGGTTCAAAAAAATCATTAGCTTCTTCAAACCTATCTCCCTTTGTACACGCCAATTCATTTCTGTATTTCAGGGACTGAGTTGAGGACAGAGACGGAATTAAAAACCAATGTCGTGAGCTGACCAAACACTCTTCCTAATATGCCTACTGAACTGTGTCTATAGCATTATTAGTTATGTTTTTCTGTTTTAAAATGAAATTTAAGTATACATAAAATTTAAGGATAGTGGATAGATAACAGAGATGTGAACAAAACAGATGGAAATATAAGAACAGGGAAACAAACGGTTAAGAACAAAGAAAGACATTTCAGAGGCCCCTATGTAGAATGTCTCATCATCAGAGTAAATGGAATAGACACAGAGGAAATGAGGGAAGGCAATGGTGTTCTTAATAGGTTGGGAGGAGATATATTTACGGTAGGTGTGGGAGTCTGTGGACTTTTAATAGACATTGGTGGCTATCTCCTGAAATGTTAGATGGATTGTGAACAGTGGCTGCAAAAGTAACAATATTTTTGAGTTTTGCAGAAGTGCAGGAAGCAACACCATGCAGTCGCCAATGTACTGTCCCAGAAGAGTTGGGGAAGCGGGCCTGAATAGGACTGAAAAAGGAGTGGTCTATCCCACAAAAAGACAGGCATAGTTTGAGCCCATGTGAGGGCCAATAGTTATACCTTTGATCCAGACTTCCTTCAGTCTTTTTTCATTTTTATTTTTAGGTAGAAATGTAATGCAGGTTGTTTGTTCAAATACTACACATATGAACTCACAGAGAAACAATCAAAATTGTAAGCACACATTCAGAGAATATTACCTGTCCCCCATCTTTAAAAACAGTAGAATATGCACACATAGAGAGAGTGAACCCACAGAATGATTCTCTTTATCTTCCAAGGATCAATAATGAGGGGAAATTGCAACACGTCTGCTCCAGAAAACTAAAGTTTATATAGTTAGGATTATTTTCTTTGAAATGGAGCAGAGTATTTGCTCATTTAATTGAGATGAGTATAATTATGAGTTACTTGGACAGAGTAAACAGGAAGGATCTATTTCCCTCAGTGGAGGGATCAAAAACTATGGGCCATAGATTTAAAGTAACTGGTAGAGGATTGAAGGGAGGCATTGAAAAGTGTTTTAACCCTGAAAATAGCTCGGATCCGTAATAAATTACTGGAATTGTAAAACAGAAAGTGCTGGAAGAACTCAACAGATCAGGCAACAGGCCGGACCTTTCTTAAGACTAATTGAAAGAGTGGTAGCAGTAAAAATTCTTATCACATTTTTTAAATATTTGGATTTAGTTGAAGCACCACAACCTCCAAGAGTACAGACCAATGATAGATGTTGGGGTCAGAAAGTTAATTCTTTCTTGTCTCACTTTCTTGTGGTACAATGGGCCCATTTTCTATGATACTGTCATGCAGGCGAAACAAGGTTGTGCTCTTTACACTATTGCGCAGTATGACTTAAGATAGCTTGATATTTGTTTGTAACTGCTTACATTGTGTACAAGAAAGCAGCAACATGATTCCTTTCACAACTAAATATTTCTAATTTTGCCTTTTGGAAGAATGCAGAAAGACTCTTATGAAAGAATTCAATGTAAGGTTGCACTCACATTTCAGGATCACAGCCAAATACTTCACATGCGGATACAGGGGAGTGAAAGATTGTTATATGGAGAGGGGAGGGGAGGCTTAAACCCAGAGCATATTGAGATTATTCCACAGAATAATTTACTTGCTAAACTAAGTGCTTCCATTGCTCTACATCATTGAGCTGGCTTTCAAATCGTGTTCCTGGCAAAATGAAGATGCCCATCAACAATGTTAATGAAGAATATCTCCATGGAATATAATGTGGAAAATGTTACCCCTTATTACGTGAAGGTTGATTATAGGAGTGAGGCTTATTGCCATTTTAAAGGCCCTTGGTGCGACTGCACCTGGAGCATTGGCATCACCTAATAAATAATATTCTTGACAAGGAAGGACTGCAGTGAAGGTAAACTACACTGACTCTAAAGTGAGAGGTTTGTTCTTTGAGGAGATATCGAATGACTGGTACTATATTCTTAAGTGTTTAGAAAGATGACAAGAGATTTTGTCAAAAATTCTTAAACGGCCTGACAAGGTAGATGCAGGAAAGATGTTTTCCACGACTAGGTCCACACATCACTGCCTAAGAATAAAGGGTGACACATTTAAGTATGAGAGGAGAATTAATTCCTTCACTCAGAACCTATGGAATAGAAGATTACATCTTAAAGAGCTGTGGAAGCTCAGTTATGTTCTTTCATACCAGAGATGGATTGATTTCTGGGCATGAAAAGAGTTGCTGAGGTGGAATATGTTGTTGAATGGCAGAGCTGGCTTGAATGACTTTTCTCATACCTATATCTAACTTTTTAACATTTAGTGTTCACCATTTTGTTAATTCTGTACAAGTCTGAAATTTTATTCAAAAATAACCTCAGATTCAGATTTTCCCAAATAGTAATATGAACATTTCTCAGGTTCTCAACCCAATGGTTAAAATGTCAACAAGAATCTGGTAAAAATGTGTTCTGAAGATGGTTCTCAAAACATTAACTCTGTCTCTCTATCCACAGATGCACCCTGACCTGCTGAGTATTCATAAGATCATGTGATAGGAGCAGAATTAGGCCACTCAGCCCATCAAGTCTATTTCGCCATTCAATCATAGCTGATCTATCTCCCTCCTCACCCCATTCTCCTGCTTTCTCTCTATAACCTCTGACATCCGTACAAATCAACAATCTATCTATTTATCTCTGCCTTAAATATATTCAATGACTTTGTCTCCACAGCCTTTTGTGACAAAGAATTCCACAGATTCACCACCATCTTCATCAATTGTTGCAGCTCTTTGGGAATAGTGGATTCACATCATATCGAAGGCTCAGAGGTCAGAGCGTACACCTCACCACGGGACATGCTGGGAGCCTCATAACACTTTAAAGAAGCATCATAGAAAAGAAAAACTGGCTTTCCAAATAGATCTTGTTCTTAAAAGAGCCTCAAAAGCAGCTTTAAAAAAATTTGGCTTATGCTCTTCAAAATCATTGAAACAAATTGCTTCTCAGAGCATAAAAGCCTCCAAACTTTCAATACAAAATTTCACAACTATGATGAATATTACTTGCAATTCTCACGCTAATATTTTAGATAAGATGTATTTCAGGAGCATAACACGAATCGTGCAAATACTTCAACTGAGAAAAACCTCTCAACTCAAAGACTGCTAGATATGTTTAGCAGAAGCTTCTTCAAAACTGGAATGTATGGTGTCGCAAGGTACTGTGATTTTTATTCAATAACAGGGATAAACTTTGGATTCAGTAGCTCTATTGTCATACTTGTAATAACTGGGCTGCCAACATTGGGTGAGAGTTGGGCGGGAGAAAATGCGCGAGACCAAGCCCGAGGGAGCGTAGCGACTTTGTCCCCCCTCCCATTGGTACGGAGCTTTTGCATTTTTCAGCTTGAAATTGTATAATCTGGTGCATACTGCAGCAAGTCTTTTAACTTACACTTGAATGCAATATTTATGCTTTAAATTGGATTAGCTATGAGTAAGGTTAGGCTAAATTACATTCCTAATTACATTCCACAGTAGAGCCAGGCTCTGATCAACAGGTGCAGCACATGAATGATCTTAGTGTATTCATGTATGGAAATCAGATTATAATCAAGCACATGGCCCATGTTGACCAACCTGGGTCTCACTGCATACCTGGTACTACACCTTACCCTGACTCCAGTTGCATACCTTCTCTCATTCCTGACCCCGAGTCCAGCCTTACACCTGGCCCCCTATTTTACCCTGATCATAGCTGCTTACCTGCTTAAGTTCCCAGTGCTGAACACTTCCATTGTCCCGGCTTTGACTGCATACCTAGTACTATTCCAGACCTTGACTCTGGATGCACATTTGGCCTTGCTCCTAGCCCTTCTGCACTGACAATATATCTGGCCCACACAAAAAGCCCCCTGGACTTAACCTATTACGTTCAAGTCCACAGGTGCTTATCTAATGCGGTCATCTTTTATGGGGCACTTCACGGACCAAATTTTGTATAACAAAATTTGCTACATACATTGGCTTCCTTGTTATCTAACATGCTGGTTACTTTGTCAAAGAAGTCATCAATTGGGTGAACACAATTTCTCATCCATAAAATGGAAAAGTCCCAACTGAGAGAAAGACAGCAAAATACTGAAAATTTTAAGGGTGAAAATGATTTCAGGACAGTTTGTTAGGAAAATGAAGGAAATGGTAACAGAATACTTATACAGTATAAGTATTCTGTTAC
This sequence comes from Malacoraja senta, assembly GCA_038087875.1. Lineage (NCBI taxonomy): Eukaryota > Metazoa > Chordata > Chondrichthyes > Rajiformes > Rajidae > Malacoraja > Malacoraja senta. The sequence goes on along the minus strand of JAXLNO010000230.1, from coordinate 333,840 downwards.
CATTTCCTTCATTTTCCTAACAAACTGTCCTGAAATAATTTTCAACCTTAATATTTTCAGTATTTTGCTGTCTTTCTCTCAGTTGGGACTTTTCCAAAATGGAAGGTCCAATAACTCTATATTTAAGCAATAATATTCTATTTAATGTGATCTTGAGAGTACATAATATTTTCTGTTTAAGAAGGAACTGCAGATGCTGGAAAATCGAAGGTAGACAAAAATGCTGGAGTGAGGCAGCATCTATGGAGCGAAGGAAATAGGCAACGTTTTGGGTCGAGACCCTTCTTCAGACAGGTCTTGACCCGAAACGTCGCCTATTTCCTTCGCTCCATAGATGCTGCCTCACTCGCTGAGTTTCTCCAGCATTTTTGTCCACCTAATATTTTCTGTGGTATCCATAACACAACAATGATAAAAAGATCTTTGTATTGATTGCACCTACCAACATGCATACATTATTATATTACAGTTAATATTACCGAGGGCAAATTTTTGTTCCAATGCCCCCCATTCCCAATTACTTTTACATTGAAATAATTGAAATCCAAGTGAAGTTTAAATGGCATCAAAAAAATAAAACCTCCGGAATGGATGATATTCATTACGTGGTTGGTTGGAGTCAGTATCAGCACAATTAGTATATTAAACTTTGTATCTTCAGATGTCCTGGTTCAAGCTAAAACTAAAGACAAATAATAACCTCCTCACACATTCCCCTGCAAGTATCTCTGTCACCTTTAAAATATGCCCCTTCTTTGAACAAGCTCTTAAACATCGCATCTGAATCAGTTTCCATCTGATTACACTCCTTGAGGATGTTCATCCACGTTCAATTAATAAAACAACGAGATTGGGGACATTTGGGTGAATGACAAATAAAGGAATCTCTAATCTCTAATCTCTAAGTGGTCAAGTTTTATTGCCATACACTCAAGCATAGAAACATAGAAAATAGGTGCAGAAATAGGCCATTCGACCCTTTGAGCCAGCACTGCCATTCAATATGATCATGGCTGTTCATCTAAAATCAGTTCCTCTTTCCTGTTTTCCCCATATCCCTTGATTTTGCTAGCCCCAAGAGCCAAATGTAACTCTCTCTTCAAAACATCCAGTGAATTGGCCTCCACTGCCTTCTGTGGCAGAGAATTCCACAGATTCACAACTCTCTGGGTGAAGAAAGTTTGTCCTCATCTCAGTCCTAAATGGCCTACCCCTTATTCTTAAACTGTGACCCCTGGTTCTGAACTCCACCAACATCGGGAACATTTTTCCTGCAGTTACAGTAAGTGAAAATCTAGCAGGCAAGCAGGATGCTTTCTCCAACCACCACCATTTGAAGGCCACGATCTTCCACCACTTCTACCCAGTGCATGGTACCTACTTCCAGCAGCGACTGGTTGTCCTCCAGGATGCACCGAGCCGCAGCCTGGTCCATGCCAGTCACCAGGGTGAATTCGGCACAGAAATTCTCACGGCAGCAGTGCAACGCTTCCGATGCCTCCGACGGCCCGGGACTCTTGCACTGAGGCTGCTCCATGGCCGGAGCTGCAGCGAGCGACTCTCCAGCCTGACAAACACTCGCCAGCCCCGGCGCCCCGTCCGCATCTGTTCCCGCCGCTGCTTCTGCTTCCATCCCTCCCTCCGCCCCGGCTCTCCAACACCCGCGGCCCATGTCATTTCAACATTGTTTGCAGGAAAGAAACTAGTTAGTCAGGTTGCCTCATGTCTAACTTCAATTTCAAATGGGAAAACATAGGTATATTGTACCTAACGTGGTCTACACTGGGACAAAAACTAAGCAGCATCACTATATATCCACTTCAAAACTCAAAAAATACTTACTGGTAAAGTAAAAAGCAGATTTCCATTTAGAAGGATTGGAATCGAGATTAGAGGGTGGTACAGTGGCGCAGTGGTAGAGTTGCTGTCTTACAGCGATAGAGACCCGGGATCGATCCTGACTACAGGTGCTGTCTGTACAGAGTTTGTACGTTCTCCCTGTGACCGCGTGGGTTTCCCCCCTGTGCCCCGTTTCCTCCCACATTCCAAAGATGTACAGGTTTGTAGGTTCACAAAAATGCTGGAGAAACTCAGCAGGTGCAGCAGCATCTATGGAGCGAAGGAAATAGGCAACATTTCGGGTCGAAACCCTTCTTCAGACTGATGGGGGGTGGGGGGGGGCGGGGAGAAGAAAGGAAAAAGGAGAAGGAGCCCGCGGGCTGAGGGAGAGATGGGAAGGGGAGGAGACAGAAAGGGCTAACAGAATTGTAAGAATTCAATGTTCATGCCACCAGGATGCAGACTCCCCAAGCGGAATATGAGGTGCTGTACCTCCAATTTACGGTGGTGCTCACACTGGCCATGGAGGAGGCCCAGGACAGAGAGGTCGGATACGGAATGGGAGGGGGAGTTGAAGTGCTGAGCTGCCTTCTGTAAATTGTCTCTAGTGTGCAGGACAGTACTAGTGTACAGGGTGATCACTGGTTGACACGGACTCAGTGGGCCGAAGGGCATGTTTCCACGCTGTATCTCTAAACTAAAACTTATTTAAAAGTAACAGATAATGCATTCAATATTTGTGTGGTATCACTTAGCTGTAATTGGGAGCCTAGCTACTTCAACCTCCCATACCACTAGAGAACCTATCTGTGGTTTGGGACAGACCTGCGAGTAATGAACCTTAACCCAAAGAAGCCATGCGACAAGCCAGGCTCTGTGATTAAGCATAAAGATGTTGCATATTGTCGATGACAAATTCCTCAGCCTGACTGTAAAAGGATGTTACAGCAAAGCTAAATGATTTTGTTGTCTTAATTTTAAGTACACATTGTATCCAATATACAAATTCACTGAACAATTGTAAATATTTGAATATCTTAAATCAGGTTACTATTGTGATGACATGGACACTCTTTCTATGTAAAAGTATTTAGAGGCGAGGCAAAACAATGTTTCTAAGAAGACTTTTGTCAAAACTCGACATCAACATTAATTTTATTCACTTCTGAATTTACAGGCTTAAATAGATACTTATTCATGGGAGTATGGGAGCTGTGGGGAAATGGGATACACGGAAGGTATCGTGAACAAAAAATGGGTAATATAAAATGGTTGTTTTCTCAAAAAATGTATGCATTCCATAAAGAGAAATTAAATGTTTAATAACCAATAGAGCATTTCTTTAAGCACCGAACAATCCTTTCTTTGAAAAATGGGAAAGATAGTGAATGAGTGATGGTGTTAACAATTTTTGTTTTGTGATTGTTCCTAACCCTAAGAAGCAGGAATAGCTACATTTCCTATTTAAACTTTAACTTCTAAACATTAATTTCAACCTTTCTCATCACTCTATCATCATTTCATTTGTAAATCAGGCCAACTAATAGCTACAAAAGCTAATTGTTAGATCAGACAATCTACCCCAGTTTATGCTCAACAATACGAATGTGTACGTAGTACGTAGTATGTTATTCAATGAGGGCATTAATTCCTCTATGATGCTCCTTCATGTGCAAGATCGTAGCACCAAAATTGCAAGCAGTTTTCTAATCAATGGACAGAAATGTATTGATCTTCATCAAATGGTTTTGTAACGAAGTGGCAACTAATTACAGTGAGCAAGTCAGCTTATTAGTGACTTTGGCACCTGCACCATGCAACATGGAAGTCACAGCTCCTGAAGCTTAAAAGCCACCAGCTCATCTGCCTTTCTGTTCCATTGCTGAACTAAGTGATGGAGAACAATTACCAAGTTGAGTGGCTCTTCAACTTCACGCCAACCATGTCTACTGAACATGAATCAATCCATTATGAATATCCTTGCCAAGTCTGATAGGAAAGCTAGTTTATTTTTAATCTTAGAAACATAGAAAATAGGTGCAGGAGGAGGCCATTCGGCCCTTCGAGCCAGCACCGCCATTCATTGTGATCATGGCTGATCGTCCCCTATCAATAACCCGTGCCTGCCTTCTCCCCATATCCCTTGACCCCACTAGCCCCAAGAGCTCTATCTAACTCTCTCTTAAATCCATCCAGTGATTTGGCCTCCACTGCCCTCTGTGGCAGGGAATTCCATAAATTCACAACTCTCTGGGAGAAAAAGGGTTTTCTCACCTCAGTCTTAAATGACCTCCCCTTTATTCTAAGACTGTGGCCCCTAAGACATTGGGAACATTTTTCCTGCATCTAGCTTGTCCAGTCCTTTTAGAATTTTATATGTTTCTATAAGATCCCCCTCATCCTTCTAAACTCCAGTGAATACAAGCCTAATCTTTTCAATCTTTCCTCATATGACAGTCCCGCCATCCCTGGGATCAATCTCATGAACCTACGTTGCACTGCCTCAATCACAAGGATGTCCTTCCTCAAATTAGGAGACCAAAACTGTACACAATACTCCAGATGTGGTCTCACCAGAGCCCTATACAACTGCAGAAGAACCTCTCTACTCCTATACTGAAATCCTCTTGTTATGAAGGCCAACATTCCATTAGCTTTCTTCACTGCCTTCTGTACCAGCACGCCAACCTTCAGTGACCGGTGTACAAGGACACCCAGGTCTCGCTGTACCTCCCCCATACCTAACCTAACCCCGTTGAGATAATAATCTGCCCCCTTGTTTTTGCCACCAAGGTGGATAATCTCACATTTATCTATATTATACTGCATCTGCCACGCATCTGCCCACTCACTTAACCTGTCCAGGTCACCCTGCAACCTCCTAACATCCTCTTCACAGTTCACACTGCCACCCAGCTTTGTGTCATCCGCAAACCTGCTAGTGTTGCTCCTAATTCCCTCTTCCAAATCATTAATATATATGGTAAACAGTTGCGGCCCCAACACCGAGCCTTGCGGCACTCCACTCGCCACTGCCTGCCATTCTGAAAAGGACCCGTTCACTCCTACTCTTTGCCTCCGGTCTGCCAACCTATTTTCTATCCATGTCAACAACCTACCCCCAAAACCATGTGTTCAAATTTTAGTCACCAGTTTCCCGTGAGGGACCTTATCAAAGGTTTTCTGAAAGTCTAGATACACTACATCCACTGGCACCCCTTCATCCATTTTACTTGTCACATCCTCAAAAAATTCCAGAAGATTAGTCAAGCATGATTTCCCTTTCATAAATCCATGTTGACTTGGACTAATCCTGTTACTGCTATCCAAATGCCCCATTATTACCTCTTTAATAATGACTCCAGCATCTTTCCCACCACCAAAGTCAGGCTAACTGGTCTGTAATTCCCCGTTTTCTCTCTCGCTCATTTCTTGAAAAGTGGGATAACATTAGCTATCCTCCAATCCACAGGGACTGATCCTGAATCTATTGAACATTGGAAAATGATCACCAATGCGTCCACTATTTCTAGAGCCACCTCCCTGAGGACCCTGGGATGCAGACCATCAGGCCCAGGAGATTTATCATCCTTCAGTCCCATTAGCCTACCCAATACTATTTCTCGCCTAATGAAAATTTCTTTCAGTTCCTCTACTCCCTTAGATCCTCTTTCCTCCAGTACATCTGGGAGATTGTTTGTGTCTTCCTTGGTGAAGGCAGATCCGAAGTACCTATTCAACTCTTCTGCCATTTCCTTGTTACCCATAATAATTTCACCCGTGTCTGCCTTCAAGAGACCCACGTTTGACTTTACATAGAAACATAGAAAATAAGTGCAGGAGTAGGCCATTCGTACCTTCGAGCCTGCACCGCCATTCAATATGATCATAGCTGATCATCCAACACAGTATCCTGTACCTGCCTTCTCTCCATACCCCCTAATCCCTTTAGCCACAAGGGACACATCTAACTACCTCTTAAATATAGCCAATGAACTGGCCTCAACTACCTTCTGTGGCAGAGAATTCCAGAGATTCACCACTCTCTGTGTGAACATTTTTTTCTCATCTCAGTCCTAAAAGATTTCCCCTTTATCCTTAAACTGTGACCCCTTGTCGTGGACTTCCCCAACATCGGGAACAATCTTCCTGCATCTAGCCTGTCCAACCCCTTAAGAATTTTGTAAGTTTCTATAAGATCTCCCCTCAATCTTCTAAATTCTAGCGAGTACAAGCCGAGTCTATCCAGTCTTTCTTCATATGAAAGTCCTGACATCCCAGGAATCATTCTGGTGAACCTTCTCTGTACTCCCTCTATGGCAAGAATGTCTTTCCTCAGATTTGGAGACCAAAACAGTACGCAATACTCCAGGTGTGGTCTCACCAAGACCCTGTATTACTGCAGTAGAACCTCCCTGCTCCTATACTCAAATCCTTTTGCTATGAATGCTAACATACCATTCGCTTTCTTCACTGCCTGCTGCACCTGCATGCCTACTTTCAATGACTGGTGTACCATGACACCCAGGTCTCGTTGCATCTCCCCTTTTCCTAATCGGCCACCATTCAGATAATAGTCTACTTTCCAGTTTTTGCCACCAAAGTGGATAACCTCACGTATCCACATTATACTGCATCTGCCATGCATTTACCCACTCACCCAGCCTATCCAAGTCACCTTGCAGCCTCCTAGCATCCTCCTCACCGCTAACACTGCCCCCCAGCATTGTGTCACCCGCAAACTTGGAGATGTTGCATTCAATTCCCTCGTCCAAATCATTAATATATATTGTAAATAGCTGGGGTCCCAGCACTGAGCCTTGTGGTACCCCACTAGTCACTGCCTGCCATTCTGAAAAGGACCCGTTTACTCCTACTCTTTGCTTCCTGTTTGCCAGCCAGTTCTCTATCCACATCAATACTGAACGCCCAATACCGTGTGCTTTAAGTTTATATACTAATCTCTTATGTGGGACCTTGTCGAAAGCCTTCTGAAAGTACAGATATAACACATCCACTGGTTCTCCCTTATCCACTCTACTAGTTAAATCCTGCCATTGCTGTTCCACCGTCATTCCTGCTAGTATCCCTTTCCAGTCTACCTTGGCCAGCTCCCCTCTCCGATTTTAAGGTTCTCCTTCTCAAATTGCAGATTAAAACTAATCATATTATGATCACTACCTCCAAGCGGTTCCTTTACCTCGAGTTCTCTTATCATATCTGGTTCATTGGACAACACTAAATCCAAAATTGCCTTTTCTCTGGTCGGCTCCATTACAAGCTGCTCTAAGAATCCATCTCGGAGGCATTCTACAAACTCTCTTTCTTGGGGTCCTGAACCAACCTGATTTTCCCAGTCTACCTGCATATTGAAATCCCCCATCACCACAGTGGCATTACTTTTTTTACATGCCAGTTTTAACTCCTGCTGCAACTTACACCCTACATCCCGGCTACTATTTGGGGGTCTGTAAATAACACCAATTAGTGTCTTCTTGCCTTTACAATTCCTCAACTCAATCCACAGTGATTCTACCTCGTAAGTCCCTATGTCTTCCCTCGCAAGGGACTGAATTCCATCCCTCACCAGCAGAGCTACCACCCCTCCTCTGCCCACCTGCCTGTCCTTTCTATAGGATGTATAACCCTGAATATTAAGTTCCCAGGCCCGATCCTCCTGCAGCCACGTCTCAGTAATCCCCACAATGTCATATCTACCAACCTGTAACTGAGCCTCAAGCTCATCTACTTTACTTCTTATACTTCGCGCATTCATAGACAATACTTTTAATTCCTTACGCATCTCACCTTTCACATCGATCCCTATTACACTTGGCCATACTCTCCTATCTCTTTGTGAGCTTCCTTTCCCGTTAATTCTGGGGGTCATTAACCATCCCTTTACTCTCTTTCCCTTTAACTCCATCCTCGACTATCCCATTTGACACCCCACCCCCCTTATTCACTTTAAAACCACCCGTGTAGCAGTGGCAAACCTGCCTGCCAGAATGCTGGTCCCCCACCAGTGAAGATGCAATCCGTCCCTTTTGTACAGTTCCCCCTTACTCCAAAACAGATCCCAGAGATCTAACAATCTAAATCCCTGCCTCAGTTCCCCAGCCACACGTTCAGGTCCCGTATCTCCCTGTTCCTGCTCTCGCCAGCACGAGGAACTGGAAGCAAACCGGAGATAACAACCCTGGAGGTCCTGCTTTTCAGCATTTTTCCGAGCTCTCTAAAGTCACGCTGCAGAATATTCATCCCCTTCTTTCCGACATCGTTTGTGCCGACATGCACTACCACTTCCGGCTGTTCACCTTCGCCCTTGAGGATTTTCTGCACTCTGTCCGTGACATCCTGGATCCTGGCACCAGGAATGCAGCACACCATCCTCGAATCCCGTCTGTTGCCGCAGAAACCCCTGTCCGTACCTCTCACAATGGAGTCTCCAACTACCATAGCGTTGCCTGACGTCGGCCTCTTTGGTTTTGGCTCAACAGCCCTTTTTGCTTTGCAAGCCAGTCCGCCGCTCAGTGTGATAACGTCTTCTGTCCCGACAGCTTCTAAGTGGGTGAACCTGTTCACAAGAGGTACAACACCCGGGGACCTTTGCATTCCAAGTTTCCCTCCCTTTCTCACCGTCACCCACTTTCTCTCTTCCAGTACCTTAGGTGTAACAATCTTACTGTAGGACTTGTCGAGGAACGACTCAGTTTCTCGGACGAACCTGAGGTCATCCACTTGCTTCTCGAGTTCCCCAACACGGTCCTTCAGGAGCTGTACCTGGATGCACTTCTCACATTTGTAGCAGCCAGAGGCACCAGCAGTGTCCTTGACCTCCCACATACTGCAAGCATCACACTGAATCAGCTTGCCTGACATCTCCTTCTTTCGTCTCTCCCTCTCCAGCGTTTTGCGTAGCCTCCTCTCCTCGCCAAAGACTCACACATTTCTCACAGGGCACTTCGCTCACAAGGCCGCTCCCTCACTGCCGCTCCCTAAGAGCCGTCTTGCTTATATTGACTGATAAATCGCCTAATTTACCAATTTACAAACCAAATTCCTCAGTTTTCAACTGTTTTCCCCCTCTGACTCAATTCTAACTAACTAATTAATTTCTGGAACTTAAATGCATGATTAATCACTTTTTCTAATCATGCATAACTATTTGAACAATTTATCTGATTATCAGACACTATTTTGAAACGTTTCCCTGGTCTCGGATAGCAGTGAACTGTCTGTTGGCCATCAAGGGGTCAAAATCAACAAACTGAAGCTCAGTCATCATGTGCAACCTGCTCCACCTTATGGGACGATGGTGGCAGCTAATCCTTCAGGATAACTGGCCCTGCAGGGCTTCCAAAAATAGAATTCCAAAGGGAGAAGAATGGGGGGTGGGAGAAACCAAAGGAAATAGAATGGGGGGTAAAGAGGGGGGGCAAGGGGAATAGAATGGGGAGGGGGGGATTGGCAACCTGGGTGAACACAAACAAGGCCAACACATTAGTAGAACATTTACTGATGTTCATACATGTCTCTGTTGGGAGTGCAACACACCAAATTAAGTAGAAAGGTTCAGCCTGTAAAATGGAAAACTTGTTGTTGAAGCTGGAACAAGTTTTCCAACCTGCGTAAACAAAAATAATTCCAATCTGCGTGCATAAATGGAATCATGGGGTCCTCTAAAACACCACAGTAGAAAAATGAAATATGATGGGGGTCCTTAAAAAAATTCAGGTAAGGCACAACAGGGCAATCTGGAAACAGTCATTTTGGAATTGAATACAAGCACACAAGTTCAACGACTGAGGAATAATGAAACAATTCTGCATACTTACAAGCTTCAACCTTTGCAACGATATCCTGGTAACATCCACTGGACTGCGGTCGGCGACATTCACAAACCTTGCTTCTGGAATCGCTACAGCACACATCACATGAGCCCACCTAAACAATACAAGAGAAAATCTGAAAAATGCAGGGATGTACAAAAGAATACTGATGACAGTGACTCATTTTTCTGATCTATCACTCTTGATGTTCCAAATATGGCACCAGAGTAATTTTTAAGAATGTTGGCCTGTCAAATCTACATACCACTTGAATCTATTTTGATTTCATACGCAAATTGATTGCATAAGTGAGTGAAACCTTTTTATTCCACTCTGTCAATTCATCTAATTTCCAAGTCTATCCATGTAGTAAAGGAGGAAGGTCAACAATAAATTATTAGCTTTGTTATATAGAAGATATGTCACTGCTGAAAGTAAATTATGGCAGTTCTTTCACTTATGAAAGAAAGACTCATAATTCATGAATGTCACAGGTTAGAGAGATTTATGATGGTCATTTCACAAATGAAAGAACGCACGGAACTCATCATTACCAGTGAACTCATCTGTTTATTCTATGGACATCATGCCTTTGAAAGAGTTCAGGAACACAAACGCTGGGGATTATTGTTGATGAGTATTCTCCTTTCTTATCACACTGCTTTGCATTAATTTATTTCTTAAATCAACAATTATCATTTTAGTTTAGTTTTGTTTTGTTTAGAGATACAGAGCAGAAATAGGCCCTTGGGCCCACCAAGTTCACTGCGACCAGCGATCCTAATGGGCCTGTCCCACTTAGGCGATTTTTCAGGGGACTGCCAGCAACTGTCAAGTTGCCGGCAGTCGCCTGAAAAACCGGGAACTGGAACGGCGACTGTCAGAGTGGAACACACACACACACACACACACACACACACACACACACACACACACACACACACACACACACACACACACACACACACACAAACACATTGCAAAGGCGGGGGCAGGGCAAGGGGGGGAGCGCTGTCAGAAATTTACATGGTGCAAAGCCAAGGTGATACAGATACACACCGCGATGAACAGGAAGGTTGGCGATGTAATTAAGATGCCTAGCACAGTGTACGGTAAGTCCTTTAAAAGAGGGGGGGGAGAGGGGGGTGGGGAGGGGGGGTGGGGGAGAAGGAGTGGAGACAACTTTTAAGAAGCCAGACAACTTTAAATGAGCCAGAAATACACAGCTGTGAAGTTCGGCAGACATTTTACATTACCGGGTGGTTATCCTTGGTCCTGCTTACGTTTATTTCCAAAATGAGCCAATGAAAATGACCGGTCAGCAAAGGCGATTAACTAAAACTACATACAACTACTTAGACTACCTACAACTACATGGCGACCCCACCACAACTGCACCTATGACTACAGGATTATCGATTATCTCCATGGCGACCAATTTTTGGTCGCAGAAACATTTTCAACATGTTGAAAAATTTGCGGTGACCATACTGAGGCCGCGGCTAGTTCCCAGAATGCGGGAACTCCTTGCGACCATGCAGGAGACTCACCAGAGACCACCAAAGAACATGTGACGAGCACAGAGTCTCCTGCACTCGCCTAAGTGGGACAGGCCCATTACGTTATCCTACACACACTAGGGAAAATTTACAATTACACCGAGCCAATTAACCTGCAAACCTGTATGTCTTTGGTGTGTGGGAGGAAACCAAAGTTCCCGGAGAAAGCCCTTGCATGTCACAGGGAGAACATACACACTCTGTACAGACAAACACCAGTAGTCAGAATCGAACCCAGGACTCTGGCTCTGTGAGACAGCGCTGTGCCACCGTGGATTTGCCAGGAAGAAAAAGAAAAACATACACAGAAGCAATGAGGATATACAAGAGCCCCTGGAATTTTTTTTAGCATGTAAATAAGAGTTTCTGTGGTTATTATTAGGTTATGATAGATTCAGCATTTAAACATTCAATTCAAGCCATTTAAAGATTGGCTCTTGCCAAAAGGCTTACTGTTTAAACTTGTTTTATTACTGGAGACATGAACAAATGTCCTCATCTCAATATTTAGTGTCACCACTGCCAACCTGAGTAATCCCCATTGCATCTTCCAACTTTCCCCATGTAGATAAACCAGAAGCATTAACTCTGAATTGATAAAACTTTGGATGGTTGAAGATCATTAGTAAAAAGAGCCAACTGAGAAAATTAGTCAAACCCCTCTAATTTGTTTCACAATAGCTGATGCAAGCCAAAAATGTATAAGTCCCCTGATTGCAAATAAAAGGCGGTGTCTGTAAATCGAATTCTCTGGAGATCCAGAGAACTTGTGATATGCAAATTGATGGCAGTATCACAACAGTAGCTTATATTTTTTAGAAAAAAAAACTGAATTGGCTGTAATAAACTTTGGAGGGTTATATATTGTGAAACACATCATATAAATGCCAAAACACCATGTAGCATTCAGTTTTGTTGCTAACGCACAAGCTGCTCTCTCCCAGCCCAACAAAGTAGCTTGGAATGCAAACTGAAAAGTGGATACAGTAGCATTGCTACATCCAATGTGGAGCTTGGAATGCATTTGGGAAAAGCAGTGGAGTCCGCAGAATGAACTGCTCTGGGAATGGCATTTATCTATCTATCTTCTATCTATATTACTAAAAGTCTGATCTTGACCACTTCCTGTTGTTCTGTATATTGATTTTAGAAAAAACGCTGCCACTTACGGCTGTGATCTTTGGCCATCTTACTCAGAGTCCCCCTCTGCTGTGCAGGACAAGAGAATTTTTCCCATCGATGAAAAATAAAAGTTATTAGTGTTTAAAAAATGTTGAGAATCTCTCTCCTGAAGGCCACGCCCCTTCCGGAGGGACTATAAAACCCGGAAGTGATGAGTGCCTCAATCAGTCTCTGCAAGATGGGGGAGGAGAGGGTCACGTCTCTCAGTCTGAGCTGTGAATAGCACTGAATACATGTCTCCTAAACTGTGAGTGTGGTTTTACTGACCTTTAGTGCCCTTAATGTGGTTTGAAAATGAAAATGTGGTTGGCTTGAAATAAAGCACAGCAAATGGTTGTTGGTGGTGGTGGTTGGTTTGAAATAAAGCACAGCAAATGATTGTTGGTGGTGGTGGTTGGTTTGAAATAAAGCACAGCAAATGGTTGTTGGTGGTGGTGGTTGGTTAGAAATAAAGCACAGCAAATGGTTGTTGTTGGTGGTGGTGGTTAGTTTGAAATAAAGCACAGCATATGGTTGTTGGTGGTGGTGGTTGGTTCGAAATAAAGCACAGCAAATGGTTGTTGGTGGTGGTGGTTGGTTCAAAATAAAGCACAGCAAATGGTTGTTGGTGGTGGTGGTTGGTTTGAAATAAAGCACAGCAAATGGTTGTTGGTGGTGGTGGTGGTTGGTTCGAAATAAAGCACAGCAAATGGTTGTTGTTGGTGGTGGTGGTGTTGGTTCGAAATAAAGCACAGCAAATGGCTGTTGGTGGTGGCGGTGGTTGGTTCGAAATAAAGCACAGCAAATGGTTGTTGGTGGTGGTGGTGGTTGGTTTGAAATAAAGCACAGCAAATGGTTGTTGGTGGTGGTGGTGGTTGGTTCGAAATAAAGCACAGCAAATGGTTGTTGTTGGTGGTGGTTGGTTTGAAATAAAGCACAGCAAATGGTTGTTGTTGGTGGTGGTTGGTTTGAAATAAAGCACAGCAAATGGTTGTTGGTGGTTTTATGGTGGTTTCACCCTGCTTGAAATGGTATGAAACTGCATTTGAATGTGGTGGCCTTGCACCCTGCATGAAATGGTATGAAACTGTATTTGAATTTGGTGGTCTTGCACCCTGCATGAAATGGCATGAAACTGCATTTGAATTTGGTGGCCTTGCACCCTGCTTGAAGTGGTATGAAACTGTACTTGAATTTGCTGGCCTTGCACCCTGCTTGAAGTGGTAGGAAACTGCACTTGAGTTTGGTGGCCCTGCACCCTGCTTGAAGTGGTATAAAACTGCACTTGAATTTGGTGGCCTTGCACCCTGCTTGAAGTGGTATGAAACTGCACTTGAATTCGGTGGCCTTGCACCCTGCTTGAAGTGGTATGAAACTGCACTTGAATTCGGTGGCCTTGCACCCTGCTTGAAGTGGTCGGAAACTGCACTTGAATTTGGTGTCCTTGCACCCTGCTTGAAGTGGTAGGAAACTGCACTTGAATTTGGTGGCCTTGCACCCTGCTTAAAGTGGTAAGAAACTGCAATTGAAATTGGTGGCCTTGCACCCTGCTTGAAATGGTAGGAAACTGCATTTGAATTTGGTGGCCTTGCACCCTGCTTGAAATGGAATTTCAAGGAATAGCTGTGTCAACTGCCAGCCCACCAGCCTTGAGTGAGCTGCCAGCACATCAGGCTTGAGTGACTGAGCTGCCACCCCAAGAATCCATTTGGCCCACAATGTCCATATTAGCCCTCTGGAAACCGGTCCCTTCAGCCCACAACACCCATACTAGCACTCCAGAAAGCCCCCCCCCCCCCCCACTGGCCACCAATATTGGAATTGGTGGAGAGGTGGAATATTGTGTTGGGGGAGCAGCCCTCCCGTGTGATGCTGGGACCCAACGGGTCCCACTTAGTCTAGTATATCCTATATATATATAAGAGGGAGGGGTGAAGAGGAGGGGGAGGGAGTGATGGGGATGAGGGGTAGGAAGATGGATGGCGAGGCACACTTGGGGAAGGTTACTGTGACTCGGGATATGGGATCTCTGGTGTCACAACGGGAACCCGTCAGCAGTGCCTGCGCAGTTGGGGACTATGGGTGAGTGGCGGAATATTGCGTTCGGGGACCAGTCCTTCCGTGTGACAGGGACCCAACGGGTCCCACTTGGTCGGGTCCGGTCCGGTCGGGTCCGGTCTGTCTGTCTATCTTCTATCTATCTACCTATACATAACTAAAACTCTCATCTTGTTATCTTCCAGTTTGCTTTGTTTTTACATTTACGCAAAAACAGTACAAGATTGCGCTACGATATAGCTTAACGTACTCACGACACACATGAGACAGCAAAGATTAATCTTCCAGACGTCGTTTCTTGATTAATTGTTTTTTTATTGAAGTAATACAAAGCAAATAAATAACATAACTTTCCATTCTTAATCGCTGTTCCATTCACATCATATAAATCATATAAAAGCTTCTTCTTATGTTGTCTCGTAACATGTGTGTGTCGTGATCATGATAGAGAGAGGAGCGGGAGAGGAGCGGGACCCATGGCAAGGACTAGGCCGCAGCCTCGGCCTCTCTCTCCCCTTCCCCCGGCTCTGCGCCGCTCGGCCCGTCCCACCCGCCTCAAGTACAACTTCATCACCGACGTGGTGGAGAAAACGGAGCTGGAGGTGCTTTGCAGCGAGATCCTGGGGAGGTGAGATGGCGGCGGCGCGGGCACATCGCGACGCCCCGTGTCTCCCAAAATTCGAGAAATTCAAGAAACAGTGACAATTCCCCTACCTGTCTCAAGGTTGCTCACACGGAGCAGTCTTGCATCCCTTTCGTACAGCCGACAGGAACTTCTGGACTTCGGTTGCTGCGGCTCCAACAACTTTCTGGTCGATCTCCGTCTCGCTCCTGAGCTAGTCAGAGCAGCGGAGCCGCGGGGCGGCAGAACGCCAGCGGAGCCGCGGAGCGGCAGAACACCAGTGCGCACCAAGCCAACTCGACCGACTGGAAGCACCAACAGATGGCGACGTGAACGAAAGCACCGCCGGGGACGCAGAGGTGGGTTAAAGGCCAGGTTAGAGCTAGCCCCACACAGGCTAGCGATTCCTAGCCTTTTCCTCGCCAACGTGCGCTCACTGGCAAACAAAATGGACGAACTCCGGCTAAGGATCACCTCCCACAACTGGATCAAAGACTGCAGCATCTTGATCCTCACTGAAACTTGGCTCAACACCAACGTTCCTGACAGCGCCATCCAGCTAATGGGGCGGCATTTACTCCGAGCGGACAGGACAACAGACTCCGGTAAGACCAGAGGTGGGTGTCTGTGCATTTATGTAAATAAAGCATGGTGCACGGACACCACCATCATCGAGAGTCACTGCTCAGCTAACCTAGAGTTCCTCTTGGTTAGATCCAGACCGTTCTATCTGCCCAGAGAGTTTACCTCCACTGTTGTGACTGCAGCCTATATTCCTCCTGATGCTAATGCCAAGCTTGCAATGAAAGATCTGCATACTGCCATTAGCAAACAACAGACTCACAACCCCGAGGCAGCCTTCATTGTTGCGGGTGACTTCAATCACTCCAACCTGAAGACTGTACTCCCCAAATTCCACCAACATGTCTCCTTCGTCACTAGAAAAGACAAGACACTGGACAAAGTCTACACTAACATGGCTGAAGCTTACAAAGCCTCCCCCTCCCCCACCTTGGACAGTCTGATCACCTCTCATTGTTCCTGCTCCCAAAGTACTCCCCACTCATCAGACGGGTTAAACCCACTGTGAGGACAGTTAAAGTCTGGTCAGAGGAGGAGGACTCCACACTTCAGCAGTGTTTTGGAAACACTGACTGGAAGGCGTTTGCAGCCCAGGCCACCCTTGACTCCCACACGGACATTGACTCCTATACATCCTCTGTTCTGGACTTTATAAACTCCACCATCAACAGTGTCACCTCCCTCAAAAGTGACCATATTCCCGAATCAGAAGCAATGGATGAACAGCGAGGTCAGGCTACTGCTGAAAGCACGGGACACCGCTTTCAGGTCAGGCGATGCCCGAGCCTACAGTTCATCCAGGGCTAACCTGAAGAGGGGCATCAAGAAGGCCAAGCACTGCCATAAGCTCAGGATTGAGGAGCACTTCAACAACAACTCCGACCCCCGACGCATGTGGCAAGGCATCCAGGCCATCACGGACTTTAGACCCACCAACACCACCCCCACATCCAGCAACGCCTCCTTCCTTGAGGAGCTTAACCACTTCTATGGCCGCTTTGACAGGGACAATCTAGAGATGGCCATCAAGGCAGTGCTCCCTGCCGATCACCAGCCCCTCACACTCACCCCCTACGACGTGTACGTGGCACTGAGTAGGACTAATGCACGTAAGGCTGCTGGCCCTGACGGCACCCGGGCGCGTCCTCAGGGCCTGTGCTGCGCAGCTGACAGACCCTCAGCTGACAGACGTCTGGACTGACATCTTCAACCTGTCACTTGCCCAAGCAGTTGTGCCCACGTGCCTTAAATCCACCTCCATCGTGCCGGTGCCAAAACACTCCACTGCGGCAAGCCTCAACGACTTCCGCCCAGTTGCACTTACTCCCATCATCGCCAAGTGCTTTGAGAGGCTGGTCCTGGCACACCTCAAAGGCTGCCTACCCCCCACATTGGATCCCTATCAGTTTGCCTACCGCAAGAACAGGAGTACGGAGGATGCCATCTCAACGGCACTTCACTCCGCCCTCTCCCACCTCGACAACAGAGACACTTACGTAAGAATGCTGTTCATCGATTACAGCTCAGCATTCAACACCATCATCCCCTCTAAACTGATCACCAAACTCGGTGACCTGGGCATCGACCCCTCCCTCTGCAACTGGATACTGGACTTTCTAACCAACAGACCCCAGTCTGTTAGGTTAGACAAGCACACCTCTTCAACCCTCACCCTGAACACCGGCGTTCCACAGGGCTGTGTGCTGAGCCCCCTCCTCTACTCCCTCTTCACCTACGACTGCACACCTGTACATGGTACTAACACCATCATCAAGTATGCAGATGATACAACGGTGATTGGCCTCATCAGCAACAACGATGAGTTGGCCTATAGGGAGGAGGTCCAGCTCCTAGCAGCATGGTGCGCTGACAACAACCTGGCCCTTAACTCCAAGAAGACCAAGGTGCTCATTGTAGACTTCAGGAAGTCTAGGGGTGGCACGCACACCCCCATCCACATTAACGGGACGGAGGTAGAACGTGTTTCCAGCTTCAGGTTCCTGGGGGTCAACATCTCCGATGACCTCTCTTGGACCCACAATACCTCAACTCTGGTCAAGAAGGCTCACCAGCGTCTCTTCTTCCTGAGGAGACTAAAGAAGGTCCATCTGTCTCCTCAGATTCTGGTGAACTTCTACCGCTGCACCATCGAGAGCATCCTTACCAACTGTATCACAGTATGGTATGGCAACTGCTCTGTCTCCGACCGGAAAGCATTGCAGAGGGTGGTGAAAATTGCCCAACACATCACCGGTTCCTCACTCCCCTCCATTGAGTCTGTCCAAAGCAAGCGTTGTCTGCGAAGAGCGCTCAGCATCGCCAAGGACTGCTCTCACCCCAACCACAGACTGTTTACCCTCCTACCATCCGGGTGGCGTTAGAGGTCTCTCCGTTGCCGGACCAGCAGGTCCAGGAACAGCTTCTTCCCTGCAGCTGTTACACTACTCAACACTGTACCTCGGTGACTGCCAATCACCCCCCCCCCCACCCCCCCCCCCCCCGGACACTCCTCCCACCAGGAAAAAAACAAACTATGACTGTATGCACGTAAATAGATTTATTTATTGCTCATATTTATGTCGCTCTTCTAGGGAGATGCTAACTGCATTTCGTTGTCTCTGTACTGTACACTGCACAATGACAATAAAGTTGAATCTGAATCTGAGATGGGAGAGTGGGGGTATTGAGGGAGAGGAGGAGAGTGGGGGAGGTAGGGAGTACAGGATAGAGGGTGAGGAAGGCAGTGGGAGAGGTGAGGAGGAAGAGTGTGGGGTGGGATAGTGGGTAGATCAGGAGTGGGAGAGCAGGGGGATAGAGGGAGAGCAGGGGTGTAGGAATAGGAGTGGGGTTTTGGAGGGAGGGAGTGATTGAGGGTAGGGGAAAGGAGAGGGTGGGAGAGGTGAGGGAGGGAATGGGGGAGGGTAGGAGGAGAGGGGAAAGAAGAGGGAGGGTGAAGGGGAAGGGGGGAGTTCTGCAGGTTGAGGGAGAATGGAGGATAGGGGTAGGAAGAGGGATGGCGGGGTATAGGGATGGCAAGGTAATGGAAATATTAAACGCAAAGTTATTAACTTTAACTTAACTTCTGCCGTCAGCCGAGCATGCGCAGTTGGGGGCTATGGCTCAGTGGTGGAATATTGTGTTGGGGGACAAGGCCTTCCGTGTAACACGGACCCAACGGGTCCCACTTGGTCTAGTCTCCTTTAAAATTTCCCTCTTTGATCTTAAAACGATCCCCCTCTAGTCTTAGATATTACCATGAGAAAAGGGTTCTAACTGTCTATCTATGCCTCTCATACCTTTAAATACATTTATCAGGTCTCCTCCCCCAAGCCTCCTCAGCTCTAGAGAGAACAATCCAAGTTTGTCCAACCTCTCCTTATAGCTAATACATTCTAATCCACGCAGCGTCCTAGTAAACCTCTTCTGTACTCTCTCCAGCCTCCACATCCTTAGTGCAATGGAGTGACCAGAATTGCACACAATACTCCAAATGCGGCTCACCAAAGTTTTATAAAACTGCAACATGATTTCCTGACTCTTATACTCAATGCCCAATCAATGAAGACCGATAAGAAAAGACATAAAGTGCTGGAATAACTCAGCAGGTCAGGCAGCGTCTCTGGAGAACATGGAGAGGTGACATTTCAGCTCAGGGCCCGTTCTTCAGACTGATTGTGTGGAGGTGGAAGGTGGGAAGAAAGCTGGAAGAGAGGAGGCGTTGGACACAGCCTGGCAGGCAATAGGTAGATACAGGTGAGGGGGGGTTTTGACAGGCAGATGGTTGGACAAAGGCCAGAGATGAAAAGACAGAAGGTGTGAAACAAAACAATTGAGGAGTTGTAAATTGTAAAGCTAGCTGAAGGAATGTAGGTGGAAGGGGGACATAGGTGCAAGTCCAGGTGGGGCACATGGGGAGAGGAGGCATGGCTTGTAGTTACCTACAATTGGAGAATTCAATGTTTATACCGTTGGGTTGTAAGCTACCCAAGCAGAATATGAGGTGCTGTTCCTCAAGTTTGTGTGTGGCCTCACTCTGGCAATGGTGGAGGCCTATCACAGAAAGGTTAATATGGGAATGGGAAAAGGAGTTAGCTGCCCAGAGATCCAAGCACGTGTCAGGTAAAGTGGTCACCGAGTCTAACCTTAGTCTCGCTGATGTACAGGTGGCCACATCGGGAACACCAGATGCAGTTGATAAGGTTAGAGGAAGTGCATGTGAACCTCTTTCTCACCTGGAGGTACTGCTGGGATACCTGGATGGAGGCAAGAAAGGAGGTATGGGGATAGGTGGTACACCTGCGGTTGGAGGGGAAAGTACCTGGGGAGGGGTGGTTTGGGTGCGCAGGTATGAGTGAGGAGGAGCGGTCTATGAGGAAGGTGGAACAGGATGCGGGTGGGAAGGTGCTAATGGTGGTGCGTTCACATTGGAGGTGACAGGAATATCGGAAAATGATGTGTCGGATGCGGAGATTACTCTCCTGCTCCACAAAGAAGACCAACGATGAGTGAGGAACAAATGATACTCGGGACACTTTGGATAATTTCCTGTTCATCTTATGAAATTGTGACACAGGACATGTTATTACCACCTGAGTGCATAGATCTGCATGACACAGTGGAAACATGCCCTTCGGCCCAACCTGCCCACATCGGCCAACATGCCCCAACTATACTAGTTCCACCTGCAGGCATTTGGCCCATATCCCTCCAAACCTGTACTATCCATGTAAAAACCTGTCCTATCCAATGGTCAACTGGGCAATGGTCATGGTAGAGAAAAATTTGTTTTTGTGCATACAGTTCAGTAAATTATTACTAAACATCAACACAATCCCAGATTAAGTAAGCACGTATAGACGTATTTTCACTCAAAGATTCTTGAGACTTGAGTTCACTTCCTCAGGGGGCTCTGTGCATCTACCCAATCTATTCCTCTCATGAGTGTATACACTTCTATAAAATTACCCCTCATTCTCCTGCACTCCAAGGAATAAAGTCCAAGCCTACTCAACCTCAGACCCTCGAGTCCTGGCAACATCCTCGTAAATCTTCTCTGTGCCCTTTCTAGCATGACAACATCTTTCCTTTAACATGGGTGGCGTCGCAAGTGGCAGCCTCGCCACTACCCTGTCTCGTCCCTTTCTTCTGGTGTTGTTTTTAGTCTGTTTTATTTGTATGTATTAGTGTATCTTTAGTTTTTGTATTATGTGGGGGATGGGGGTTGGGGAAACTTTTTATCTCTTCCCTCGACGGAGATTAGATTTTTCCGTATCGTATCTCCGTCTGCACTGCGGCCAAACATCGTGGAGCTGGCGGTCCCTTTGTTCGGGATCGACTTTGGGTGCTCCAACCGCAGGAACTTCGACCGCCCCGATCGGGGGAGCCTCGATTGCCCCATTGCGTGGGGTTCAATCGTCGACTGCGGGAGCTTCGAGCGCCCCGACCACGGGAGAAAAGGAGGAAGGCGGTAAAAGTTATTTGCCTTCCATCACAGTAGAAAATGTGAGGTCCCCGACAAACAAGATGGACGTACCACCTGCGCTGGTGAGGACTCGAAGGGATTGTTGTGAGTGCAGTGATCTCGGTGTTTGCGGGAACATTGCGCATGGGGCGAGTCAGAGTATAGAAGTGAGATTGACCGATTGACCAAATGGTGCCAGCACAATAACCTGGCTCTTAACACCAGCAAAACCAAGGAACTGATTGTGGACTTCGGAAGGGGTAGGATGGGGACCCACAGTCCCGTTTATATCAACGGGTCGATGGTGGAAAGGGTCAAGAACTTCAAATTCCTAGGCGTGCATATTTCTGAAGATCTCTCCTGGTTCCAGAACACTGATGTAATCATAAAGAAAGCACATCAGCGCCTCTACTTCCTGAGAAGATTACGGAGAGTCGGTATGTCAAGGAGGACTCTCTCGAACCTCTATAGGTGCATAGTAGAGAGCATGCTGGCCGGTTGCATCGTGGCTTGGTTCGGCAACCTGAGCGTCCAGGAGCGGAAAAGGTTGCAAAAAGTTGTAAACACTGCCCAATCCATCATCGGCTCTGACCTCCCTATCATCGAGGGGATCTATCTCAAGCGCTGCCTCAAAAAGGCTGCCAGCATCATCAAGGACCCACACCATCCTGGCCACACACACATCTCTCCGCTGCCATCAGGTAGAAGGTACAGGAGCCTGAAATCTGCAACATCTAGGTTCAGGAATAGCTACTTCCCCACAGCCATCAGACTATTAAACACAACTTCAAATAAACTGTGAACTAAAACAGCCTATTGCACTTTATCTGTGTATTCATGTGTGTATATATATATTCTATGGTATATGGTCACACTGATCTGATCTGATCTGATCTGTATTTATGCCTAAAATATTCTGTCGTGCTGCAGCAAGCAAGAATTTCATTGTCCTATCTGGGACACATGACAATAAACTCTCTTGACTTGACTTGACGACTTGATCCTGGAATCTTGTGTGAGAGCAGACGGTTTTCTGACTGTTCGGGCGGACAGGGACAGCAGAGAGTGACGGCGGTCGGTACAACTCTGGTCACATCACGGTGAAGGAGCGTGTGTGTGGCCCGGACATTGAACTGATGGCTGTGGGTCTCCACTTATGCTGCATGCCCTAGGGATTCTAACACACCATTGTGGTGGCTGTTTATGTTTAATCTTTATGTAATTTTGTATCTTGTTGCTTTTTTGGTATGACTGTATGGTAAATCAAATTTCACTGTACCTCGGTACACATGACAATAAAGGACCATTGAACCATGGTGCCCAGAACTGAACACAAATGCGGCCTCGCCAATGTCTCATATAACTGTAACATGACCTCCAAAATTCTATACACAATATAGACACAAAAAGCTGGAGTTACTCAGTGGGTTAGACAGCATCTTTGGAGAAAAGGAATAGGTGAGGTTTTTGGTTGAGACCCAAGTTCTGACTGATGAAGTCCAATGTGCCTAAAGCCTTTTTGACCACCGAATCTGCCTGTGACTCCACCTTCAATGAACTATGTGCCTGCATTCCTAGATGCTTCATAACACTCCCCAGAGCCCTACCATTCACTGTATAGGTCCTGCCCATGTTAGACTTCCCAAAATGCAAAACCTCACATTTTTCTGCATTATATTCCCTCAGCCCACCTGGCCAACCAATCAAGATCCTGCCACAAGTTTTCACAACCATCTTCACTATCTGCAATACCAACCACGTTTGTACCATCTGCAAACTTGCTAATCTTGCCATGTACGTTCTCATCCAAATCATTGATATAGATGAGAAACAGAAACAGGCCCAGCACCGTACCCTGAGGCACACCACTAGTCATAGATATTGAATTCACTCACTTTCTCAGTCCTTTTGCCACTCTTTACCAAATCCCAAACTCTTGTTGATTAGGCAGGTGCCTTGTAGATTGTTCTGTTCACTCAAATTCCCCTTCTCCATCTTTATTCTATGCACTATTAGCTATATTTAGTCACAACTTTACAGCCAGCTCGAGCAGAGATGATTAGGTAATTCCCTTGTCAATCAAGCTCTGTGATTTTAATCAATTTTATGCATTTTTTTTTACACAACCATGCTCCACTCACTGTACTCTTCTGAAGAAACTATTCTGGTTTATTAGTAATTTTTTTTGCATTTTTTATTTCCTCCACTATTATGAACAGATTTCATTCTCTGACCAAATCAAATATCTCTTAAATGGACACTTGCTGTGGAAGCTGCTTCAACTGTGAGTGTCATTTCTAATTCGTAGCTGGCAGTCTTTCAGAATTAATGTTCTTTTGTTGTGTGATCAAAATATTCTTGCAACAATTTAGCCATGACTTACCTATTATCAGTCGTCTGTTTTAGTGCGCCACCCCTCAAATTGCATAAGCAACAATCCTGCAGAAATAAGGATAAAACAGTTGGTATATAATTTTATTAATATCTTTCCACACAAAAATGTCAATTACTAATATTTCAGTGGCTGTAATTTTACAAATCTTAGCACAAGTGCTTTACTATCTTACAGTGAATTCAGAAAGTATTCAAACCCCTTCACTTTTTCCACATTTAGTTACGTTACAGCCTTATTTTAAAATTAATTAAATTTTTTTTTTTTAATCATCAATCTACACACAATACCTCATAATATTAAAGCGCATGTCAAAGCAAAAGCCAACCCATGAAGACGAAGGAATTGTCCGTAGACCTCCGAGACAGGATTGTGTCGAGACACAGATCTGGGGAAGGGTATAAAACAATTTCTGCAGCATTGCAGGTCCCGAAGAGCACAGTGGCCTTTGTCATTCTTAAATGGAAGAAGTTTGGAACCACCAGGACTCTTCATAGAGTTGGCGTCCCGGTCAAACTGAGCAATCGGGGAAGAAGGGCCTCAGTCTGGGATGTGACCAAGAACCCGATGGTCACTCTGACAGAGCTCCAGAGTTTCTCTGTGGAGATGGGAGAACCTTGCAGAAGGACAACTATATCTGCAGCACTCCACCAATCAGGCCTTTATGGTAGAGTGGCCAGACGGAAGCCACTCCTCAGTAAAAGGCACATGACAGCCCGCTTGGAGTTTGCCAAAAGGCACCTAAAGAACTCTCAGACTATGAGAAACAAGATTCTCTGGTCTGATGAAACCAAGATTGAACTCTTTCGCCTGAATGCCAAGGGTCACGTCTGGAGGAAACCAAGCACCGCTCATCACCTGGCCAATACCATACCTACGGTGAAGCATGGTGGTAGCAGCATCATGCTGTGGGGATGTTTTTCAGCGGCAAGAACTGTGACACTAGTCAGGATCGAGGGAAAGATGAACAGAGCAAAGTACAGACAGATCCTTGATGTAAACCTGCTCCAGAGCATTCTGGACCTGGGGCGGAGGTTGACCTTCCAACAGGACAACGACCCAAAGCAGCCAACACAGCGCAGGAGTGGCTTTGTGACAAGTCTGTAAATGTCCTTGAGTGGCCCAGCCAGAGCCCGGACTTTGACCCAATCGAACATCTCTGGAGGGACCTGAAAATAGCTGTACATTGACGCTCCCCATCCAACCTGACAGAGCTTAAGAGGATCTGCAGAAAAGAATGGGAGCAATTACCCAAATACAGGTGTGCCAAGCTTGTAGCGTCATACCCAAGAAGACTTGAGGCTGTAATCGCTGCCAAAGGTGCCTCAACAAAGTACTGAGTTAAAGGCCGAATACTTATGTAAATGTGAAATTTCAGTTATTTATTTTTCATTACTTGGCAAAAATTTCTAAACACCTGTTTTCGCTATTGTATTATGAAGTATTGTGTGTAGATTGATGATAAAAAATTAATTTAATCCATTTTAGAATAAGGCTGTAACGTAACAAAATGTGGAAAAAGTGAAGGGGTCTGAATACTTTCTGAATGCACTGTATATTATCAGGTTGATGCCTTTTTTATTTACTCTTTGAATGTTGTACATACACATTTGAAGCGTATACAAACACTTTAGCCATCATCTTCACAAAAGACTATTCATAATATTCTGAAATGTTATTCACAATCTACTAAATACTCTAACAAAACCTGTATATTCAATAGGACAATAAATTTGAGCTTCGGCAATATTCAATGGAAGAGATTTCCATAATCTGAAAGAAAGGCTGTTGGAATAATCAACAGTAAATTGAAAAAAATATTTGCGTGTTGATCTGCCAAATATTTATCTATGGAAACAGGTAAACGTGAACAGAATTTTGTAACAAAACACAACTTTTGAAAATAGTTAATAAGGAACAAAGATACCAAAGATAATGAAAGGAGGTACATTATTACAACTGCAATGATACTTTTGAGCTATCTTCTTCGATTCTTGAGTAGAACTGCCCTTCGTAAATGTTATAACACCAAACTATTTGAAAGCCAATTTATGCCAGTGATAGGAATTGGGAAGGATGGGGTGGGGGGGAGCAGGGGCATGGTGCTTTTGTACAATCAACTAAAGGAAGTTAACAAAATTGTGAGTAAATTAACACACCCTTACATTGGTGTCACATACATGCCCTTCCAAAAATCAACCAATGTACATTTTTTAAAACAATAATCCAATTTAAATTAATCCACATAAATGAATTTGATGTGTAATACCTGCAATAAATCTTTCTATTAGCACCTATGCTAATAGCGCAATTGTTTCACGTGGCAGATTTTTATATCGTTCAAGGAATCTTTCCTCTATGATTGAAGACAGGGGTTCAGGGGATAATCGAAACGCATTCACGGACTCCCCACGAGACATTCAATGCCGTCCAAAGATAAATCTTCCAAACATAGTCTCTTTATTAATAGTTTCTTTATTATAGTAGTAACAACAGTAAGATATTCATCCAAACTTCTTTTTTAAGTACATTTTGATCTTACTCGTAGTCAAACTCGTGCATGGTGGAAAGCTGTGACCTCTCCTCCATGCTTGTAGTAATTGTTCTGAGTATATAACGAGGCAATTACCAATAGACATTAAAAAAAAAGCTTAACATATATTTAAAAAAAGCATGCATTATATATCAGCATTCAGGCTTCTTTAGCGATTCTTCCACCTTCACCTTTGCCTTCTAGAAGCAAGCATACCTTGGTTATTGGTCTTATTAAAACATCGTTCTTATTCTGAAGTTGTACTTTGTGCACCAAACCCTTAACATCAGGCATGATACCCAGTATATAATCCAAAACACAAAAGTCCAAAGTTTTGACAGCATGAAACTTCTTCCTCCATGTCCCATCGATTCATGAATATGTGGTAACAATAATGTTGATAAGTGAAAGTCCTTGGAGAGAATAACAGGATTTTTCGCAACAACGTTCACTGTGATGTTTTGTTTAATCTCCGGATCATTAGCAGAGATTTCAAATTCTAGCTCAAGCTTTGGCCATTCTCTATCTGGTCAACAGAGAAACTCTGGTCCATTGATACATCTCTTGTTGCTTAGGAAGCCTCTAGAAGCTTCATCCACAGGATTTTCTTTTGTGTTAACATATTTCCATTGTGAAACATTAGTAGCTCCCAATACAAAAGAGATTCTGTTTGCTACAAATGTCAAGAAACGTTTGTTCTCATTGTTGAAATATTTAAGCACTGTAGTACTATCAGTCCAGAAGATAGATTCTTCCAGTTGAAGCTGTAGTTCTTTTTGCAGCAATATGTCAACTTTAACAGCTAAGACTGTGGCAGTAAGTTCCATTCTGGGAATTGTCATTTGCTTCAATGGTGCCACTCTGGCCTTTCCCATTAAGAATGCAACATGTACTTCTTTGTTATAATTTTCCAGTCTTAGATATGAAACAGTACATAGCCACTTTCACTGGCATCTGAGAAATGATGCAGCTGTACACTTCTGATCTTACCAAAGCTAGTAGGCTTCATGCACCGGTCCACTTTGAATTCTGAGATCTTGTTGAGATCTGCTAACCATTCTGTCCATCAGTGAGAGGAAGTTTGCGTAATACTCTCATCCCATCCAAGTTTTTCCTTACAAAGATCCTGCAAAATCGTCTTGGCTGGCAGTGTAAATGGTGCAAGAAATCCCAGAAGGTCGTAAACAGTACCAATCACGGATAGGATATCCCTTTTAGTACATGGTCGCTCTTGAATTGAGATATATCTGAAACTCTTGAAACACTCTTGAAATACATCTGTTTCAATGCACCAGTGCAGTCCCAATGCTCTTTCCATTGGCAAATTGTCTTTGTCCAAATCCAACTCCCTGGTCTCCTTGGCTCTATCATCTGGTGGAATGCTTTCCAATACAACACGGCTGTTGCTGATCCACTTGGAAAGCGTAAATCCTCCCTTATTGCAGAGGGAAGTCAGATGTTTTACCATTTGAATTGCTTCCTGCTCCGTAGACATGGATTTTAAGCAATCATCCACATAAAAATTATTCTTCACAGTGGTTATAACTTCTTCTGGAAAGTGAGCTTTATTGTCCTCTGTGGTCTTCTTTAATGCAAAGTTCGCAGAACTTGGTGATGACACTGCTCCAAAGAGATGTACCTTCATCCGGTATTCAACGAGATCTTGTTGTGCATCCCCAACAGGCCACCATTGGAAACACAAGTAGTCAATGTGTTTTTCTGATACTTTGATTTGATGAAACATCGGTTTAATATCAGCCATCAAAGCAATCGGTTCTTGTCTGAATTTAATAAGAACTCCAATGAGTGAGTTAGTAAGGTCTGGACCTCTCAGAAGTTGACAGTTAAGTGATGTTCCTTTGAAGGCTGCAGCACAGTCAAAGACCACCCTCGAGGTCCCTTTCTTCGAGTGATACACCCCATGGTGCGGAATGTACCAAAGCTCTCCATGACCAATTTAGTTGGTTTGTTGGTACCATTTCGGCATAATCGTTATCAATCATATCCTTTAGGAAAGACGTATATTCCTCATGAAATTTCGTATTCTTGCCAAACCTGCGTTTCAGATTCTGGGTGCGTTGCTCTGCCATACAATGATTATTCGGCAGACTAACACTTTCTTGTTTGAAAGGTAAGTTCAGACAATAGTGTCCGTCTATCATCTTCACTGAGCAGTTCATAATATCCAAGAACTTTAACTCTTCCCTGGATATTTCTTCTGATTCCTTACTGGTACTTTCATTGAAGTCATGATTGTATTGCTTGATCAATAGCTTTTCTAATTTACCAGTAGATATTTGATTAACAGCAGCGGCAGGGTAATTCTTCTGGTTCCTGCTTTCATTGTTCTTTCTCAAGGAGCCATAGATAACCCATCCGAGTAGGGTTTTCACAGCAAACGGTCCATCCCCTTGGCTCCTCACAGTCTGTATAGGTTCCAATGCCTTCAAAGCATTCGTTCCGATAAGTAGGTCGATACCAGAATTTATTTTATGTATCTTGACATCCTTCAAATAAGGCCATTATTTCAAGTCTGCATATCTGAGTATATTTTTATAACAACCAGGCATGGTCTCATGTGTAAACACATCAGATATTGGTATAAAATTGTCTTCATCCAGACTAGATATTTCCATACTTGTAATGTAATGACTATCGCAGGATTTCTCCTCATTCATGGTATGCAATAGAATCTTAACCTCTTCTCATTACTCTTCTCCTGTAATGCCCAGCCTTCTCATCAAGCTTTCTGTACAAAAGGTAGCCGAACTTCCACGATCCAAAAATGCATATAAGTTTGCAACACTGTATTCCCCTTGCTGCTCCTTACCTGTACTGGTAAGATAGAGAAGGTATAGGTTTCTACCCCGGCCCCAATTTGGGCAGTTATCTGAGGTGAGGTGACAGCATCATTAGTAGCTGGCTTCTCCTTCTGTGCTATTTGCTCCGGCTTCTTCTACTCAGTGTGAAGTGCTTCAGGTTGATCCTGCTTGCACATCACAAGTTATAGGACTTCCAAACATCCAAATCAGATTCACTTCTCGTTTAAGAAATCCATCTTTTCTTCATATTCCTCCTTCTTGAATTTCCGACACCACCTT
The DNA here is from genome assembly GCA_038087875.1 of Malacoraja senta. Taxonomy (NCBI): domain Eukaryota; kingdom Metazoa; phylum Chordata; class Chondrichthyes; order Rajiformes; family Rajidae; genus Malacoraja; species Malacoraja senta. The sequence continues at coordinate 304,700 of JAXLNO010000230.1, read as the reverse complement.
ATGGTATGACCAACCTCATCACATAACAAACAAAATCATTTTTGCTTGAAAGTAGATGTATCTCCTTCCTTTTCGCCTTTTGTTTCTGCAGGTATTACAGTGGTAGCAAAACTACTTCCCTTAGGTCCTGGTCTTCCTTTTGTTTTAGTAAAGGTAGAACCTTTGACAGTAGCAATTGGTTTAGGATCTTGAATACTCCCATGGCGTGGATCTAACATGAACCGTACTTCCCTTTCTAAGAAAGCCACCAGGTCAAGCAACATGGCTTCTCGATTCTCCATTTCCATAATCTGGCCTGCCCTATCTCTCCACTTATCTCTAAGCCTATAGGGCAATTTTAGAATGATGGCTCTAGTATTACTAACAACATTCATTTCCTCCATGTGTTCGAGATTTCTCATCGAGCTACAACAACCTCTAAGAAATATTGCAAACTCACTTAATGTCTCCACAGCTTCTGACTTGATATCTTTACAAGCATAGGCCGTCTTCATGTATGCGTTAGCAATCCTCTGTTCGTTACCACAACGTTCTTTAAGCAAATTTTTTGCCTCTCGATAGCCATGGCCTCCAGGCCTATGTTAGACAACTTTCTACAAGCACCTTTGCATGTCCACTTGTGTAATGCACCAGAAATCGTAAGCGCTCTTTTTCATCAGTAGTTTTCATTTCTAATCCTTCATGAAACACCATTATGAAAGCTTCATACCGCAAAGGATCACCATCATATCTAGGAATTTCTATTGGTGGTAGGGTGGAAGAGAGATTTTGTTGAGCTATGAGCTCGCTGATTTTCGTTTGATTCCTCACCAATTCATAGAATTCACCTTGAGATCCTTGGCTTGGCGCAGACGTACGATAAGCAGGCCTCTGATAAGCATACTGAATTGGTGGTTTGTTAGAGTCCTATGACTAGTTGTTTGTCCCTGACTAGGCCTCTTCGTATCATAAACAGGCATCGGCCAATCTTGGCTTGCTCAAGCCTGTGTATTAGGCCTCTGAAGAGAGTGCTGGACTGGATAAGTTTTGTCACGAGCCTTAACAGATGGTCCAAAGGTTATTTGCTTCGGTTTAACTACCTGTGGTTGAGATGGAGCTTTATCGACCATCCACTTACTCAGTACTAGACTTGAATGGCGAGACCAATCTTCCTCTGGTGGCTGTAGATTAATTCAGCTGCTGTTTCCCTTTGAGCAGTTCCTTTTCTCAAATAAGAGCTCATCCCATCAGATACTTTAGAGCCGCATCTTGAACTCTGACTTTCCATTATCTCCTTCTTCAATTTGCTAACCGCCAACTTTGTGGCTAGTTCCAGCTGTTCTTTTTGTCTTCTCAGCTGTTCTTCTCGTCTTCTCAGCTGTTCTTCTTGTCTTCTCAGCTGTTCTTCTTCTCCTCTCAGCTGTTCTTCTTTTCGCTCAATCCCATGTTTCTTCTCCAAGGCATCTGCTTGTAGTGAGAGTGACTAAATCAGCTTCGACTTCCATTCGCGAAGAGGCCCTTGATGCGGAACTGGCTACAGAACCAGATAGATGTCTTGATCTTTGTGTATATACATTCGAGATACTATCATGTGGTGTAATCTCCTCTTCCATTTCAGCACCTTCTTGCATCGCACTTTCAACGGTAGAGTGCGTAAGTTGTTCGATTTCAAGTAACCACTTCTGCACATAATTTACAAACTCATAAAAAAATTCCAATCTTTCTTGGAACCACTGGGTTGTGGCTTTTGAGTTCTTCCTCATGCAGTTGTAAACTGAGCAATGAGCTTTGCTTTTCTCCAACCTCGTGACCAAGGCTGAATAATTGCTCCAGATTGGAATGCACTATCTTCGCATTTTCTTTTGATTCCATTAGTTTCTTCTGGATTTTAATTTTCTTCATCATCTGCTTCCATAACTTGTCTCTATCCATCTGGCATTTCTACAGAAATGCAACTCGGGCCTTTTCGGTGGGCTTCTTTGTTCGTTGGCTAGATCATCTCTGTTCCGGCTCTTCTTCACCTGGCTTACTTGTTGAAGATTCCACGGCTCCCTCTGGTGGCGCTCGTTCACCCAGCTTACCTACTTTTTCTTGCTCCATGAATTAAACAGGTCTTGGCAGACTGCCAAATCTGCTAATTGGACAAACAGGACCTCTTCAGTTTGCTTCTGTCATGATTGATAAATATTCTGAGCCGTGTTCCACGATTCCAGTTTTACTCACTTCTTGGCTCCCTTCCAAAACTTAGCAGAACTTGCTTCTACTACTTCTCTAGACTCTTTATCGGAGCCTGTAATTTTACTTTAAAATATGACAAATGTCGAACTTTCACAGCATCTCGTTAAGAAGCTAATTAAAGCGTTCCGGCTTTCAAATTTACAGCATAATACAATAGCTGTTCTACTCACGTTTTCGATCAGTGAAGTTTTCAATCTTCAGATAAGTCTCGTGGCTTTGTCGATTAACCTACCGGTTAATTGGCTCTAAACCAATCTCTGGCAAAGATCTAACTTCTTCAGTTCCTCTTCTACGGAACCGGTCTTCAGTTCCACTTCTACGGAACCAGTCTTCTGGCAGTAATCTCTCTCCAGAGATCCAGCCCAATCTTCTGTCCCTCTTCTATGGGACCAATCTTCTACCTCCTGGCTGTAAGGTAGCTTTCGATTCTAGATGTAGTGACAGATCATTCCTCTAGTCACTATGATTGAAGACAGGGGTTCAGGGGATAATCGAAATGCATTCACGAGCTCTCCACGTGACATTCAATGCCGTCCAAAGATAAATCTTCCAAACACAGTCTCTTAATTAACAGTTTCTTTATTGTAGTAGTAAAAACAAAAAGATATTCATCCAAAATTCTTCTTGTTTAAGTACATTTTGATCTTACTCGTAGTCAAACTCGTGCATGGTGGAAAGTTGTGACCTCTCCTCCATGCTTCTTCAAACTAAACTAAATTAATTACTAGGGCGTCTGCGCGAGAATACCAGCCGCAAACACGCCTACGACTACGTATAAATGCCACCCACATAATTACAGGCAGATAAAATTTAAAGGTAACTGGTTATAGTTATAACATACTGAGTTAAGCTAAATGGCTACTACACATCAAATGGCTCCTTGGGATGAAGAAACTCAACATGGTGGCATCCTACAACTCCCAGTGCACATCAAAAGATAACCTATACATTTTACAGTAACATGGGCATTATTTGAACATGCCATGGCCTGCCATTGCAAACTCTTGCATTTCAACCACGTGAATCAAAGAATATTAAATGTAGGATGCATATTTTTCGCAACTAACTCAAAAGTGTTTAATTTGAGGAAGACAAAAAACAATTAAGTCATAAACTAAATTAATTTAATTTAAAAAATCACATCTTCCACAATTACAGGCTGCAAGTACAGTACAGCAACTAAATAGGCAAATGGAAAAAGATTAATGTCAAGTCAAGAGAGTTTATTGTCATGTGTCCCTGATAGGACAATGAAATTCTTGCTTTGCTTCAGCACAACAGAACATAGTAGGCATGAATACAGAACAGATCAGTGTGTCCATATACCATTATATAAATATATACATAAATATATATAAATATATATATATCAAACAACAATTCCAAGACGGTGTTATATTGTAAAGCATCAAAGCTGGTACCAAATGTATAGGGGTGATATTCTGACATATTGTGTATAAATTAAGATGAGCAGCATGGGAGGGCTTATTTCCGTATGAGGACATTCAACGTATGTGCTCATTGCCTTTAAATCAGTTAGCAGTCAGTGTGAGAGACTGTAGGTAAACAAAGATAGTGGCAAGTAGAAATAGAGTAAAGAACAAAGATAGCTCTCTCTTAGACTGTACGGGAAGACAAAAAGGACTATTGAACGTCACAGTACATCATAAAAAAAAGTGACGGAATTATTCCTGCAAAATGAGTAACCAGACCAGAATTGAGATCAGATAAGACTCCCCTTCACCCCCTCATAGTGTTTACAATAGATGTAACAGTGACACCAAAGGCCCTTTTTTGAGGAATATACAAGTAGAAACTATTAGTTTATTCTTGTTATGGCACTCAATCCACACTGGGCAACCCATTCCTTTCTCACAGTGCAGGCCTTGGTGGAAGAGGGGGGGGGTTACAAAGCACAGGGCCAATGATGCCTATAATGACGGATAACCAGATCACACTTTTATCTGACTGGATCTATATCGATAAACCTCTGATAAAGTATAAAGATTGGGGACAATGTGTGAACCATCTTCTCCCACTATTTTAGTTTAGGTTATCTATTATCACATGAACAGAGATACAATGGAATGCTTGCAAGTAGAAGATCAATCAGAGCCTCTGTCTGACTAAATGTTCAGAAAGTTTGAGTGTTCCTTTGGCATTAGCACAATCACAGCATCTCATTACTCTAGACTATAATGTAAAAAGTATGTGTTTTGTACTGAACATTACCAACTTGCTTTGGAATTTACAAAAAAAATGACTTGCATTTATACAATGTCTTTCAAATCTCTTCATAATGAAGAAAAATTGATTGACAGCCAAGGAAGTATTTTTGAACTGTAGGAAACAGCCACCCATTTGTGCATACCAAGCTTCCACACAGGCCACCACGACAAGGATGTTCACAACACATCTAGTTTAGTTTAGAGGTACAGTGTGGAAACAGGCCTTTCGACCCACCTAGTCTGCGGCGACCAAAGATTATCCGTACACTAGTTCTATCCTACGTACTAGGGATAATTTACAGAAACCAATTAACCTATAAACCTGTACATCTTTGGAATGTGGGAGAAAACCCAGGAGAACACAGGGAGAACATGCAAACTCCGCACATGCATTGCCCTTAGTCAGGATTGAACCAAATCTCTGGCGCTGTAAGGCAGCACCTCCACTGCTGCGCCAATGTGTCGTCCGTTGAGCCACTGGCCCACTCTTGCATTTGCAGATGGCACAAAAATTGTAGTCAAGTGAAATGGCAACAGAAATAGATTTCAATGAGATATTGACAAGCTGGTGGAACTAGTTAAAATTTAATAACGTGCAAAGTGTTTTATATTTTAGTTAAAAAACAGAGAAGAAGCAATATTTCTAAAGGGCATATTTCTAAAACAGGTATAGGAACAGAGGGATGTATGTGTAGTTTAAGAACACGGTGGGGCAGGTTGACAAAATGGATAAAATAGTATCGGATTCTATGCGTTAGAGAGGAAGAGAATACAAAGAGCATTATAAAACATTAATTGGGCAACATAAAAAGCATTGCATCCAGTACTGGGTGTCAAGCTTGAGAACATGTGTCAAAACCTTAAAGAGAGTGTAGAAAGACTAACTGAAATTAGATTAAGGTATTAAAAAACATGAAGGGAGCCAAAAAGACTCTGCAGAAGCTGGAATCTTGAGCAATAAATAAACTACTGGAAGAATTCATTGGGTCGGGCACTATCTGTGGAGGGAAATGGACAGATGATATTTCAGACTGGGGCACTTCTTCAGACTGAAGAAGGGTCATGACCTGAAACATCATCCGTCCAATTCCCTCCACTGTTTTCTGCCTAGCCTGCTGTGTTCCTCCAACAGATTGTTTTTGTTTGCTCAAAAAGCATGCCAGTAATGATAGAATTGGAAGCAGGGGTCACAGAATGAAAGAGATCACAAAAGGACCCAATATAACCTGATCAAAGTGTTATTTCACAGTGATTGGTTTGGATTTGGAATGCACTGCCAGGGTTTAGAGAGGAGCCTGATTAAATTGTAGTGTTCAAAAGAGAGCAATTTGAGTACCAGAAAGGAAAGAATTTGCAGATGTATAGGGACAGAGACCAGCTGAAATGCTCATACATACAGCTGATAGAGACATGTTGTGCTGAATCTCACGTTGTGCTGTACCCACATTCTTTGGATTTTGTACCCCAAATAACATGAATTAGCTCGATTCTACAAGTTGGGGAAATTGTTTGCTTCACAAGGCCTTTCAGAACATTTCCGCTGAAATTGTATTATTTTATCTTTGCTTTGGAGCAGTCATTGCCCATGAGTCAATTCAGTCCTGTGTTGCCAACACCAATTGCTTTGTTTCTTGTATTCGCTGCTCTGTTCAGTGCGCAATATTCCTTTCAACTAATATATCATAGAGCATGCCTTTGGCCCTTGGCTGTATTTTTGTTTCAGTCTGCAATCTCAATGTGTCCTGGGTTCAAATTCTTCATTCAGTGCATACAAACAACACTCATGCACCATAACATTGTGCTGTGAGAATGGTATTGAAATATTTTGAGGAGGATAAAAGGCTTCACATTGTAGCTCTCCTCTTTGATCATTGAATGGTTTTTGCAGACTTTCTGAAGTGTAGTATTCAGGGTTATTACTAAAAGACATATTAATATTTTTCTACATTTTTTGAAAAGGAAGAATGTAAATAGGTATCAGAAAAGTCTGTTGAGTCAGATTGCCTTTACTCTTTTCTGGGAGTGCTGCTAAAAGTGTTTGGGGGCAGAATTTTGGCTTTCCCATCTGCTTTGGTGAGAGCCTCTCACAAATCCAGACATTTTCATAAATTGGATGGTAGTTGCTTTAGATATGATACAATGGTACATAACTCAATGAAAATTTTAAAATGCAAATGTTGGAAAACCAAAATTAACTACCGTGCTCTAAATACTCAGCAGGTCAAGAATAAATTTACTGTTTCAAGTCAAATACTCTTTGTCAGAACTTTGACCTGTAATATTAACACAGTTTTTCTTTCTTCAGATGCTGCCTAACCCATAGTGTATTTCAGCTTGTTCTGTCTTTCTGACACAATTCTCAGGTTCTGGAATTCTGGGCACTAGGCTTCATCAGAGCTGATAAGACAATTTTTTTTTTCCCAGTCTGTAAGTCAGATTTGTTACACTTTCTATGTAACAGCCAGTGATTGACGGGATTTCACATTTTGGAATCCAACTGGAGTAAAACGCCTCACACGCCTCCAATTGTTCGGAATTCCCATCGGTTCAGCATTTGGCTCGCTCATTAGTTAGGAGTGTGAGCCGGTGGGTCCGGAGTATGTGGGCTGGATGTGCAGCTGGAACTGGAGGTCCAGAGTGCAGATCAGGTGGATGGCCAGAACCAAGGATCCAGAGTGTGGGCCAGTAGTGCAGTCTGTGTCAGGAACACTAGGGGTTAGAATTTACTGGATTCTATTGCCAGCTCCTTGTAAACTCATCGGATACATTGAAAATATTATCCTGTCGTGTAGCATGCAAACAATGAAATAAAAGCATGTAAGGTATTAAGGAACATCCAACAGTTCTGGTAAATCAGCTAGTCCGGCATCAGAAACTATTATCTGAGTTTTTATTGTAAAACTATTTGATGGCAAGTGTGCCAGTCACATGTCAATACATTGTTTAGAAACTTTGTAGAACAGTGGAGATCTGCTGCCTATTTTGCTCAAACTAATTAGCACTGATGTAAACATGAAGGACTGAATAGCTTCCTTATAATTTCCAAGGTTTATCTTAAAGCCATAATGCAGAACCCTCAGAATCTATTGGCCAAACTTTGTTTAGTGCTTGAGGGAAAAAACAAAACTCGAAACCTTACATTTTCCAACCATTCAATATAAACTGACAATGATGAAAAATTAACAGATTTACTTTCAACTAACCCGAGGTCCTAACATTTAGCATCTGCTCAATGGAGTCATTTGCATTGTTGTTTTTCATACTGCATAAACAAAATACATTCTGACCTAACCTGATCGTCTTATGTGGATGCCTGTATTGAGATTAAGCCACAAAGATATGACTCCTGTTCGGGTATCTGCCTTGGATGACATATAACTTACAGTACGCACATAATCAATTTAATTTGCAGCCTATGGAAGCAGGGTAAACAGTTACGCACATGAATAAACAATCAGAATATGTAAGCTTGATTCATCAAATAGCATTCTTGAATCTAAAACAAAGTCAATTGTTTCAGTCCTTCTCTCCAGAGATGCTGCCTGTCCCGCTGAGTTACTCCAGCATTTTGTCTACCTTCGATTTAAACCAGCATCAGCAGTTCTTTCTTACACTTCAATTGTTTCAGTGCATTCTAGGACCCCAGTCTTTAGTTCAAGCAGCATTGCACAAGGAACAGAAAGAAAAACTACACTATCTTTCACGTAACTTTCCAATTTATTGAAAAAAATCTTGGAAAGCTATTTTCCCTTAGCATTCACAGACTGTAATACACTGATATTAGTTCTTCCCTTTCTCTCTTTGTCTCTGTCGCAGGACAAGGCAACTCTCAGATTTGGTGGATGTAGCCACAATCTCAATTGCTAGGAGAAACAGTTGTCATAGGATTGGTGATTACAGAACTAGAAGCTGGCATTGGACATGACATCATAGAGGATCACTATGCGCTCACATCCAACTTCTCATATTATTATTATTTTTTAATTATTTTTATTAGAAGCAAGTACATATCATAATAAGAACATTTCATGAATATCAGTCTTACATTGCTAATATTATCAGTTGTATATTGACTCAGCTTTTTTCATAGAGAATAAGAAGAAAAAAAGCATGGTAAAGAAGAATGGAATAATTTACTAATAATTCAACATTGGAGATAGGTTCGTAAATTATAAAGTATAACTTTTCATCTAATCCTGAGTTCGAGCTTCAGTCAGGTTCCCGTGCCGAACCATTCTACCCCTTCAAATAGTCAATAAATGAAGACCATATTCTGACAAAAAGTTCTTGTTTGTCCATTAAGAAAAGTCTAGTTCTTTCCAAATGTAAGGTCTCCGACATTTCCATAATCCACATTTAAATTGTGGGGGTTATAGGGCCATTCCAAAATTTTAATATTAATTTTTTCCCAGTTATTATACTATAGTCGAGAAAGTTTCTTTGGCTTGTAGTAAGTGTTAGGCTTTGTTCTGATATTCCTAGTATTATTAGTTTTGAGTCGGGATCCAATTAGGTGTTGACAACTTCAAAAATTATTCTAAAAATGTCCGTCCAAAATTTTAAAATTTTTATTCAATTTACGAATGTATGAGTTAAGTTAGCCTCTAAATGCTGACATTTATCACAAATAGGAGAGATATGTGGGAAGATTCTATTTAGTTTTGTTTTAATGTAATCTATATAATACTTTAAATTGTATTAAAGAATGTCTGGCATTTAACGAGCATTGATGTATATGTTGTAAACTTTCGTCCCAAATATCTTTCATTATTGGTTGGCCTAGTTCATTTTCCCATGTTTGCCTACCCTTCTCATATTCTAACTCACAATATAGTTCGTTCAAACAAGCCTCTCATGTGCCCAAGCTCCTCAGCCACATTCAAATACTCAGAACAGCCAGGCAACAGTAAAATGTGTAAAGGAAGGAACTGCAGATGGTGATTTATACCAAAGATTGACACAAAATGCTGGAGTAACTCAACGAGTTAGGTAGCATCTCTGGAGAAAAGGAATAGGTGACGTTTCGGGTCAGAACTCCTATTCAGACTCAAATTTCACGAGTCAATGGCTTTCACTGGTTAAGAACCTGACATTTTGCATATTGTAGAGGCTAATTTAAAAGCAAGCACTGCACATTGTAATTTGCCTGGCTTGGGGAAAGAACAACATTCACGCCAGATCACTGGAGGTTTCACACCAGTTCTGCCCTGTAAGATTCAGTTGAGGATCATAATATGCAGCTTCTGAACAGTAGCGGATAAACGTGTACATGGTGACATTTAGGGCTTTGTCCAACCTTTTTAAAAGCATGGGCGAGGTTCCAAGTGTCAGTGGAATTTCAGCTTGTAGCTCATCAATAGTGTTGCACACAATCTGCAGCTCACTCTATTCATGATGGGAGAAGTAGTTATTTCCAAATCAACATTCAACGACCCAATAGTGTATGATGGCAGAGGTTACAACTGTTATTGCAGCACTAGAAGATACCACCTAACACATGAGTAGCATCATAAAAGCTCAATGCAATGCAAACTCATTACTCCAGATTCACTGTTGCCATGATCTTTAAGGAGAGCTGATTTTAGCTATCAGACTGGTTGGGCTTAATTTGCCCTGAGCAGTCCTGTGTAGTACATGGAATACAGATCTGGTGTTCATTCTCACAATGGCAGCATTTCTCATTGTGATCCTGAAAGTACCTCAGCCAGCTGGCCCGCAGTACTGTCATTCACAGTTAGACAGTACAGTCTGAAGCTGGGCATCTAAGATTAAAAGTGTCAAGCCAACCTCTTCCACTACAAGGCAAATGTGCATTTTTGTTTGGTTGAAATGTTTGGTTCTATGTGTTTAAGCACTGCTGTAGGCAAATGCAGATCAGAAGCATGTACTAAGGGCTTGCACAACAGCTACATTTTTTTCATCCTAACTGAATAACTGAAAGTGTTTGACGCCTTGATTAAAGTATAAAGTGACACAGATGATCAGTTTTGTTCATACTGGAAAGAGAAAACAAAATTCCAATGCGAAGATACTGAATGAATTGAAGGAGGGGTTAACATGTCAAGAAGACAACTGGCCTTGAATTTTTAACCTATCATAGCTTGCAACCTCAGGTGTCAAGATTATTAAATTGTCATAAGCACCTACAACAGAACAATGAAATTATAACTTGCACAGCTTAACAGACCCGTAAACACAATATGCAGAAATAATAAATATCAATAAATTATTAACTATAATAGCCATAATAGTCCAAAGACTTTCCAGCAGGGGGCGCCGCACGATTGGCAGTCTGTCTGTTTTTTTCGTCTTTTATTTTTAGTGTGTGTTAAAAGTTTGTGTAAATGTTCTCCGGTTTGTTTTATGTGGGGGGAGGGGATGGGGTTGTGTGAAACTTTTTTTTCAGTTTCTTATCTAGCCGGAGATGCAATTATTTTCCGGTTCGCATCTCCGGTTGCTCTGCGGCCTACCATCGATGGAGCTAGAGGCCTCCTGGGACTGATCTTGAGCCCTATCGCGGGGCGTGGACTTAACATCAGAGCCGATCCCTTGCCTGGGATCACTCCAACGGCGACCTGCGGACTTTACCATCGCGGTGCGCGCAGTCTCGGGAGAGACTGTGGATGTCGGGAGCTCCAACGTCGCAGAGGTTCGACTAGCCCCGACCCGGGGTCCAATCGCCGGCGCGGGGGAACTAACATTCCCCCGATGCAGGAGCTGATCGCCCCGATGCAGAGGGCCCGACGGCCGGCTACAGGAGTCAAGATCGTCCCGTCAACGGAGGGCTCGAGGCCCCCGACCGCAGGAGAACAATGAAGGGAAGAGATTTGAACTTTGTTTCGCGTTCCATCACAGTGAGGAATATGGAGGAGTCACTGTGGTGGACGTTTATGTTAAAATGTATTTTGTGTGTTCCGTTGCTTTTTATTTATATGACTGACTTGGCAAATGAAATTCCTCGTATGTTGCAAAACATACTTGGCTAATAAAGTATTATTGTGATTGTGATTGTGATTGAAAAACAAAGTTCTTAGTGTAACCAAAAACATAGTCCACGAGGTTCATATTTGCTGAGGTCACTGTTGTGTGTGTAGTGTTCAAGAATCTGATGGTTGCTGGGAAGAATCAATTTTTGAACATTATGGTCACTGTTTTCAGGCTCCTGTGCCTTCTTCCCGATGGTAGGAATGAAATGAGAGCGAAGTAAGGCTGGTGTGGGTCTTTGCTGATATTGGCTGCCTTTTTTGAAGCAGCACTCCCTAAAGATCTCTTCAATGATTATGGAGGTCAGTACCTGTGATGGACTGGACAGTGTTTACCACTCTGCACAATCTGCTTTGTTGCTCAGCATTCAAGTTGCTGAACCAAGCTGTGACGTAATCAGTGTGCTCATTATCATACATCTGTAGAAGTTCAATCGATTATTTGGCAACAGACTGAATCTCCTCAATATTCTATGGAAATAGAGGTGCTTTCTTTGTCATCGCATCAATGTGCTGGGCCCAGTACAAATCTGCAGATATATGCATGCCCAGGAACGTGAAAATGTTGACTTTCTCCACCATGAAGACAGGTTTGTGGATTTTCAGCTTTCCTATCCTAATGTCAACAGTCAGCAGTTTTGGGAACTATATCTGAGAAAGGATCTGGCGTTGGAGAGAGTCCAGAGGAAGTTTACAAGAATGATCCTGTGGATCATAGAATCATAGAATCATAGAAAGTAGGTGCGAGAGTAGACCACCAGGTCCATCGAGCCCGCACCGCCATTCGCTCATGGCTGAACACCAAACAGACACCCCTACCCACAAACAGTAGACACAAGACACAGAACACAAGACACTACCCTCCCCTTTATACCGCTATCACCCCTCTCACCCCAAGAACCGCGTGATCTCCTGGGGGAGGCAAAAAAACGGATAAAAACCCAGGTCCAATTCGGGAAAAAAATCCGGGAAATTCCTCTCCGACCCCAATCCAGGCGATCGACACTTGTCCAGGAGATCACTCAGGTCTTACTATACTAACCCTACCTAGGTCCATATCCCTGCCCTCTCCCCGTAGCCCCTTATCCCCTTGGCAGCTAAAAAACCATCTATTTTAGACTTAAATATATTTAATGTTTCTGCTTCCACTGCTCCCTGGGGCAGTGAATTCCATAGATTAACCACCCTCTGGGTGAAGAAGTTCTTCCTCATCTCAGTTTTAAAAGAGCCCCCCCTTATTCTGCAACTATGTCCCCTAGTTCTAGTTTCCCCGATCATTGGGAACATCCTCGGTGCATCCACCCGATCAAGGCCCCTCACGATCTTATATGTTTCAATGAGATCGCCTCTCATTCTTCTAAACTCCAAAGAGTAGAGTTCCAGCCTACTTAACCTTTCCTCAAATGTCAATCCCCTCATTGCAGGAATTAATCTTGTAAACCTTCGCTGCACTGCCTCCAGGGCCAGTACATCCTTTCTTAAGTATGGACCCCAGAACTGTACACAGTATTCCAAATGTGGTCTCACTAATACTGTGTACAGCTGCAGCAAGACCTCCGTGTTTTTATACTCAATCCCCCTAGCAATAAAGGCCAAAACTCCATTGGCCTTCCTGATAGCTTGCTGCACCTGCATACTAACTTTTAGTGATTCATGTACTACTACCCCTAGATCCCTTTGCGTTGCATTACAACGCAGCTCCTCCTCATTTAGAAAATAACTTGCCCTATCATTTTTTTTCCCAAAGTGAATGACTTCACATTTATTAGTATTAAATTTCATCTGCCAAGTTGTTGCCCACTCACCTAGCTTATCTATATCCTTTTGCAGACTCTTCCTATCCTCCTCATCCCCTACTTTTCTTCCCATTTTTGTATCGTCCGCAAATTTTGATATATTACACTTGGTTCCCTCCTCCAAATCATTTATATAAATTGTGAACAACTGGGGTCCCAGCACCGACCCTTGCGGAACCCCGCTAGTTACCGGTTGCCATCCCGAATATGAACCATTTATCCCCACTCTCTGCTTCCTATTTGTTAGCCAATCCTCTACCCATGCTAATATATTACCCCCAATCCCATAATTTTTTATTTTTAGCAATAGTCTCTTATGTGGCACCTTGTCAAAAGCCTTTTGGAAGTCCAAGTATACCACATCCACCGGTTCCCCTTTATCCACCCGGGTTGTTACTTCCTCAAAGAATTCGAGCAGATTCGTTAAACAGGACTTCCCCTTCACAAAACCATGCTGGTTCTGTCCGATGAAGTCATGTCCATCCAAGTGCCCCGTTAGTGTTTCTTTAATAATTGTCTCTAACATTTTACCCACCACCGATGTTAGACTAACCGGTCTATAGTTACCCGCCTTCTGTTTACTTCCTTTTTTAAATATAGGTGTTACATTGGCCATTTTCCAATCCACTGGGACCGTTCCTGCCTCCAGGGAGTTTTGGAAAATTATCACCAATGCATCCACAATCCCCACCGCTATCTCCCTCAAGACCCTTGGATGTAATCCATCAGGCCCAGGGGATTTATCCTCCTTCAGTCTCATTAATTTCCCTAATACCACCTCCTTGGTGATCTTAATAGTATTTAGCTCTTCCATTCCTACCGCCCCGTTTATCCAGCGTTGGAATATTTTTTGTGTCTTCTATGGTGAAGACTGATACAAAATACTCGTTTAATGCCTTTGCCATTTCCATGTTCCCCACCAACAACTCTCCAGTCTCACCCTCCAATGGACCAACGTTCACCTTAGCCACCCTTTTTCTTTTTATATAGCTATAAAAACTCTTACTATTAGTTTTTATGTTGTTCGCTAAATTCCTTTCATAGTCTATTTTCCCCGTCTTAATTAATCTCTTAGTTATTTTTTGCTGACCTTTAAATGCTTCCCAATCCTCTACCCTCCCACTATCTCTGGCTACCTTATATGCCCTTGCCTTCAGCCGAATACTATCCTTTATAGTTTTACTGAGCCATGGCTGACTGTTCTTACCCTTACCCCTTTTTTTCTTCATAGGAATAAATAAATTTTTCTTGAAGGTTATACAGTAGATCCTTAAACGTACACCACTGCTCATGACTGAGTTAACATAGGAGGAGCATTTGATGGCTCTGGGCCGGTACTCACTGGAGTTTAGAAGGATGAGGGGCATCTCATTGAAACCTACCAAATAATGAGAGGCCTAGATAGAGTGGATGTGGAGACAGTTTCTAGTAGTAAGAGTCTAGAATCAGAGGGCACAGCCTCAGAATACAAAAATGTACCCTTAAAATGGAGATAAGGAGGTTTTTCTTTATCCAGAGGCAGTGGAAATCTGTGGAATTCATTGTCGCAGACGGCTGTAGGGCCCAAGTCATTGGGTATGTTTGAAGTGGAGATTGATAGGTTCTTGATTATTCAGTGTCAAATTCTGGGTGCGGCACAGTGGAGCAGCGGTAGAGTTGCTGCCTTACAGCACCTGTGACCCAATTTTGATCCTGACCACGTGTGCCGTCTGTACGGAGTTTGTACTTTCTCCCTGTGACAATGTGGTTTTTCTCCAGGTGCTCCTGTTTCCTCCCACGATTCAAAGGCAAACAGGTTTATTGGCTAATTGGCTTTGGTTTAAAAAAAACGTAAATTGTTCCTAGTGTATAGGATAGTGCAAGTGAACGGGGTGATCTATGGTCAGCACGGACTCGGTGGGCCGAAGGACCTATATCCATGCTGTATCTCTAAAGCAAAGTCATGGGGAAAAGGAAGGAGAATGGGATTGATATGGAAAATAGATCAGATATCACATAATCACAAATTTTACTGGCCTTCTCATCACTTCTGGTTATACTTTAAAGTATGAGGGACAAATATTTGATCCAATGATTATGCGAACATAATACATATCTTACAGCTTAAGACAAACCAAAACTTCTTTCAAGGTGTACACCTGCAATATTGAATTCACTAAGCACTTCCTTAAGTCAATCTCGATAGTAAATTGCAAGCAGCTAATGATCTGTTTGAAAAGCACAGATGTATGACTGTTCCTTGCTATTATAAAGTTTTCCTATGTACAGTCCACACCAGATGCTAATTTTAAAGCCAAATAATTTTACAAACATGGTGGTAACTGCAAATTGCAAGGAGAAGGAAGTCACATATACATAATCTCCAGGAACCATGTGCAGGCTTAATCAGATATTTGGAATTCCAAATATTTAATACCTCAAAATCAAAATACTCATGAACCAAGTAACTATGCCTTGGTCATTTTCATTTTATACATATTATCTATAACTAGCATACTGACAAGAGAAAATCAACATTATATTTTTCTTATAATTTTTTTTAGTTTCTGTCAACTTTGTTAATGGTGGTTTAATGAAACTGAAAAAACTACAGTTACTATTTATAAATTGTTTTATAATTAGGTTAACAATATTGATTTGATATTATCATAACTTACACAACATTGACTCTTGTATATTTTATTATTCTCCCATTTGAATGTGCAAAAACTAATATACAAAACATTCATGGAAATACCAGCAATGCAGGAAAAGGGCAACAAATCCTTTCAGAAAAGCTTACCAATGAAAGGAAGAGGACCAATTAAAAAGTTCCAATATTATGGTAAATTGGAGTCTTGCATTTTCCCTCAGGTGAAAATTTACGGTTGGAATATCATTTACACAAAGGAAATTAATAAATCACATCACCATTATTGGATTTTTCCACTTGTGATGAAGATTAAAAACCATCAAATTTAACTGTCCTTATGCTGTGAAGTCGACAACAATTCCTGGAGAATACATTATGCAGAGTTCCAAACAATTCTATCAATAATCCCCAGATTTTACACAGTGAAATGCTTAGTGGATTTCTTCAAAACAAATTTCAGAAATCAAGAGACCTGGATTATTAATGCTGAAAAGAATTTCTGAAAATATATGTGGCTATAACAATTAATGATATACCAGACCAAAAAAACCCTGCCCTAAGGATTCAAATTTCCATATAGTTTAATTTTCTCGATCAACATTTCAAAATATGCTAGATTTTAAATAAAACAATTTATATATTTATATATTTTAATGTTCATATTTCATCTTTTACCTTCATGTTCCTTCCTTAACTTCATGCTCTATAATATGTTGAAAAGGTTAATTAAAAATCCCACCTTTCTCATCCTGTTTACTATCTGCAACAATTCTTCACTGTGATTAACTGTTTTGTAAGCTCAGAGGCATAACTGTTGGGCGATTCCAGAAATCACTTTAAGCAGAGATCTGACCGCATCTTACATTAGAAATGGGAAACTCCAGAGTCAATATCAGCATAGCTGTGAGAACCACCGAGTGCAAAATGCCGATAAGTGCTCAATTCCCACTACTCTGAAATTCCATTATCTCTCCTACCTTCTTCACAAATTTGTACCACATAAATTTGGATGACTTAAAAAAAAATTATCCTTAAATACACTATTAAAGTTGAACTGAGTATGAAGGAACTGCAGATGCTGGTTTAAACTGAAGATAGACATAAAAAGCTGGAGTAACTCAGCTGGACAGGCAGCATCTCTGGAGAGAAGGAATGGGTGACTTTTTGGGAGAGATTGGACCAGGGAGATAGGATAAGAGTCGAGGTACGTGAAAATAATTTCAGTGGGACAGGATCAGGCAGAAACAATCAGTCTGCCAGGGCAGTTGTGTTTATGGATTTTGGGGAGAAGGTGAAACGGGGCTGTGCAGGGGTGGGAAACGATAAGGGTGGAGACTGTGGAAGGCAGACAGCCAGAAGTGATAAAATCAGAAATGGTCAGTGAGATTATGGCCAGGGACTCATCTGTGGGATCATGGTCCAAGAATAGGTAGGAGGAGGTGTCCGAGGAGTCCGAGAGCTGGTGCCTGGCCTCAGTGCAGTAGAGGTCAGCGCACCAGACTCCCAGGGCACCTCCCTTGTTGAACTTTAATGTCTCAGCTGCAAAGCCATAGACTGATGGTTATACACTGAGAAGTGATTCAGCCAAAGGCTGAATTTCCTCTTTGTTTCCTTAACGACTATGGAAAATAGCCAAACCCATCTAACATCCTTTGAAGATTATAGTTTATTTGACCTAATCATAAAGTGGAGCTCAATTTCTTATGTCCTCAGTCAGTTGTAATTCTAGTTACAGTTCAGTGTGAAGAACAAATTCACAGATTGTATAAGAAAATGGAATCCTCGATCAGTATATGCTGAAGAATCAATCAGGGAACAGCTATTTCAAAATCTAGTACTATGTAATCAGAAAGAGCGACCTGATGATCTCATGATGAAGTGTTCTTTAGGGAACAGTGATTGTAACAGAATTATAGAGCTGTACGACACATCTCCATGCGTTGGAAAAATCAATCAAATATTTTGCACCCGTGCTCATGGAAGATGTTACAGAAATTATAGAAATCAACAGGTCTGGAGAATGTGAGAAAATTACCAAAATTAGCACTTTTAAGAAACAAGATGTACTGTGACAAAGTAACGACATTAAAATTCAAAGAATTCCCCAAACCTGATGACTTAAAACCTGGCAATTCATGAAAGATGACTTTGGAGATAATGAATATACTAGTTGTTTGTCACAACTCTTTCTTTCTTTTAAAATCTTTTTATTGTTTTTTTTTCCAAAAAACAAACAAAAATAAAACATAACAGATCAAAAAGAATAATGATAAACATAACAATGATATTGATACATAGGGATCAGGATTACATTAATAACAGGTATAACCTAATATGAGACCAGTGTCAAAATACACAATGAATATAGACCTCCAGGAAAAAAAAAAAAACCCTAAACTAAAGAAAAAAAAAAGAAAAATTGATAATAAAATAAGAATAAAAATAAAATAAATTTAAAAAAAACCAAAGCAAAACCGAATCTGAACTGAGAATTTCAACAATTTAAGTCTGTTTGTCGTCAAGTCCGTTACACCCTATGGAGGTAAAATAATTTTTATAACGGTTAAAGAGGGAGCAATTTATGTTGTATGAAAGTGTTCAATAAATTTCCCCCAAGTCTTATCAAATTCAACCAAGGGTTCAACAATGTCACTTCTGATTTTTTCTAAATTTAAACATGATATCGTTTCAGAATACCACTGGAGTGTGGTCGGAGGGTTGGAATCTTTCCATTTAAATAAAATAAATCTTCTGCCGATTAATGTGGTAAAAGCAATCAACCGATGGGCGGAGCGGGACAAATGAATAGAATCTAACATTGGTAACCCAAAAATTGCAGTAATAGGATGAGGTTGTAAATCTATACCTAAGACTACAGAAATAGTATCAAAAATGTCTTTCCAATATTTTTCCAAAAGAGGGCAGGACCAAAACATGTGGGTCAGTGAGGCCACTTCAGAGTTACATCTATCACAGGTAGGATTTATATGACCATAAAAACGAGCTAACTTATCTTTTGACATACGAGCTCTGTGAACCACCTTGAATTGTATCAAAGCGTGTCTTGCACACATTGAAGAGGTATTAACTAATTGAAGAATCCTCTCCCATTTCTCTATAGATAAAGAAATTTGGAGCTCTTTCCCAGTCATTCTTAATTTTATGAAATGTATATTTGTAATTTCAAAATCAATTCATAAATAGTCGTTATTAATCCTTTCTGATAAGGGTTCAACTGTAAATTTGTTTCAAAAATTTCGGATTGATGTGGTAGCGGAAAAAGGGGTAGCCTTCAAAAAATGTCTAATTTGTAAATATCTAAAAAAGTGTGAATTAGGTAAGTTATATTTATTGGAGAGTTGTTCGAAAGACATAAAACAACCCTCCAAAAACAAATCACGAAAAGCTACTAATCCCTTCCTCTTCCATAACAAAAAGACTTGATCAGTACTAGACGGTTGGAAGAGAAAATTGGATAAAATAGGACTCGATAAGATAAAATCATTTAGTCCAAAAAGCTTACGAAATTGAAACCATATTCGGAACGTATGTCTTATTATTGGGTTAGTCGTATATTTATTCAATCTCGTAATTGTAAAAGGTAACGAGGCCCCTAGAATAGAAGCCAATGATAACCCTTGTAAGGAATCACGTTCTAGGTTTATCCATCCAGAGCATTGGGTATCTTCTAAATCTTTTGTCAAAAATGTTAAATAACGAACATTGACTGCCCAATAGTAGAGTCTAAGGTTCGGCAATGCCAAAGCACCAACTTTTTTTTGATTTCTGTAGGTATTTTTTACCTAGTCTGGGATTTTTATTCTGCCATATATATGAAGAAATTTTGGAGTCTATAATATCAAAGAAAGATTTGGCAATAAAAATTGTCAAAAAAAATGTCATAACTCTGAGTCTACAACAGTTCTCACAATCTGAAAGGTACCAAATATAACCCCACTAGATCAATGATAGAGGGAGGGGAAAACAAAACAGGGAACAATTGTCCAGTTAGCACAACACCAATGTTAGGGAAAATGGTGGAATCAGGGTAATCAAGACAATAGAGCTGGATTGGATGAAATAAATATGGTTTTATGAAAGAAAAACTGTATTTAACAAATCTGATCATTTTCTGAGGTTGCAATGAGATGAATATAAAAGCTTGAAATAGTTGCAGTGGTGTCATTGACTATCAGAAGGCCTTTGATTGGTGGCTATATGAAATTATTAAACTAAATTAAAACATCTGGTATTGGGGGTAATACATGAATGAATTAAAGATAGGCTAATAAATAAAAAAGAAAATAGAGTGCAGGAATATTTTTTTCGATGACTGGTGTGGTGCCACATGGAGTGTGGCACCACACCCAGCTTTCCACAATCTTTATTAATAATTTGGATTACAACATAAATTGTAAAATATCTAAACTTGTTGATGATAACAAAGCTTAGTGGCAGAGTGGATCACAAGGAGTTTGCAGAGAGTTTTAAAGGTTGAAAAACACTGGTTCAGTGAATGTGCAAGGGTGTGGTGAGTGGAATATATGTGGGGAGGAAAGTGGCCATTCATTGTTGCAGAAAAAATAGAAAGCTGAAATATATTTTTGAAGTGTGGAAGACAGGGGTGTTGGTGCTCACAATGATATGCTGTTCTTGTACACACCTGAATATTAATATCCAGGTACAGCAAACAATTATGTGGGGAAAATAGTACATTCCTAAGAATGAATATACTTGCAACAGAGAAAGTGCAGCAAAGCTTTACTGAAATGAATCCTGGGATGGATGAAGGTTTGCCCAATGAGAAGATATGAAACACTTGATTGTTACCATCTGTCAAAAGACTAAACTAGGCTTCTTAAGAGCATTCCAGAATAAGCAATGAACTGCATATCGGGTGAATCTAAAATATGTTATTATGTGCATACTAAATGATGGGAATGATAACATCACAATACAGAGCTGCTGACTTACCAAGTCTCACAGCATTAGGTCAAATTGCAGAAGGACACCACATCCTGCTTGCTACTACCATCTTCCCTCAGCTAATGAATTAGTGCTCAACCATGCTGAAGATGATTTGAAGAAACCACTGAGGGGTAAAATGTACTATGAAAGGGTATTTCAATTTCCATTTCCAAAATTGGCTTGGTCTTACCATCGCCAACCCAGCTTGCTCAGTACTCAAAAATATAGCAGCAAATTTAAGTCCACATTAGTGATTAGTGACTCGTGAAGCTGCAGCTCAGGATCTGTGCTGTACGGGAAAAGCAGCATTTAACAGACGGACAAGTGATTGCACAACCAACAGATTAGATCAAGGTTCTGCCACATCCAGTCATCAATGGTGGTGGACAGTTAAACCATCAATTAAACCGTGACAGTTAAACCAGCAGCCAATTTCTCAATCATGGTTGGACCAGCACATGAGTACTAAAGTCAAGGGTGCAACCATCTACAGCTGTAAGTGCCAAGTGTGCAATCCATCTCGATTGCTTCCCGTGGTTCTCACGGTCATAAAAGTTTCTTACCCAATTGAAATCACTTTTCCTGATGTAAACAGCTGAGATAATGTGGCCAGACATCCCAGATGCAGTACAGATGACTTGCACTCTCAAATTAGCTGCCTTTCGAGCCAAGCAAGCCGTGTAAAGCTATAAAATTAGCATTTCTGCAGAGGGTAGATCCAAAGATAGGCTGAAGAGCCCAATTTGAGCAATGAAATGAGAAAAAAAAATTGACATAACCATTGCATCGTGTTCCTTATAAAACCGAAGTCAATGGGCATTAGAGGGGAAAAACTCCAACAGTTGGAGATGGCATCCAATACTTGGGAAAATGGTGTAGTAGTTGGAAGCCAATCTCAGCACATGCACAATGCTACAAAATTACAATTGGGGCAATATACGAGGCCTAACCATCATATATTATCAGCCATCCCTCCTTCATAAGGGGTGGAATAGATATTTGCTGATGTTTACATGGTCTTCACCTCATATGTAATGCATCATGAATTGAAGCAATTTATGTACAGTGCCCTCCATAATGTTTAGGACTAAGACCCATCATTTATTTATTTGCCTCAGTACTCCACAATTTGAGATTTGTAATAGAAAAAAATCACATGTTGTTAAAGTGTACATTGTAAGATTTTAATAAAGGCCATTTTTATACATTTTGGTTTCACCATGTAGAAATTACAGCAGTGTTCATACATAGTCCCCCAATTCAGGGCACCATAATGTTTGGGACACAGCAATGTCATGTAAATGAAAGTAGTCATGTTTAGTATTTTGTTGCATATCCTTTGCATGCAATGACTGCTTGAAGTCTGCGATTTAATAGACATCACCAGTTGCTGGGTGTCTTCTCTGGTAATGCTCTGCCAGGCCTGTATTGTAGCCATCTTTAGCTTATGCTTGTTTTGGGGGCTAGTCCCCTTCAGTTTTCTCTTCAGCATATAAAAGGCATGCTCAATTGGGTTCCGATCGGGTGATTAACTTGGCCACTCAAGAATTGTCAAATTTTCAGCTTTGAAAAACTTCTTTATTGCTTTAGAAGTATGTTTGGGATCATTGTCTTCCTGTAGAATGAACCGTCGGCCAATGAGTTTTGAGGCATTTGTTTGAACTTGACCAGTTAGGATGTATCTATACACTTCAGAATTCATTATGCTACTACAATCAGCAGTTGTATCATCAATAAAGATAAGTGAGCCAGTATCTTCAGCAGCCATACATGCCTTGGCCATAACACCCCCACCACCGTATTTCACAGATGAGGTGCTATGCTTTGGATCATGGGCAGTTCCATCTCTCCTCCATACTTTGCTCTTGCCATCACTCTGATATAAGTTAATCTTCATCTCAGACCTTTTTCCAGAACTGTGGATGCTCTTTTAAGTACTTCTTGGCAAACTGTAACCTGGCCATCCTATTTTACTTCGGAGTCACGTGAGTGACTACGTGAGAACCCCGCCAGTGCGCCTGCGCGTCATTACGTCAGACGCCTTGACGCAAACGGACGTGAGGAGCAGAGCTCCTCCAGTGGATTTGTAGTTTTTCAACTACAAGGTAAGTAGAAACTTTTTTCAGGTTTTCCAGGTCCGTTTACTGTGGGTCTATGGGGATTTTTTCCACAGACGCCATGGAAAAAACGGACAGGGGGAAGAGGCGAGCGACACAGCCGACAGAAGTCGGGAAAGTCGGGAGTCTGCGGTTAGAGACCAACCGCCTCTAAACCCCGGTATAGTCGCCAGCGGTGAGCATAGCGACTGTGGACCTGGGGCTGGTGAAAACACAGTCAGCGCCTGTCGGGCAAAAGACAAAGTTTAAATCCCAACGGCCCACGGAGGGAGTCCCAGGCAATGGAAGTAGCTCCAGGGCTAGATACTGCTTTCGAGCGTATTGCCCAAATAGAAAGCCTTTTACATAGGCTGTTGGAGCAAAGTTCACTCAGGGAGGAGTGTACTGAAAGCCAAGTTGCTGGAAGCAGTTCAAACAGCTCCTGGTACAGGGCTAGATACTGCTTTCGAGCGTATTGCCCAAATAGAAAGCCTTTTTCAAAGGCTGTTGGAGCAAAGTTCACTCAGGAAGGAGTGTACTGTAATCCAAGCTGCAGGAAGCAGCTTAACAGCACCTGGCTCAGGGCTGATGGAATGCACCCTCAGGAATGAGGAGCGTGCCACGGGTCATGAGATTTCAGACCTCGACTCTGACGGTGAGGCTGTACAAGGCAATGAACGGCAGCTGCCAGATGTTCCAACCTTGGCAGTAGGATTCGCTGCCCCGTCAGGGTCAGGAGAGCCATTAGGAGAAGAACTGGCCTCCTTAAAAAATTACTTGGTTTACCATCAGCTGGAACAGCAGGAGATGGATGAGACTGCAAGAAAGCAGGAGACCCCAAGTAACTGAAAGCAGCAGCAGTGAACCAAATTATCTGGAATCAGTTGCAGAGAATATTAAAGCTGCTGGGTTCTGGAATAACTGCTTTTACCAGAATAGCAGGTAACAGCCAAGAGATGACGAAGTTGCATCAGGAAGCACTGGGGTTGCTATGCAGCACCCACTTCGAGATTAATTATCTGAGGAAAGTGCTATACGGCCTACTATGAATCCGAAATTCGCAGCACTCTGCAAACCAAGTAATATACAATTACCCAACTTACTCTTTGGAGAGGATCTCGGGAGACGTATGAAAGAGTTGGAAGATGAAGCGAAAACAGGATTGATAAAAACATCAATGGTTGCAAAGTCTGTAAAGAGGAAGTATCCTTTCAGACGTCATACGGATCCTAGACCAGGACCAAGTCGCTCATCAACGCAGGGACGTAGCTGGCGGCCTGCAGCGGGAGTAAGGACCAGTGGTGGTGCTTCCGGGAGAATCCAGGGATCTCAGAATACTCAAATGACTCAAGAGGTAGGTGGAGCTGGTTCTCAGGGGAACATACTAACTGGATTAAGTCCAAAGGTTGGAGGCAGATTACGTCTCTTCTATAAACATTGGAAGATTACTTCAGATGTGGTAATTCTGAATAATATCCAAGGATTTCGAATTGAATTCAATCCAAATTATGATTTGCCTGTCCAGCATGTTCCTAGCAGAACTCTCCACTTTGCGAAGTAATGGAGGTTCAAGTTGCGCTTCAAAACCCTATATATAAAAGGTGTTATTGAAGAATCAGTCTACCAAATTCACCAATTTGGGTCAAATATATTCCCTCGATCAAAAAAGGATGGAGGATGAAGGATTATTATAGACTTGACAAGTCTGAATCCTTTTGTTCAGTGTCTGTTCACTTGCAAGATATGAAGTATCTTAAATTTACATGGATGAACCAATTAGGGCAGTTCAAAGCTCTGCCTAATGGGTTAACGTTCCCTCCCAGAATATTCATAAAATTGTTTAAATCAATTCTGGGGTTGCTGAGAGCCAGGGGCATGTATTAATGGCATACCTGGATGATGTCCTGATTATAGGAAGGACAAAACAGTCAACAGAAGCATCGGTTGCAGTAATAAAATCAAACTTTTGAAAGTTTGGGGGTTTCTAAATTCATCCAAAGAAATCAAGGTTAAAAACATGTACCTCGATTGATTATTTGGGGTTCACAATTGATTTAGCCCAAATGCAAATTACTTTGCTCAGTGAAAAAAGGGTGGAGTTGATTAAAGATTGCAGTAAGCTGTTAAACGAGCAAAAACCTCTAATCAGACAGGTGGCTCGAGTACTGGGAAAATTAGTAGATTCCCAGCAGTCCAGTATGGACCATTACATTATCAACAGCTGCAGAGAATCAAAGAACAGGCACTGAGAGTAAATGCTGGTCATTTTGATAGAACCATGCAAGTAACAACAAATGCTGTTTCTAATCTGCAGTGGTGGATTCTACATGTCTCAAGCAGTTCAGGCAAAGTGCTGATTGAACAACCTTCCATGATATTACAAACTGATGCCAGTGCATTAGGATGGGGTGCAACTGACTTAACATCGAGCTGCAGAGGCAGATGGAATCAGGAAAAGTTAGTGTTACTGCAGACATGGGGAATTACCTATTTGGAGCTTTTCTATGGTTTCTATGGACTCCAAGCTTATGGTTCTAACACAACTAAAAGGAAGGTTCAAGTTCAAATTAATAAACACAACAGTAGTTGCCTATATTAATGATATGGGTGGAATTAAGTCGGTGTCATGTGACAAAATGGTTAAATCAACTTTGGTCTTGGTGTATTGAAAAGAACATTTGGATTTCAGCTATCTATCTACCAGGTAGAATGAACACGATAGCAGACACCAGGTCACGAAAAGTTCCATGATAATAAAGAATGGATGTTGAATCAAGAGGTATTCAATGATATAGTAATCAGATTTGGAATGACCGACATCGACTTGAATCATCAGCTATCGAGATATGTCTCATGGAAACCAGATCCAGGAGCAGTGGCGATTGATGCTTTCTCGCTACATTGGGGTGGTATGTTTTCATATATATTTACACCTTTCTGCCTCATAAGCCAATGTTTGCTTAAAATCAGGCAAGATGCTGCTTCAAGGGTATTGGTAGTACCAGATTGGCCTACACAGCCATGGTATCCGTTGATATTAGAATTAACAACACACATGTTGATGAAAGTCTCAAAAAAGAGTAATTTATTGCTGCACCCTGTACAGGGGAACAACATCCATTATATGATCATTTGGATTTGTTGATTTGCAGGTTTTAAGAATGCCTTTTCTGGGACGAGGACTGTCTGAGCATACTGTGGACATGCTTACGGCAGCCTGGAGGAAGAGCACTCAAAAACAGTACCTTTCTTATATTAAGAAATGGGAAGAGTTCTGTGTACAAAAGAATGTGCAATAAAGTACTGCAGATATTTCAAATGTTTAGAATTTCTGTCAAAACTTTATTATGATGAAGGTCTGAGTTGTAGTGCAATTAATTCAGCCAGAAGTGCATTGTCCTCATATTTGGTTCTGGATTCAGAAAGAAACTCAATTGGGTCACACCCAATTGTTTCCAGACTAATGAAAGGAATCTTTAATTCCAAACCACCGAAACCTAGGTACGTGACAATCTGGGATGTAAGTGTGGTACTGAAACTACTTCGTGAATGGTCATCAAGTGTGTCCTTACCTTTGGTCAAGCTCAGTATGAAAGTATTCATGCTTATGGCATGAGTGACAGCACAACGAGTGCAAACACTTGGAAAATTACAAATAGACAGTATGGAAGTAACTGAAGACAAGGTTACATTCTATATCTATGACCTACTAAAGTAAATTAGGCCAGGTGTGACAGGATTTAAAATTATGCAGCATATCCAAATGATCCATGTCTCTGTATTAAGACATATTTATTACAACACATTGAGGTCACAAAGAATTTGAGAATACGGAAACTTGGTTGTTGATCACACACAAGAAACCACACAAGAGAGTTTCAATACAGACTATTTCCAGATGGATAAAAGAAGTCTTAACAGCTGCTGGTATTAACACTTATGTTTTTACGTCTCACTCGACTAGGGCAGCAGAAACGTCGCCGGCAAGGGCAAAAGACGTCCCCGTCGACCATATCCTCGCAGCCGCCGGATGGTCCAATGAGTTGATGTTTCAACATTTTTACCATCGGCCTATTGTTAATGTGGGGTTGTTTGCAGAAACTATTTTAAGTTCTGTGTAAATTCCTCTGGTTTAAAGGGGATCTGATTCATTTCATTATTGAAATTAATTACTGCATTTGTGGTACAAATGTTATTATGAATGCATGATTGATTATTCTCGTTCCGAGTCAATCTATGCTGTGAGAAGCCGGGATTGATCCACGGCATGAAATCACAAAGCTTTAAAATCTTCACGTAGTCACTCACGTGACTCCGAAGTAAAATAGTAAGATTAAACGAGAACTTACCTAAGTTTGAAGTTTGATCTTTATTTTATGAGGAGTTACGTAGGTGATTACGTGCCCACCACGACCCTACCCTCTATCATAAAGGTCAGATGGAAGTTCTTGTATTACTCGTTTTATTATGAGACTATATTACTTCGGTTGTTGTTTTTTGTGATTTCACACCGCTGCTTTGAAGATTGACGCGCAGGCGCACTGGCGGGGTTCTCACGTAATCACCTACGTAACTCCTCATAAAATAAAGATCAAACTTCAAACTTAGGTAAGTTCTCGTTTAATCTTACTATTTTTGCGGTTAACTGTGGTTTGCATCTTGCAGTATAACCTCTGTATTTCTGTTCATGAAGTCTTCCGTGGACAGTGGTCATTGACAAATCCACACCTGACTCCTGAAGAGTGTTTCTGATCTGTCGGAACGGTGTTTGGGGATTTTTCTTTGTTATAGAGAGAATTCTTCTGCCACCACCTGTGGAGGTCTTCCTTGGCCTGCCAGTCCCTTTGCAATTAGTACGCTCTCTTTCTTCTTAATGATGTTCCAAACAGTTGATATGGTAAGCCTAAGGTTTTGCTGATGTGTCTAACAGTTTTATTCTTGCTTCGCAGTCTCATAATGGCTTCTTTGACTTTCATTGGCACAACATTGGTCCTCATGTTGATAAACAGCTATAAAAGTTTCCGAAGGTGATGGAAAGACTAGAGGAAAGACTAGGTGCTGAGAGCTCTCTTATATCTGCATTAAGGAGGCAATTAAACACACCTGATCAATTACAAACACCTGTGCAGCCATGTGTCCCAAACATTACGGTGACCTGAAATGGGGGGGGGGGGGGGGGGGGGAACCTATATATAAACACTACTGTAATTTCTACATGGTGAAACCAAAATGGATAAAAAATACCCTTTAATAAAACCAATGTGCACTTTAACCGCATGTGATTTTTTTCTATTACATATCTCAAATTGTGGAGTACAGAGGCAAATAAATAAATGATGAGTCTTTGTTCCAAACATTATGGAGGGCACTGTATTGGTATGACTGTATGGCAAATGAAATCCCTCGTATGTTGCAAAACATACTTGGCTAATAAAATATGATTATGATTATGGGTATGTGTGCAGCGAGGGATAGACAACTGACAGATATGGGCAGGTAAATGACATTTAATGATTATGCAATTCAAGTGCAATGACCACAGACGATTGTCATTCAGTGGCACTACCATCACTGAGTTTCACACCATTTTGATATTGGGTAAAATGGCGTCATGACTGATGAGAATTCGAAATGGACCATCCAAAAATACTGTGACCAGAAGGGCAGGTCATAGGTTGGTGTCTTGTTGCAGGTGACCTCAACATCCCACCAACTGCATGCCAGAAGTCAAGAGTGTGATGGAATACTATCCTGGATGAGTGCAGCTCTAAAAGTATTCAAGAATCCTATTACTAAGGATGAAGCATTCTGCTTGACTGGCATACCCATGCTAAAGATTCACTCCCTCACCACCAGCACACCATGGATATTCAGTGTGCGCCAGTTGCAAATGCTCTAGCTACTTGTCTAGGGAGGTCAGACAGTAATTCCCAAGCTTATAGAAACATAGAAAATAGGTGCAGGAGTAGGCCATTCGGCCCTTCGAGCTGCACCGCCATTCAATATGATCATGGCTGATCATCCAACTCAGTATCCTGTACCTGCCTTCTCTCCATATCCCCTGATCCCTTTAGCTACAAGGGCCACATCTAACTCCCTCTTAAATATAGCCAATGAACTGGCCTCAACTACCTTCTGTGGCAGAGAATTCCAGAGATTCACCACTCTCTGTGTGAAAAATGATTTTCTCATCTCGGTCCTAAAAGACTTCCCCCTTATCCTTAAACTGTGACCCCTTGTTCTGGACTTCCCCAACATCGGGAACAATCTTCCTGCATCGAGCCTGTCCAACCCCTTAAGAATCTTGTAAGTTTCTATAAGATCCCCCCTCAATCTTCTAAATTCTAGTGAGTACAAGCCGAGTCTATCCAGTCTTTCTTCATATGAAAGTCCTGCCATCCCAGGAATCAGTCTGGTGAACCTTCTCTGTACTCCCTCTATGGCAAGAATGTCTTTCCTCAGATTCGGTGACCAAAACTGTACGCAATACTCCAGGTGTGGCCTCACCAAG
Source organism: Malacoraja senta (assembly GCA_038087875.1). NCBI lineage: Eukaryota > Metazoa > Chordata > Chondrichthyes > Rajiformes > Rajidae > Malacoraja > Malacoraja senta. The sequence goes on along the minus strand of JAXLNO010000230.1, from coordinate 275,269 downwards.
ACCCTGTGCAACTGCAGTAGAACCTCCCTGCTCTTATACTCAAATCCTTTTGCTATGAATGCTAACATACCATTCGCTTTCTTCACTGCCTGCTGCACCTGCATGCCTACTTTCAATGACTGGTGTACCATGACACCCAGATCTCGTTGCATCTCCCCTTTTCCTAATCGGCCACCATTCAGATAATAGTCTACTTTCCTGTTTTTGCCACCAAAGTGGATAACCTCACATTTATCCACATTATACTGCATCTGCCATGAATTTGCCCACTCACCCAACCTATCCAAGTCACCTTGCAGCTTCCTAGCATTCTCCTCACAGCTAACACTGCCCCCCAGCTTCGTGTCATCCGCAAACTTGGAGCTGTTGCATTCAATTCCCTCATCCAGCTCATTAATATATATTGTAAATAGCTGTGGTCCCAGCACTGAGCCTTGCGGTACCCCACTAGTCACTGCCTGCCATTCTGAAAAGGACCAGTTTACTCCTACTCTTTGCTTCCTGTCTGCCAGCCAGTTCTCTATCCACATCAATACTGAACCCCCAATACCGTGTGCTTTAAGTTTGCATACTAATCTCTTGTGTGGGACCTTGTCGAAAGCCTTCTGAAAGTCCAGATATAACACATCCACTGGTTCTCCCTTATCCACTCTGGTAGTTACATCCTCGAAAAATTCTACAAGATTCGTCAGACATGGTTTACCTTTTATAAATCCATGCTGACTTTGTCCAATGATTTCACCACTTTCCAAATGTGCTGCTATCCCATCTTTAATAACTGACTCTAGCATTTTCCCCACTACCGATGTTAGACTAACTGGTCTGTAATTCCCCGTTTTCTCTCTCCCTCCCTTTTTTTTAAAAGTGGGGTTACATTAGCTACCCTCCAATCCTCAGGAACTTATGATTTCTACCATTGAGGACAGGGAATTTCTGCGGTATCTCTATCAAGTCACATAGCATCAAGTCACATAGCATCCTGACCAGAAAGGTACCATGGTTCATTCACTGCTTACTCTAAATCGCAAAATCCCCACCAAAGAACCTATGTAGAAGTCAGAGGTTTGGGAGATACTGATGAGTAGTCAAGATGAATAACTAACACACTTTGTAGATGGTGTACACTGTAGTCATGGGAGGCTAGTACTGGAGAAAGTGAACCTTTAGCATGGGTTAATCAAGCAGATTATATTATTTTATGCTATCGGGCTTCTTGAATATTGTCGGAGCTGCACATATCCAAGAAAGTAGAATGTATTCCATCACATCACCAAATTGCAGCAGCAATTCAAGAAGGCTGTTCACCACCACATTTTCAAGAGTAATTATGGGTGGGCATTAAATCTGCAATTATAAAGGCTTCTAATGGGTTTGCACCTGTAATACTCGTACAAATCTGGTCTTTCTACTTTAGGACATAAATATTTGAGAAAGGAGGCGTGCAACGAAGATTTATCAGATTAATTCCAGGATAGGGTTAGATGCAGGGTGATCATTTCATCATTGTCCCCGATTCAAAATCCTGCAATTTCAACTAAAATACTGCTGTGGTAACTTCATCATAAGGGGTCAGGGGTTATGGGGAGAAGGCAGGAGAATGGAGTTGAGAGGGAGAGATAGATCAGCCATGATTGAATGGCATAGTACACTTGATGGGCCAAATTGCCTAATTCTTCTCCAATCACTTATGAAACCATCACCTTCTCAATGTTAGTTAAAAATGATATATATACACAAATGTTCGATTAATGTAAGACATAATTTAATTCAATTTAAAATTTTACATAGATTATATTATTCAAAAACTAGATTGAATAAATTCTATCCAAATATGTCCCCCATTTGTGATAAATGTTTATCCAAAAGCGCAACTATAACACACTCCTTTGTTTCCTGCATAAAACTTTATAAATTTTGGAGTGATATTTTTGAAATATTTACAAAATTATTCAAGATAAAAATGGAACCTAATACTGAAATGATTATATTTGGAGTAATGGAAGACGGGAATAAATTGAACTCATCTCAAAATTTATTTTTTAGTTATGGTTTAATAATGGCAAAAAAACGAATACTTAAATTTTGGAAAAATACACCAATACCAACGCTTAAAATGTGGATTTCAAGCATGTTGGTCACCGCACATCTTGAGGAAATGCGATTCCTAATAGATAAATCAGACCAATTCTTAACGAGTTGGTCTCCATTTGTCGTCTTTTTGGAAGCATATGGTGCAACACAATTGTAGAAGCTAACTGTTCCAGGACTGGGTGAGGGATGGTCAAGATTATAAATAACGATCTCCTTAATCTTTTACTTGCTACTTTTTTTCTTTCTATCTTCTTTTCTTCACTTTTCTTCTTTCACCTTTTTTCTTTCTCACAAACTATATATCACACGTTTTTCTCTCTTTTTCTTTTTCATTGTATAAAAAAAAAAAAAGAAGCTGTACATAAAATGTAATACGTCAATATATATTAGGCACTTTGGTGCCATATGATTGTACTTACTTCTAATAAAAAAATTTAAAAAAATAAAAAAAATGGTTATACTCAAAATAGGGGGTGAGCCAGTCAGAACTAAGGAAGTTTGTGAATCTTTACATGTCTCCACCCACGAGGACCGTGGAAGGTCAGTCAGTGAGAATATTCATTTAAGATTGATAGATTTTAGCCAGAATTTTTGAATATTAGGAGGATAAAGAGGAATGCAGTTAGAAGTGGAAAGTGGAGATTAAATAATTGATAACTCGTAAACGTAATAAATGGTGGAACAGACAAAAGGAGCCAAATGGCATATTCATGTAATTATTTTTGTGTTCTCAAATTCAATCTTGCCACAATAAAGTTAATCGACACCCACATTCTGCAAATGAATATTTTAAAAAATGTAAAAAACAGATACAAGAAACAGATGGATATCATCAATATTCATACAATGGCTACAAGGTAAGTCACCCACCTTCTGACTCCTCAGAACCTTTCTCCTGATAAGTCAAAAATGTAGCTGGGTAGATTCCACTTGCTTTGAAGACTGCATCTTCAACTAGTTCATCCAGGACAAAGCAGCTCACTTGATTGACATCCTATTCACCATCCAATAAACTAACTCCCAACATATCAGTGCATCATTCACAAAATTCACCAAGGCTGCTGCTGCTGCCTAGATGTGTGATCATTTTCATCCAGGGCAGCAAGAGTCATAGCTGCACTAATGCTCCAGCACCTACCTTAACTTGCCAATATATCATTGTGTTTACATCAATAACAAGCACAGCAAACCTAACTAAAATCATCCTGTGATTAACTTCATCATCAACGACGTCGCTCAGCACCTAATCTATATTCCTGGCAATAATTGGGATCTGTTCATAGCACTTGGCTCATCATGTGTAATACAGAGAACCAAAGTGCTCGACAAAAATATGCACAAGAGAGTAAAAGACAATGTAATTTTGCAATTCTTCGCATCAGTCAATGCAATACAGTGTCTACTTAAAATACTTAAAAGTACTTAATTTCCTGTGAAGTACTTTTGGACATTCTGCGTTCATGAAGGGCACCTGATAAATGCATGTCTCCCCCCCCCTCCCCCCTCCCACCATCTTTTCAAAGGAATCCCTGTATTTTAATTCAATTTGCATGCATTAATTAAAAATGAAATGAAAAACGCTACACAAAATATACAAAGATGAGCATGCTTTTCAATGTCAGGGAGCCACAGCATCTGACTATAAACTGGAATGATCAAGAGTAATGAATCTGGTTGTGGTAACAGCAAAACCTAATTAAGATTCACACCTTTGAATTGAAGAAGATAAATGAGCATGTCAGTAGCATAATGCATACAATGAAACCTGTACGAATGGCCAAATCCAGAAAACAAACTTTCAAAAAATATTGCTAAGATTCCAGGATATCTTCAATTATAACATATACAATCTGAGGTTTTAAAGCACGACTGCAGATTTCTAATTGAGAATGCCTTTAATGTACACGGATTGGTAAGTGCAATACTGTTGTTTATTTGTGCATTCATTTTACTTTTATTATTTCATAAAAGCCCTCTCTCTGCAAAAGTGGAGCTGTCTACAGCTCTATTTTAGATCTCCATCTATTCAACGAGCTGGCAACTGCTGTCCTGCTGTTAGACTGACAGTGGGATTGGGGTTAGACATAAAAAGCTGGAGTAACTCAGGGAGACAGGCAGCATCTCTGGAGCGAAAGAATGGGTGACGTTTCGGGTCGAGACCCTTATTCAGAATGGGGTGCTGGATCAGGGGTGAAAGATTCAGGAATTATGGACTTACACTCATGAAAAAAATGATGCATGCTAAAAATCACGAGGTTGGAAGGGGGAGGTTAATTAACAGCAGTATCCTGGTATTTGGGGGGGGTGCGGAGAGCAGGGAACTGAGAGCTTTCAGAAAGCGATGCAGAAAATGATTATCCCTTTCCAGTCCCAAGATCCTATTATAGACGAAAAAGCTGGCGTAACTCAGCGGGTCAGAAAGCATCTTTGGGGAAAAATAGGTGAATTTTCGGGTCGAGACGAGAGGCAGGGGAAAGGGAATATAAACAGTGATGTAGAGAGATATAGAACAAATGAACTAAAGATATGCAAAAAAGTAATGATGATAAAGGAAACATGTCATTGTTATCTGTTTGCTAGGTGAGAACGAGAAGCTGGTTCGATTTGGGTGGGGGAGGGATGAAGAGAGAGGGAATGCAGGGGTTACTTGAATCAATATTGATACCACTGGGTTGTAAGCTGCCCAAGCGAAATATGAGATGTTGTTCCTACAATTTGCATTTAGCTTCACTCTGACAATGGAGGAGACCTAGGATAGAAAGGCCATTGTGGGAATGGGAAAGGGAATTAAAGTGTTTTGGCAACTGGGATTTACAACCCAGTGGCATGAATATTGATTTCTATAACTTCAATCAGCAATTTACCTTACTTCGAGCACATGATGCTCACAATGTAATCTCTATATTGTAAAAACCAAATACAGATGAGGTCAATGCTTTCATTCAGTCCCCAAAAATGTCCCTTAGCTCCCACTCACCTTTCACTTCAATTCTGCTTTCCACCCTGCTCTGACATTTGTCTTCAGGTTCTAACACTGCTATCACAATGTGCAATATAATTATTTTTTTTAACGCATTTCACCTTCTGCCCAAACATGTAGGGTCTTAATAGTTTATTGAATCACTTCAGATAACTAGCTTCTTTTTTTTCTCTCCACAAATGCAATAAGTGAGTTTGGTATTCCGACTGCGCATGCCCAGGTCATGTCACAAGTGAAAAACACTCTCGGCAGCCATGCATGGACATAGACCTGCGCCTCATCTGCAGCCAGGATCGATCCCAGGTCTCCGGCGCCGCAATCGCTGTCGAACCGCCACTGGACCATCCCCGTCCCCTCCTTAGTGCCCCCCCCCCCGCCCTTACGGGAACGACGGCCCAGGCTTACAGCCAGCGCGGAGAAGCAGGGCTAACTCAACGTCTCCGTCCCGTCAGTCCAGGCAGGGCTGGTAGGTTGACAGGCACAGTTGAGCTGGATTTAGCGCGGCCTCTCTGAGCTGCCTGTAGGCTTCGCTCCCGTCTGACTCCCGACGTCTCAGGCCACCCCAGGGGGGGTGGGGGGGTGCACTCGGGAGGGGACAGGGATGGTCCAGTGGCGGTTCGGCAGCGATTGCGGCGCCGGAGACCTAGGAAACATCCTGGCTGCAGATGAGGCGCAGGTCTATGTCCATGTCCAGCACAGCTGTCGAGAGTTTTTAATCGCTTGTGAACAATGACAAATCCAATGATTCCTTGCGGTTTTCGGAATACCGAACTTGCTTATTGTACATTTCAGTTTAAATTTGTCTTCCCCCCCTCCCCATGTCTTCTAACTGCCATGTTTAACTTTTTGTCTACAATGTATCACAGACATTCCCTTTGTTCTCTTCACTCTCCCGCTCACAACAACCAAAAACACACTGCTCTGTTCTCACTCCCCCTCCCCCCAGATGGAATAAGGATCAAGCTCACCTGGTCCTCACCCCACCTGCCGCCACATCTAACACATCATTTTCCGACTTCGACATGTTTCCACCATGATACACATCTTTTCATCCCAACACCTTTCGACATTCAACACCTCTTCAAACCTCATCAACCTCATTCATTGCTCGGGAAATGACCTCCTTTATATTGGCGCAACCAAGCATAGACCAGACAACCATTTCATCAAACACTCGGTCTGCCAAATCCTGTGGGATCTCCCAGTTGCTAACCATTTTAACTCCCCCTCCTATTCCAAATTTTCTGTCCTGGACCTGCTCCAATGCAAGAGAGACCTCACACAAGCTAGAGGAACAGCACCTCGTATTCTGCTTGGGTAGGTTATAATCCAGCGATATGCACATTGAATTCTGTAATTTTGCAGCACCCCTGCTCCCTCCTCTCTCTTTCTTGTGCCCCACCCCAGTGCACATACATTTCTCCCACTATCCCACCCTTCTTTTCTTCCCCTTCCACCTTTATCCCTCACTCTAACTTTACATTTCACTCCTCTTCTCGCCTTATCCAACACCCTTTGGTCTCCTTTTCACCTCCAGCCTTTGTATACCCATGTTAATCAAACCCCCCTCTCGTGCATCCACCTATCATTTGCCAGACTTTGCCCCACCCCTACCTCTTTTCCAGCATAATAATCATCTGAAGAAAGGTCCCAATCTGAAAGATCACCTATCCATTCCTTCCACGAATACTGCCTGACCAGTTGAGTGACTCCAACACTTTGTGTTTTATTCAAGATTGCAACATTTGCGGTTCCTTCTGACTCCACTCACCCTTTCAGTTCTGTTGAGGGGTCCTCGACCTGAACTATTTTTCTCCTCACTTACACCAACATTTCTTATTTTGTTTGGGATTTGCAGATTTTTGCTCCAATTTGCCTGTAGTTCCAATGATGTAGTTCCAATTTGCCTCCAATTATCCACCTCCCCTTAAATTTATGTGGAATCTGACAAGCTGCTAAGCTATACAGCAGTTCATATCATCTCGTCTTTGATCGTAGAATCACACTGCACTTGAAAACTAAAGTGAAATCACACCCTGCTCAGTTAATATCTATAAAAAATCGTAGATAAGTCTGAAAAAGAATGTTGTCGAAAATACAGCCAATCGTGGAATAGTTACTTCATCCAGTTTAATTTGCATCAAAAAACGATTTGACCTCATAAACCACAGTAAATAAAGGACATCTGATGCAACATGTATTATTACATAATACATTATTTTCATAATAAGCTGTATTTACAGGTTTCATTACTTTGTATACAGTGCATTCAGAAAGTATTTGGAACCCTTCACTTTTTCCACATTTTGTTATGTTACAGCCTTATTTTAAAATGGATTAAATTCATTTTTTTTATCATCAATCTACACACAATACCCCAGAATGAAGAAGCGAAAACAGGTGTTTAGAATTTTTTGCATAAGTAATTAAAAATAAATAACTGAAATATCACATTTACTTAAGTATTCAGACCCTTTGCTATGACACTCAAAATTGAGCTTAGATTCATCCTGTTTCCATTGATTATCCTTGAGATGTTTCTACAACTTGATTGGAGTCCACCAATGGTAAATTTTACTTCGGAGTCACGTAAGTGACTACGTGAAGAGCCCGTCCAGCCGCACACGCGTCATATCGTCAGACGCATAGCGTTCATGACCGTGTGTGGAGAAGCAGGAGCTCCTCCAAGCGGTGAATAAAGCAAAAAGTCGGAAGGTAAGTGCTTTCACTTTCACTTCCAGGAGCGCTTTTTGTCGTCAGCATTGTTGGTGGAGCTCCACGCAAGTTTTATCATGGAGAAAGGGCGTAGGGGAAGGTAAAACCCAAGATCCTGAGGGTAGCGGGTGTCAGTTAGAGGAGTCAGTGGCAGCGAGGCCATTAACTCCCGTTGCGGTCGAAAGTGCCGTTATACCGCTGGCAGCGGGGCGCAAAGCAGGACAAAAGTCGGCCTGATCAGTAGACTCCGATGAGTCAGACCCGGAGGTATACCCTCCTCAGTCAGAAAATATAATGGCTGCTAGGGTCGCGAGTTTGGAACTTCTGATGGGGAAAATGATTTATAAAGAACCCCCACAGGAGGATTTCAGTCCGTGTTGGCCTATGAAGGATATAGCACAGGGGGTGCCTTGGATGGGACAGGCACAAGGGTGGCCTACAGGAGAGCCATCAGGAATGCCTGTGCAGAAACAATACAGTGGTTGGCCTACAGGAGAGCCAGTGCCCGAAATGCCAGCAAAAAGGCAGTATATGTGTTGGCCTACCGGAGAGCCAGTACTAGAAATGCCTGAACAAAGGCAGTACAAACGTTGGGTGAGAGATGTGCCAGCACCGACAATGGCTAAAGAAAAACAAATGAAGCGTTGGCCTAGAATTGAGCCAGCGCCAGCAGCACCTGAAACAGGGCTGCCTATCCGTGGGCCTACAGGAGAGCCCGCGCAGGGGGAATCTGGCAGAGACCTTACTTTGCAACGGGCCAGGGCTAGACTTACCTGAGCCAGAAATTTCCCATCAAGAAGAGGAACATCTAGACTCAGATGATGATTTGTATGAGGACCAGAGCCCATTATCAGAGCTCAAAGTTCCAGGGCTGGCACAAAAGTTTGCTGTTCCCAGAGTAACAGGGGAACCTTTGAGAGAGGAAATAGCAATGACTATAAATTATCTGCTCTCCCATCAGCTCCCGGAATTAACTATGGATGAGACTGTTAAAAAATATGAAACCCCGGCAAATTGTGAATTGCTAGCAGTCCTAGCGGTGAATTATCTGCTCTCTTATCAGCCATGATCATATTGAATGGCGCTGCAGGCTCGAAGGGCCGAATGGCCTATTCCTGCACCTATTTTCTATGTTTCTATGAATAACTTGATATGGGGCTATTTGCGCATTGGATTACGCTCACAAGAATTGAAATTACAACGAGTGCTGAGATTGCTGGGGTCAGGCATTACGGCGTTCGCCAGGGGGTTGGATGAAGATTTCATATCTGATTCACAACAAGATGCCTTAGCACTCATGTGTAGTGGGCACTTTGAAATTAACTGTATTCGTAAAAGTGCAATAAGATCGAATATTCATCCTAAGTATGCAGGGCTCTGTAAACCATCCAATATACAAATGCCTAATCTGCTTTTTGGAGAAAATCTAGCAAAGAAGCTAAAAGACCTAAATGAAGAGTCAAAAACCATGAGTGGTATGATGATGAAACCACCTGTGCTGAGCAGAGCGGTGCGAAGGCAGTATCCCTACAGACGGAATGCTGGTGCTGGAGAAGGAACAAGCCGATCGTTCTCATACTCGTTGGCGTGCTGCACCGGGGATGCGTGGAGGTTACAATGTGCCTACTGGAAGGGGACAACATTTGCCGATGGCAAACCCCGAGGTAGGGGGGTCTGGTCTGGTAAGAAACACAACAAATGCTTTACACTCACAAGTAGGGGGAAGATTATGATTCTTCCTAAAAGAATGGCAATTAATAACAAATGATTCGTTTATACTGTGCAGCATTGTGGGATTTAAAATTGAGTTCCATCTACATTTGGATCCTCCTACTCAGCATATTTCAAACCGGTCACGTATTTTCTCAAAGGAAGAGAATACGCAGATCGAGGGAGAATTGGAAATTTTATGCGACAAAGGGGTAATAGAAAAGTCAGTAGAACAACACCATCAGTTTGTGTCAAGTATTTTTCCTAGAACAAAAAAGGATGGTGGATGTAGAATTATTCTGGATCTGACAAGTCTTAACCTTTTTGTATAATATAAACATTTCAAAATGGAAACATTTACTAATGCCATTCAGCTGGTCACAAGAAATTGCTACATGGCAAGCATAGATCTGCAAGATGCATATTATTCTGTGGCAATGCATGGTAATGATCAAAGATATTTAAAATTTAGATAGATGAGTCAGTTATGGCAATTTAAAGCATTGCCCAATGGACTGACTTCAGCACCAAGGTTATTCACAAAATTACTCAACCCAATTTTAGCTCTGCTAAGAGCTGAGGGCCATGTATTAATGGCTTATTTGGATGATATTCTGATTGTGGGGGACACTTTGGCTACAGCAAAGTTATCAGTATCAAGAGTCAAGTGCATTTTTGAAAAAATGGGCTTCATTATTCACCCACAAAAATCGAAATTATTACCAAGGAATAAGATTGACTACCTAGGGTTCACAATTAACTCAGAACACATGGTAATCACCTTGCCAAAAGACAAAAGGCTGCAGTTAATTGAAGGTTGCACTAAGCTCATAAATGAGGATAAGCCTTCAATTAGACAAGTGGCCAGCTTGCTGGGCAAATTAATTGCTGCTTTTCCAGCTGTAAGATTTGGACCATTGCATTATCAGCATTTGCAGAGGGCTAAGGTACAAGCATTAAAGATGAATGCAGGGCATTTTGACAGGCCCATGCAATTGACAATTGAACCCATTACAGAAATAGAATGGTGGATTTACAATGTCTCTAATGCTTCCAGAAAAGTTTTGGTAGAAACACCTTCCGTTATTCTACAGACTGATGTAAGTACTCTAGGATGGGGCGCAACTAACATTGCTTCCAGCTTTGGAGGTAGGTGGAATGTGGATGAAGTACCTTTGCTTGAAAATCAAGGTATAAATTACCTAGAGCTGTTAGGAGCATTTTATGGGCTTAAAGCTTATTGCACTAATATGGGAAATGTGCATGTTCAGGTACAAGTTGACAATACTACAGCTGTAGCATATATAAATCACATGGGTGGTATCAAGTCAGAATCATGTGATAGATTGGCAAATAAAATTTGGACCTGGTGTATTGCCAGGAAAATCTGGCTATCAGCAATGTATTTACCAGGAAAATTTAACATAATTGCAGACAAAAGGTCACGTAAATTTAATGATAATACAGAATGGATGTTGCATCATGAAATATTTAAGCAAATTGTAGCACAATTTGGAATGCCAGAGATTGATTTGTTTGCATCAAGACTTAACCACCAATTGCATAAGTATGTGTCATGGGAACCTGATCCTGGTGCAGTAGCGGTGGATGCTTTCTCGCTACATTGGGGTGATATGTTTCTGTATGCATTTCCTCTGTTTTGTTTAATCAATCGATGCATACAGAAAATTAAACAGGACTCAGCCTCGGGGATTTTGGTGGTGCCAGATTGGCCTACACAGCTATGGTACCCACTGGTGCTAAACATGATCAAAAAAACCCTTATGGTTATTCCAAAGCAGGTAAAACTGCTTGTAAACCCTGTAACTGATGAACCACATCCTTTACATGATCGTATCGGTTTGTTGATTTGCAGGTTCTGAAAAGGCCATATCTTGGAAGAGGATTATCAGACCGTACGGTGGATGTTATAGCAGCAGCCTGGAGGAATAGGACCCAGAAGCAGTACATTTCTTATATAAAGAAATGGGAGGTGTTCTGTTCAGAAAAGAATATTGCATATAACACAGCAGAAATTTCAGATGTATTAGAGTTTCTTTCAACTCTTTACTTCGAATTAAAATTAAGTTATAGTGCAATCAATACTGCACGAAGTGCACTCTCTGCATATTTAAGCAGTGAATCAGTACAAAATCCAATAGGATCACATCCTTGGGTCTGTAGGTTTATGAAGGGAATTTTCAACACCAATCCTCCTAGACCTAGGTATACGGAAATCTGGAATGTAAAAGAGGTACTGATGCTGCTGCGTGAATGGAATCGTATTGAAACTGTCATTGGCCAAAATTACCATGAAGTTGGTTATGCTCATGGCGTTAGTCTCACCTCAGAGAGTTCAAACATTACAGAAATTAAGAATAGACAGAATGAAAGTAGGGGCAGATGCCATTACATTCTATTTCTATGAATTACTGAAATAAAGTAGACCTGGGTTCACGGGATGTAAGTTGGGGTTTTCAGCATATCCTACGGATCCACGGATATGTGTAGTAACATATATAAGATGTTACATGGAAACAACCAGAATCTTAAGAGGCACAGAATTAGCATTTTTTATTAGTCATAAAAGTCCTCATAAGAAAGTGTCAACACAGACAATTTCAAGATGGTTGAAACAAGTGTTGATTTTCTCAGGTATTGATACTGATAAATTTAAATCTCATTCCACCAGGGCGGCATCAACATCGGCGGCCAGGGATTCAGACGTTCCAATAGACCTTATCCTCGCGGTCGCAGGATGGGCAAGTGAACAGATGTTTCACAAGTATTACCATAAGGAGATTAAAGATCCCGGGGTGTTTGGTGATGCCGTGCTGGATTCAGTATTAAATCCCCCATTATGTTAAATGGGTTACTATTGTTATGATAAATAAAACCATTGACTGATTACATTTAATGTTGTGGTTATGCATTGTTGATTGTGCTTACTCAATAGAGTCAATCAGTGCAGTGAGCACCTGGATTTAATCCACGGTGTGAAATCACAGAGCTTTGAAATCTTCACGTAGTCACTCACGTGACTCCGAAGTAAAATAGTAAGATTAAACGAGAACTTACCAGTTTGATCTTTATTTTATGAGGAGTTACGTTGAGGGATTACGTGCCCTCCGCTCCCACCCTCATAAAAGGATCCAGCTGGTAGTTCTAGTCTTTATGCATCTTACTATCATACTTCAGTAATTGTCGTCTGTGATTTTCACTCCACTGCTTTGAAGATTGACGCGTGTGCGGCTGGACGGGCTCTTCTTCACGTAATGCCTCAACGTAACTCCTCATAAAATAAAGATCAAACTTCAAACTGGTAAGTTCTCGTTTAATCTTACTATTAAATTGATTGGGCATAATCAGGCCTTAATGATAGAGTGGCCAGACGGAAGCCACTCCTCAGTAAAAGGCACATGACAGCCCACTTGGAGTTTGCCAAAAGGCATGCGAAACAAGATTCGCTGGTCTGATGAAATCAAGATTGAACCCTTTGGCCTGAATGCCAAACGTCACATCTGGAGGAAACCAGGCAGCGCTCATCACCTGGCCAATACCATACCTACGATGAAGCATGATGGTGGCAGCATCATGCTGTGGGGATGATTTTTATCACCGGCAGGAACTGGGAGACTTGTCAGGATCGAGGGAAAGATGAACGGAGCAAAGTACAGAGACATCCTTGATGAAAACCTGCTCCAGAGCGTTCTAGACCTCAGACTGGGGCGGAGGTTCACCTTCCAACAGGACATGAGCCCGGACATGAACCCGATCAAACATCTCTGGAGGGACCTGAAAATAGCTGTGCATCGACGCTCCCCATACAACCTGACAGAGCTTGAGAGGATCTCCCAAAGAATGGGAGAAATTACCCAAATATGCCAAGCTTGTAGCGTCCTACCCAAGAAGACTTGAGGCTATAATCGCTGCCAAAGGTGCCTCAACAAAGTACTGAGTAAAGGGTCTGATTACTTATGTAAATGTGATATTTCAATTATTTCTTTTTCATTACTTTGCAAAAATTTCTAAACACCTATTTTCACTTTTTTATTATGGGGCATTGAGTGTAATGATTTAAAAAATGAATTTAATCCATTTTAGAATAAGGCTGTAACATAACAAAATGTGGAAAAAAGTGAAGGGGTCTGAATACTTTCTGAATGCACTGTAAGTATGCTAGTTGATCCTCCATGAAATCCTAACTGTTAGATTCAGAATTTTCATTAAAATATTCGTTGCTGGAGTATTCTTTATTATACCAATAGAAATGACTGGCACCTTTGCACTAAAAGCCCCAAAAAAAACATCCATAAAGACTTAACTGATCTGACAAATAATTTATATTAAGAAACTATTATTTTGGATTTTTGAAGAACATTCTAATATTTCATATTAAATGGTAATCTAATAGAACTAAAAGAACATGTCAAGTACTAAATCTAAACTAAATACAGTGATGTGGTTTATGCTACGTCAAACATAGATGCACCAGATTTTCAAAAGTAATCATGCTTCATGAACCATGGTAAACATTTATATTCTGTGGGAAAACTAAAAATAAGAAACCTGCTCTTGCTAACCTAAACAGGAACAGATATTTGCCCTCAGCTGCATGCACAAAATAATAATTACGTGTGCACATTGTATGTCCAAAATTTAAGTCCACTGACATCAACAAAACCAAACTTTGGAAGCAGAGACATATGTGCATACATTCTAAATTGCACATTTAATCAATGTGCTTGATGATGAATTTCTATTTCTGAACATTCCAATTTCTTATGTTATCTCTTTCATGCAGAAGATGCCTTGATTTCAGGTGACACTGAGATATGTAACTTAATTGTTGAGCAATTATTTCTCTGTTCAGCGGTAGATAGAGCAAAAATGGCTGGTCAAGCAGACTTTAACTGTTATGAATAATGACTGAACCAATTAATTTTACTTGGGAAGAATGGAGGGGAAGTGTTTGGTTACCTACCTTTAAGCTTTTACTTCCTTGAATGGAAGCCTCCTTCAGCTACCACAAAGAGTAAGCTCAAATCACTAATAGGCAGAATCGCAAAGACATTATCGCTTTAACATGTCTCCAATATTGATGCCAATGTGTTGATGTCAATATGTCACATGCTTCTCCTCTCTCTCCGAAACTCTATATAAAACATTCCTGGATAACACCAGTACTTTCCAGAATTGTGAAGAAACATTTCTCATTTAATGCATGAATAGTACTAGCTCTTTAATCAACAGATATATTCACCATTTCGCCAAAAAGGAAAGACGGAGCTGGTATTTGGAATTTGCTTCCATTTATAGAATATGAAAACCTTATCTGGTAGGTGTTAATAACTTTTCCTTGAATCACATTTAACTAACAATTGAATTCAAAGGAAACATAAAAATTAGGAAAAAAAAGTAGACATTTAGGAACGGACAGTTACTTTGACCAAAAAGTTCTTATTGGTACTTTTCCCATCCCAAGGAAGTAACCACCAGCAATTATCCAAGGAACATGGTAAAAACTGTGTGTATAAACCATAAAAACATGGTAAAACTATTGACAGTTATGTTCTACAACTGCACATCCCAAAGGATTAAGGTCCATTTGTACCTCTTATTCTGTTTTTCAGGCCAATTCTCTCTTTACATTGATGAAATTCAATTTTAAATTTGCTAATTTATGATTAAAAGTCAAAAGCCCAGTTTGATAAAAGCAGAGCCTATGAATTGATGTACTGCTGTTGTTAAGATTACTTTAATACAAACGTACGTAAAGAGTCAAAACAAATCTATCTTTAATACATCTTTAATACAAGTGGAGCTTATCAATAATCAAAATCATTTAGCCTTTTAAGGAAACCATTAGCATATGCCATCTTCAGTTGAACAGTGAATTAATGAAATGCATAAATATAAGTACTTACAGCAGTCCATGCGCCAATTATACAACGAGAACAAGTCCAGCCATCATGAATCTCATGAAGCGGAACACCATAACAACCTACAGGTTAAAGTCAAGAGTCATAACCATTATTCAAAGCACAAAAATGGCCATACAAGAGAGCAGCATCAGTAAAATAACACCTACTTGCATGAACTTGTAGATTACACTTTGCACAGGATATCAGCAAACTCGTTCCATCCTCATTAATAAATGAATTTGTAGGGTAAAATTCATTACTTTCTTCACTGTACGCAAAACACATTTCTGGAATAAGGGGTTTAGTGTTATGTTGCTTGGATGGTTGTACATCAGCTGAATCAGAGTTGATTTGAGATCTTCTTTCCATGGGTTGATCAGGCTATACAAGAAACAAATATACCTGACAGTTAATCATGTTGAATTTTCTCACCCAAAAGATGCTGTATATGCTGTGATTATTAAGGAGAAAAATGTTTAGTACTGAGCCACATATGTCAGAATCAGGTCTAAAACATTCTTAAGTGAAGAATAATACAGTGCCCTCCATAATGTTTGGGACACAGACCCATCATTTATTTATTTGCCTCTGTACTCCACAATTTAAGATTTGTAATAGAAAAAAAATCACATGTGGTTAAAGTGCACATTATCAGATTTTATTAAAAGCCATTTTTATACATTTTGGTTTCACATGGAGAAACTACAGCTGTGTTTATACATAGTCCCCCCATTTCAGGGCACCATAATGTTTGGGACACTTGGATTCATAGGTGTTTGTAATTGCTCAGGTGTGTTTTATTGCCTCCTTAATGCAGGTATAAGAGAGCTCTCAGCACCCAGTCTTTTCTCCAGTCTTTCCATCATCTTTGCAAACTTTTATTGCTGTTTATCAACAGGAAAACCAAAGTTGTGCCAATGATAGTTAAAGAAGCCATTATGAGACTGAGAAACAAGAATAAAACTGTTAGAGACATCAGCCAAACCTTAGGCTTACCAAAATCAACTGTTTGGAACATCATTAAGAAAAAAGAGAGCACAAGCGAGCTTACTAATTGCAAAGGGACTGGCAGGTCAAGGAAGACCTCCACAGCTGATGAGATGAATTTGCTTTATAATAAAGAAAAATCCCGAAACACCTGTCTGACAGATCAGAAACACTCTTCAGGAGTCAGGTGTGGATTTGCCAATTACCACTGTCCGCAGAAGACTTCATGAACAGAAATACAGAGGCTACATTGCACGATGCAAACCACTTGTTAGCCGCAAAAATAGGATGGCCAGGTTACAGTTTGCCAAGAAGTACTTAAAAGAACAACCACAGTTCTGGAAAAAAGGTCTTCTGGACAGATGAAACGAAGATTAACTTATATCAGAGTCATGGCAAGAGCAAAGTATGGAGTAGAGAAGGAACTGCCCAAGATCCGAAGGATATCACCTCATCTGTGAAACACGGTGGTGGGGGTGTTATGGCCTGGGCATGTATGGCTGCTGAAGGTACTGGCTCACTTATCTTCATTGATGATACAACTGCTGATGGTAGTAGCATAATGATTTCTGAAGTGTATAGACACATCCTGTCTGCTCAAGTTCTAACAAATGCCTCAAAACTCATTGGCCGGCGGTTCATTCTACAGCAAGACAATGATCTCAAACATACTGCAAAAGCAACAAAGGAGTTTTTCAAATAAAAAAAATGGTCAATTCTTGAGTGGCCAAGTCAATCACCTGATCTGAATCCAATTGAGCATGCCTTTTATATGCTGAAGAGAAAACTCGAAGGGGAGTAGCTCCCAAAACAAGATTGCTAAAAATGGCTGCAATACATGCCTGGCAGAGCAGAGAAGACACCCAGCAACTGGTGATGTCCATGAATCGCAGACTTCAAGCAGTCATTGCATGCAATGGATATGCAACAAAATACTAAACATGACTAATGTA
Organism: Malacoraja senta; assembly: GCA_038087875.1. Lineage (NCBI taxonomy): Eukaryota > Metazoa > Chordata > Chondrichthyes > Rajiformes > Rajidae > Malacoraja > Malacoraja senta. The sequence continues at coordinate 257,909 of JAXLNO010000230.1, read as the reverse complement.
GCGGCACCAAACGTGGTGAATAAACAGTTGCTTTATTCAGTGAGATAATAGGTTCGAAATACAGTTTGGTCCTCTAACATAATAATGTCATTGCTGCTGCAGCTGAGTGAGGGTGCTGTCTCGAGCTCAGCAACATTTACATGACATTGCTGTGTCCCAAACATTATGGTGTCCTGAAATGGGGGGACTATGTATAAACACTGCTGTAATTTCTACATGGTGAAACCAAAATGTATAAAAATGGCCTTTATTAAAATCTGACAATGTGCACTTTAACCACATGTGATTTTTTCTATTACAAATCTCAAATTGTGGGGTACAGAGGCAAATAAATAAATGATGGGTCTTTGTCCCAAACATTATGGAGGGCACTGTACATAAAGATGCAGAGTAAAGTTGTTTCCATAGAGGGAACAAAAGAATTTGCACAAAAGAGCCACAACCTCCATAAGCCATTTGCCCGGTATCAGTCCAACATTTCATTTCCATTCATCGAGGCAAGGTGAATGCACAGACTCTTTTTTCCAGGGTAGGGGAATCAAGACTTGGAGGGCATTGGTTTGAGATGAGGGGAGATATATTTAATAGGAAGCTGAGGGGCAACTTTTTCACACAGTGGTGGGTATACGGAGCTTTCTGCCAGAAGTAGTAGTCAAGGCAGCTACAATAACAACATTTAAAATACATTTGGACAGGTACATGGATAGGAATGGTTTGGAGGGCCAAACATGGGCAAATGGGAGCAGCTCAGATGGGGCATGGACGAGGTGGGTTGAAGGGACTGTTTCCATGCTGGATGATTCTATGAGATGCAAAAATAAGGTAGTAGCGATAATGGGAGACATCAATTATCCTGTTATGGTCTGGTTGAGTAACAGTTTAAAAAGCAAACAGGGAGCGAAATGGTAGAAATGAAAGCAAACATTTGCATGGAGCACTTTATTAACCCAATAGCAAAGAAAATAGTGCCAATTCTCATTAAGCAGAATAAACAGGGCCAAGGATAGACAAGGAGAGCATGACGTGGTAGAACACTTGGGGAACATAAATCACATCATCAGTTTTAGTATAGTTAGGCAAAAAAGGTAATACAATCTAATGTAAAACTGCTTAACTGGTGAAGGGCTGCATTCTAAGACAAAGTGCTGGAGTAACTCATGAGACCAGGCAGCATCTTTGGATAACTTGGACAGGTGACATTTCAGGTCGGGACCCTTCTTCAGACTAACTGTGGTGGGGGCAGGATGAAAGTGGGAAGAGAGGAAAGTAAAATACAAAGCCTGGCAAGTTAGAGGTGGATACAGGTGAGGGGGAGGGGGTGATAGTCAAATGATTGGCCAAAGGCCAGAGATAAAAAGACAAAAGGTGTGAGGTAAAGAATGATGAGCTGCAAATTGTGAAGCAGGAGGAAGAAATGTAGGCAAAAGGAGGGAGAAATGTAGGCGAAAGGAGCGAGTGCAGATGGGGCATGGGTTTTGGTTAGTTACTGAAAAATGGAGAATTCAATACTGATGATGTGTCCTGTGCCCAACTGTCCTGAAGGTTACCCCCCCCCCCCCCACCCCCCCGATGTTGAGCGTCTACCACTCTCAACAATCAATGAATGTCGTGAAATGCTCCCCACCTATTGGCACAAGGGACTTCTTAACATCTTGTCCTGTGTATTTGATTCTGATAATCTGGACTCGTCCAATGACTGCTGTGAAAGGACAGCTGACAACATGGGAAAGTCCATGTGACAGCTTGGAGAGACAGCTGACAGGAGGGAACAGACCCCACTGGGGCCGTCATGGGCTAGCTACCCATGACAGCAGTCCCCAACGCTGTTTCAGCTAGTTGGAGACACCTGCTAAATGCTACTAAAAGTAAAATAAAGAGAATACCCCTAGAGCCTGCGAGAGCGGGGGCGGAAGATGGCTCACCGATTGATAACACGGTTACAGACCCAGGAACGGAAACGACTACTGACAAGGAGAGCATGGCACATGAGACATCCACAACAGCTGCGGGACTCAAACTTCAGGTGTGCATCTGTGGTTGGGAGAAATTAACATCAGTGAAGGGCTTGAAGATCCACCAAGGGAAGAAAAAGTGCTTGAGAGAGCAGAAACATGGGCCTCGCATTGACCAGTACTTCTTACGAAGCAACCAGTCAAATCAGTCGAGTGAAGCACAGCGACGGGACACAAACCAAAGTTCGCAGAGCATCAGCACCCATGTCACTGAAGAGGGTGATACAAGCACAGAAATGCCGGTGGAGGAGCCCACGCAACAACTACAAAGACTTCCATTGGAGGGAAAGATCAAAGGGCACAAACCTGGAGTGAAATGGCCCAAGGCTGTTGAAAAGAAAGAGTGGGAGACGGTCAACAGTGACCTTATACATATCTTGGAGCAACAAACAGGCACAGCAGTGGAAAAGCTTGAAAGGATGGGCAACACAATCTACAGCTATGGAGAAGAACGGTTTGGGGTGAGTAAAGGGAGAGGTGGAAAGAAATTACCAACACCAATCAAGTCCAGGAGGCAGCAGGAGATCGAGAGGCTAATCAGAGCGAGGAGACAGTTGAAAAAGCAATGGAAAAAAGCAACTGACGCAGAGAGAGGTCTCATGCTACTCCAAGAGGACATCAAGAACCGATTGGCAACCTTGCGAAAAGCAGAGAACTTGAGGAAACTTCGCAAGAAGAAAGAACACACAAGAACACGGTTCTATAAAAACCCTTTCAAGTTCATCAAAGACCTCTTCGCAAAGGAAAAAAGTGGAACTTTGAAAACATCAAAACAGGAATTGGAGGAACACCTGGAAAAGGCCCACAAAGACACGAAAAGGCATGAGCAGTTGGTCATCCCACATGACATCCCGCCTATTCAACCACCTGAATTCAACATGGACACCAGCCCTCCGAGATGGAAAGAGGTGGAGAACACGGTCCGGCGAGCAAGAGCAGCATCAGCTCCGGGGCCAAACGGAGTACCATACAAGCTCTACAAGAACGCACCGGATGTGTTACGCTTTCTATGGAAGCTCATGAGGGTGGTGTGGAAGAAGCAAACAATACCTAAGGCGTGGCGAAGGGCCGGCGGCGTGCTAATACCTAAAGAAAAGGATTCGTCAGACATCAGCCAATTCCGGCCAATATGTCTCCTCAACGTCGAGGGAAAAATCTTTTTTAGCATTGTATCACAAAGGCTGTCCACCTATCTGGTAACAAACAAGTACATTGATACATCTGTACAGAAAGCAGGAATTTCAGGATTTTCGGGCTGCTTGGAGCATACAAGCATGATCCGGCACCAGATCCAAGCAACTAAGAAGGACAAGAGAGACCTACATGTGATCTTCCTCGATCTGGCCAATGCATTTGGTTCAGTTCCCCATGAACACCTTTGGGAATCTTTTGCCTTTTTCATGTACCAGAGCTCATCACCACACTGGTCAAGAAATATTACCAAGACCTGCAGCTGTGCTTCACAACAGCTGACTTCAGTACAACATGGCAGCGCTTGGAAGTAGGCATCATGGCAGGCTGCACAGTCTCACCCTTGGCCTTTACAATGGCCATGGAAGTCATCATCAGGGCCTCAAAATGGGTGGTGGGCGGTGAACGAACCAGGGCTGGGCTCCGTCTGCCACCCATCAGGGCATACATGGACGACATGACAACACTAACCACTACTGCAGCATGCACCAAGCGGCTACTTGGAAAGCTGCAGGAGAACATCAAGTGGGCCCGAATGAAAATCAAACCAAGTAAATCTCGAAGCATCTCCATAGTCAAGGGGGTGCTTAGAGACACAAGGTTCTGTATCGGTGATGACCCAATACCAACAGTGTCTGAGCAGCCAGTTAAAAGCCTGGGAAGATGGTATAACGCAAGTCTCAAGGACAAAGAGCAGGTGCAACAACTAAGGCAAGAAATTGTCAATGGACTGGAGAACATCAATCAGACCCTACTGCCTGGGAAACTGAAGCTCTGGTGCCTACAGTTTGGACTCCTTCCTCAGACAATGTGGCCACTGACCGTTTATGAAGCCCCAATAACAACTGTGGAGAAGATGGAGCGAACCATAACTTCATACGTGAAGAAATGGCTCGGTGTCCCACGATGTCTAACTAACATCGGCCTCTATGGCAAAGTGGTCCTGGAACTACCTCTCACTAGTCTAACAGAGGAATATAAGTGTTCTAAAGTAAGACTCCAGATGACACTGAGGGACTCTAGAGACAAGACCATCAGTGCTGTTGCGCCGCCCCTAGCAACTGGCCGGAAGTGGACACCATCTGATGCAGTACAGCAAGCTTCATCAGCCCTGAGGCACAAAGACATAGTGGGGCAAGTCCAGCAGGGAAGAGGAGGCTTTGGCCTTACGACAAGTAAACCAACTTAGCGAAAGGCCACAACATCAGAGCGGAGGACGTTGGTGGTTGAGGAGGTGCGGCGACAGGAGGAGGCCGCAAGAAGTGCAAAGGCGGTCTCTCTTGCCAAGCAGGGGCAATGGATGCAGTGGGAAGGTGTGGAGCGGAGGAAGATCAGCTGGAAAGAACTATGGGAAATGGAAGCAAGCAAGATCAGCTTCATCATCAGAGCGACATATGACGTGCTTCCAGCACCAAAGAACCTCCATCAGTGGTACGGCGAGGATCCAAGCTGTGCCATCTGCCCAACTCCAGCGACCCTCAAACACATCATGGTAGGCTGCAAGACCAGCCTCACGCAAGGGAGATACACGTGGCGGCATAATCAGGTACTAAAAAGCTTGGCATCAGCCCTTGAGAACAGGCGGTGTGCGACCAACTCCTTGCCTCCGAGAGCAAGCAACCCCCCTCCCCTAAGGGTAATAACCTTTGTCCGAGAAGGACAGAAAACTTCTAAACTTCCTTCCACCAGATCAGAAGAAGGAAGCCAATGCAGAGCCCGTGACTGGAGGATGCTGGCGGACATCGGCCGACAACTAATTTTTCCACCTGAAATTGCTTCCACCACCCTCAGGCCAGACTTGGTGTTCTGGTCCCCTTCACAGAAGACTGCTTACATCATAGAGCTCACAGTTCCATGGGAGAACTCTGTTGAGGAGGCCTATGAGCGTAAGAAGCTGCGCTACGCAGAGCTTGCAGCAGAGGCAACGCAGCGTGGCTGGAACACCAAAGTCTATCCAGTTGAAGTGGGATGCAGAGGATTTGTTGCGTCATCTACCATCAGACTGCTGAAGGAGCTTGGAATCCACGGTCAGGCTCTGCGGAAGACCATAAGATCACTCTCAGAGGCGGCTGAAAGAAGCAGCCGGTGGATTTGGCTCAAGCGGAAAGACCCATGCTGGGACCCAAGTATGTCGGGGTGAATCTTTGGGACGGTTTGACACGGGACATGCGCTGAGGGTTGATCATCCTGCAGCGGGCCGCCCTTGTGGAGGGTGTATAGTGTTAAAAGGCCGAAACACCCAGTGATGCAAGGGTACACTACTGATGATGTGTCCTGTGCCCAACTGTCCTGAAGGTTACCCCCCCCACCCCCCCCCCCCGATGTTGAGCGTCTACCACTCTCAACAGTCAACGAATGTCGTGAAATGCTCCCCACCTATTGGCACAAGGGACATCTTAACATCTTGTCCTGTGTATTTGATTCTCAGACCGTTGGGTTGTATGCTACCCAAGAGGAATATGAGGTGCAGTTCCTCCAGTTTGTGTGTGGTCTTGCACTGGCAATGGAGGAGCGCCATGATAGAAAGGTCTATATGGGAAGAGGAGTAAAAATGATAAGCAACCAGGAGATCCAGTGGGCCATGTAGACCCAGCACATCTTCAGCAAAAAGGTCCTTGAGTCTATGCTTGGTCACACCAATGAAAAGGAGGCCACATCAGGAACATAGGATGCAGTAAATGAGGGTAGAGTTGCACGTGAACCTCTGTCTCACCTGGAAGGTCTGGTGTGAGAGACTTGGTGTTACATCTCCTATGGTTGCGCGGGAAAGTACCTGAGGAGTGCTTTTGGTGGGAAAGTATGAGTGAACCAAGGATTTGCAGGTGTCTTTATTTGAGTAATGGGGAAAAAGTATTAATTTATTTTCTATTTCATTTGATACAAATTCTGTCAAATGTGGTATCAGTAACGGTTTCTTTTTCATAAATAAAGAGCTGCCTTGTTCATTACGTCTTACTTTGTAAGTGAAGGCGTGAATAATTGACAAAAGAAATTACAAGAAAACATTCAGCAGTTAACATTCCCTTATCTGGAACAGCAAATGTCCTCCAGCATTGACATTAAATGTTTTGCTTTGAACCTTGGTGATCTTGTCTTCACTTACTAGTTCCAGGTATTACTTCTGTTGTAATTGTGATTAGTCTTTATCTCAGAGGGTGACATTTCATTATTTCTGATTTAATTTTGAGCTATCGGGATAGCTTGAACGCTTTAGACACTTGCATGTCTTTATGGTGGACCGATGTAATCAGTTATTTTGCCTAACTTGTTTTATTCAGTACTCATCACTCATTTGGCTGTTTGCCGGGTTTTGGACAGAAAAGCTGTTCTAAAATAATTTCTCTCATATCTTAAACCCTTAACCCCTCACTTTCTGTCCCGCTGTCCTACAATCTTCTGAAATCTTTGCGCTCCAATTCTGGCCCTATCTCATCCATCGTGTTTCTTTCTTCTACCCTTGATGGGAGTACGTCGACCTAACTTGCTTTTGTTTCTTCCCTTAAACTCTTTGTCCCCCTCTCTTCCTGTGAGGTGCTTGTTAATATTTTCATTTTGACAAAGATCAGGAGTCAAAAATCAAGACATTAACCAAGTTAATTTCTGGGATGAGAGGATTGATTACCCTTTCAAGAGAAGGAAGACAGGTTGGGTCTGAGTTTAGAAGAACCGAGGCGTAACCTTGTGCAAACATCCCAAAGTAATCTGACAGAGAAAATGTTGGGGTCACAAACAAGGGGACATACAAAAAAGGACAAGGTCATTGAAAATTGAGATGCATTAACATTTCTACTCTTAGAGAAAGCTGAATCTCTGCAATTCTGTCTGATGGTGGTGGAGGCTAGATCATTAGATATATTTTGGTGACAATTGATATATTTAACATGGGGATAGATATATATTTGTAACATTGAGGAATTGAGAGTTATGAGGAACTGCCACAGAAAATGAGTTGAGGCCAACATAGATGGCCTCAATTCACTTTAACCACATGTGATTTTTTCCTATTACAAATCTCAAATTGTGGAGTACAGAGGCAAATAAATAAACGATGGGTCTTTGTCCCAAACATTATGGAGGGCACTGTTGGTGTCAGTAATATTGCATTTTAGGTAACTAACCAAACTCCCTCCTCCCTTCCCTGTGCCCCAAACTAGAGGAATAGCACTTCATATTCCATTTTGGTAGCTTACAACCCAACAATATGAACATTGACCAATTTTAAGTAACTACACAACAACCCCCATTCCCCCTCCCTCCCGCATCTCTCTTCCCTCACCTGTATCCATCTATCACTTGCCAGGCTTTGTCCTGTCCTTTCTTTCAGCTGTGATCTTATTGGATGGTGGGGCAGGTTTGAAGGGATTGGTGGCACATTCCTTGTTTGTTCTAGTGCAACATAACTTAAACACATACAGTGCCCTCCAGAATGTTTGGGACAAAGACCCATCATTTATTTATTTGCCTCAGTACTCCACAATTTGATGTTTGTAATAGAAAAAATCACATGTGGTGAAAGTGCACATTGTCAGATTTTAATAAAGACCATTTTTATACATTTTAGTTTCACCATGTAGAAATTACAGATGTGTTTATACATAGTCCCCCCATTTCAGGGCACCATAATGTTTGGGGCACATGGTTTCACGGATGTTTGTAATTGCTCAGGTGTATTTAATTGCCTCCTTCGTGCAGGTCAGGCACGTGCCGTCAGGGTAGGCAAGGTAGGCAATGCCTACCCTGACTAAAATTATAAAATGGTAATTATTAAATATAAATAGTAAAGGCATGGGAGAATTGTATCCATCTAAGAGATCGATCTCTTCGGTAGGCATAATTCTCCGTGCCTTTCATCCGCAGTATTTGTAACACGCGAATGTCTGTGCAGCCCACGTAACATCGGCGCTGCTTCAAGCCATCAATGACAGGGAGAGCTGAAGGCAGCTGAAATTCTGCCTTTGCAGTACTGCGCATGCGCAGCGCAAGTTTCTTGGTGGGTTTTTCATACATGGATTGCCATTATCTTAAGAGTATCTTAGGAAACAAAGAGAAGAATGGAGTACGTGTACCGATAATGTGGTAAGTACATTTCTTGGTGCTATATGTTTTTAAATACCGTATTTCCCGGGGTGGGGGGGGGAAAGAGTTCCTTTCACAGCCTGTGGGGAGTGGCCCGGGGTAAATTTGCGATGAGGGCAGGAGTGTTCAGAAGGCGGGGGTCAGGGATCATCCCAGTAACCCACTTGCGACGCTCCAGGCGCAGAGCCACCGCATTGTGGCCGGGGGTTGAAGTAGCTCGGGTGACTGCGAGCGGCCGCCGGGACCGGACAGCACCCTCTGCCGGCCCCCGCTCACCTCTGGCAGTGCTCTCCGTCTGAAAACCTCTCTCCTGCCGCTCGCCGGCCTCACTCATGTCAGCCGCTTCCCACAAATCCTTAAATTCCGACAGCGCGATCAATGGACCAATTGAGGTTACTCGGCTGTGGGAATTTCAGGATTTGTGGGAAGCGGCTGACATGAGCGAAGCTGGCAAGTGGCAGGTGAGAGATGTTCAGACGGAGAGCACTGGCAGAGGTGAGCGGGCCGGCAGAAGGCGCTGAAGTGGCGGCCAGTTCTGCTGTCCAGTCCCGCCGAGCTGCTTCCCTCCCCGACCGCAATGCGGTGGCTCTGCGCCCGGAGCGCCGCAGCAGCGGTGAATGAGTGGGTTACTGGCATGATCCCCGACCCCCTCCTTCTCAACGCTCCTGCCCTCCCCGCAACTTTAACCTTGGCACAGACTCCCCATACGCTCTGAAAGGAACTCTCCCCCCAATTGTTCCCTTGAATTAGTATTAGTATAAACTTATTCATTCATTCATTCATTATTGTCATTCAATAAGATCACAACTGATTCAACCTGTCCCGGTGTGCTCCCGTTTTCCCCACCGTCTATCCACCAGCCGTCACCCTCCACCCCCCACCCATTCAGTAATTCAGAATGAAGGGGATTTGGAAGCCTTGGGCAAATTGAATTGTTACTTTCTTCATTTATTTTTTTTATTTTTATGGAGAGGTGAACAATCTGCGCATGCGCGGTTTAAGATTTATTTTTAAAATCCGACTGACTGCCTACCCTAAGTAATTACTCACGGCACATGCCTGGTGCAGATATAAGAGAGCTCTCAACATCTAGTCTTTCCTCCAGTCTTTCCATCACCTTTGGAAACTTTTATTGCTGTTTATCAACATGAGGACCAAAGTTACATCAATGAAAGTCAAAGAAGCCATCATGAGACTTCTTCTTCTTCTTGAGTATGGCGTGCAGAGCCTTAAGTTGTATGACAACTTGTTCTATTTGATCTTATTTGATTGTGCACTCCAGGTTGATTGCATTTGTCGAAACAGGGCAGACCACGTGAAGGTTGCAATCTTCCACCCCATTATGAGACTGAGAAACAAGAATAAAACTGTTAGAGACATCAGCCAAACCTTGAGCTTACCAAAATCAACTGTTTGGAACATCATTAAGAAGAAAGAGAGCACTGGTGAGCTTACTAATCGCAAAGGGATTGGCAGGCCAAGGAAGACCTACACAGCTGATGACAGAAGAATTCTCTCTATAATAAAGAAAAAATCCCCAAACACCTGTTCGACAGATCAGAAACACTCTTCAGGAATCAGGTGTGGATTTGTCAATGACCACTGTCAGCAGAAGACTTCATGAACAGAAATACAGAGGCTACACTGCAAGATGCAAACCATTGGTTAGCTGCAAAAATAGGATGGCCAGGTTACAGTTTGCCAAGAAGTACTTAAAAGAGCAACCACAGTTCTGGTAAAAGGTTTTGTGAACAGATGAGACAAAGATTAACTAATATCAGAGTGATGGCAAGGGCAAAGTATGACGAGAGAAAGAATTGCCCAAGATCCAAAGCACACCATCCAATCTGTGAAACACTGTGGTGGGGGTGTTATGGCCTGGGCATGTATGGCTGCTGAAGGAACTGGCTCACTTATCTTAATTGATGATACAACTGCTGATGGTAGTAGCATAATGAATTCTGATGTGTATAGACACATCCTATCTAGTCAAGTTCAAACAAATGCCTCAAACCCACTGGTCAGCAGCAAGACAATGATCCCAAGCATACTGCCAAAGCAACAAAGGAGTTTTTCAAAGCTAAAAAATGGTTTGACTTCATGGCTTCCTTGTCCTGCCACTCCCTTTGCGATTAGTAAGATCACCAGTGCTCTCTTTCTTCTTAATGATGTTCCAAACAGTTGATTTGGTAAGCCTAATGTTTGGCTGATGTCTCTAGCAGTTTTATTCTTGTTTCTCAGTCTCATCATGGATCATGGAAACTTTATTGTCATTCAGACCTTTCGGTCTGAACGAAATTTCGTTGCCTTGCAGTCATACATATAATAAAATAACAAAACACACAATAAACACAAATTTAACATCCACCACAGTGAGTTCACCAGACACCTCCTCACTGTGATGGAAGGCAAAAATCTTAAGTCTTTGTCTCTTCCCTCCTTGTTCTCCCTCTGCGCGAAGGCGATCCAGGCCTTCGATATTGTGACCCCCACCGGGTGATGGTAAGTAAGTCCCGCGGCCCAATCGTGCTCCGCGAACGGGCCGGTTCAATCTCCGCGGCCCGGGGTGGTCGAAGCTGCCGCCCTGCAGTCCAGCGGACGAAGCTGTTGCCGCGGGAGCTCTGGAAAAACAGGTCACCAACCTGTGACCTGCGAGCTCCCGACGTTGTCGTCTACTGGGCCCGCGGCCAAACCTCCGAAGTCGGGTCGCCGCCGCCAGAACGCAGCCACAACCCCGAGTCGGGTCGCCGCCGCCGGAACACCACCTCAGCCCCGAGTCGGGCCGCCGCCGGAACGCCAGAACCCGCAACAGCCCCGAAGTCGGACAGCCTCGCGCTGGTAAGTCCTGGCTGGCTCTGTCTCCGGAGCCTCGAGGTCGGTCGCAGTTGGAGGCCGCCAGCTCCGACATTAGGGCCTCAGCGCAGACGGAGAAGGAGACGGGGGATACGACAAGAAAAGTCGCATCCCCCGAAGGAAGAGACTAAAACGCGTTGCTCCCACCCCCCCCACCCCCCTCCCCACACATACACAACTCATAATGGCTTATTTGACTTTCATTGGCACAACTTTGGTCTTCATGTTGATAACCAGCAATAAAAGTTTCCAAAGGTGATGGAAAGACTGGAGGAAAGACTAGGTGCTGAGAGCTTGCTTATACCTGCATTTAGGAGGCAATTAAACACACATGTGTCCCAAACATTATGGTGCCCTGAAATGGGGGAACTGTGCATAAACACAGCTGTAATTTCTACATGGTGAAACTAAAATGTATAAAAATGGCCTTTAATAAAATCTGACAATGTGCACTTTAACCACATGTGATTTTTTCTATTACAGATCTCAAATTGTGGAGTACAGAGGCAAATAAATAAACGATGGGTCTTTGTCCCAAACATTATGGAGGGCACTGCAGGTGTCAGTAATATTACATTTTAGGTAACTAACCAAACTCCCTCCTGCCATGTGCCCCAAATTAGAGGAATAGCACTTCATATTCCATTTGGGTAGCTTACATAGAAACATAGAAAAATAGGTGCAGGAGTAGGCCATTCGGCCCTTCAAGCCTGCACCGTCATTCAATATGATCATGGCTGATCATCCAACCCAATATCCTGTACCTGCTTTCTCTCCATACCCCCTGATCCCTTTAGCCACAAGGGTCACATCTAACTCACTCTTAAATATAGCCAATGAACTGGCCTCAACTACATTATGTGGCAGACAATTCCAGAGATTAACCACTCTCTGTGTAAAAAATGTTTTTCTCATCTCAGTCCTAAAAGATTTCCACTTTATCCTTAAACTGTGACCCCTTGTTCTGGACTTCCCCAACATCGGGAACAATCTTCCTGCATCTAGCCTGTCCAACCCCTTAAGAATTTTGTAAGTTTCTATAAGATCCCCCCTCAATCTTCTAAATTCTAGCGAGTACAAGCCAAGTCTATCCAGTCTTTCTTCATATGAAAGTCCTGACATCCCAGGAATCAGTCTGGTGAACCTTCTCTGTACTCCCTCTATGGCAAGAATGTCCTTCCTCAGATTAGGAGACCAAAACTGTACGCAATACTCCAGGTGTGGTCTCACCAAGACCCTGTACAACTGCAGTAGAACCTCCCTGCTCCTATACTCAAATCCTTTTGCTATGAATACTAACATACCATTCGCTTTCTTCACTGCCTGCTGCACCTGCATGCCTACTTTCAATGACTGGTGTACCATGACACCCAGGTCTCGTTGCATCTCCCCTTTTCCTAATCGGCCACCATTCAGGTAATAGTCTACTTTCCTGTTTTTGCCACCAAAGTGGATAACCTCACATTTATCCACATTATACTGCATCTGCCATGCATTTGCCCACTCACCCAGCCTATCCATGTCATATTGCAGCCTCCTAGCACCCTCCTCACAGCTAACACTGCCCCCCAGCTTCGTGTTATCTGCAAACTTGGAGATGTTGCATTCAATTCCCTCGTCCAAATCATTAATATATATTGTAAATAGCTGGGGTCCCAGCACTGAGCCTTGCGGTACCCCACTAGTCACTGCCTGCCATTCTGAAAAGGACCCGTTTACTCCTACTCTTTGCTTCCTATCTACCAGCCAGTTCTCTATCCACATCAATATGAACCCAACAACCCAACAATATGAACATTGAAGAATTTTAAGTAATTACACAACAACCCCCACTCCCCCTCCCCCCCTGCATCCCTCTTCCCTCATCTGTATTCATCTATCACTTGCCACCCTTTGTCCTGTCCTTTCTTTTGGCCTTCTTTCTCCACCCACCCTTAACACAATCAGTCTGATGAAGGGTCCCGACCTGAAACATCACCTATTCATGTTCGCGATAGATACTGCTGGAGTAACCAGCTGAGTTACTCCAGCATTTTGCATATTTTTTTGTTAACCAGCATCTGTATTTCTACATTTTGTTAACCAGAACCAGTATTTCTACAAGGGCAGCATTCTGTTAGCTAAAAGGTAATCTGACTCATTAAAATGTACTAAAATACCAATAGGCAAAATATTAATGGAAAAGGGACTTCAAAGCTGAGAGAGTTTGGATACAGAATAATGCAAAATGCAAAGTTAGAATATCAACAAAAGGACACATATAACAACTTCAGTTCACAATACAGTTGCAAACCAAGCTGATGATGACAAAGTACAGAGGCAATCGACAAAAAGAAATCAAAAGACAAAGAGTTATGTGAATTGATTCGTAGCTGTTGTAAAAGGAACCTAAAAGTCATTTATAAGCACATTAATTCTAAATGGGCTGTCAAATAAAGAACAGGATCAATGAAAAACAAAGTGAAATATTCTTGTGGGAGTGGAGGGCATGGTTAAGGTGAGGTACTCACATGGTTGACTGAGCATTTGGAAACTGCTTCACTAGACAAGAGAATGCTGCTACTGTGTCAGAAAAGTTGAAGGCAGTGGTGAGAATGGATAGGATTTTAAAAAATGTAAATACTTAAAATGTTTGCAGCAGTTTCTTAAAGTAATAAAATCAGCCAGCCTAGGTGGGGTGCATCGAGTTAGAGGGAAGCACAAGTGAAAATTGCCAATTCACTACCCGAATCTTCTAATACTCCACTGAAAAGACAACTGTAATTGTGATGCTCTTGTAATGCCTGATTAAAATAGAGGGATTAACTCAGCAAAAACAGTTAGTCATCCTGACACTGGTGATGGGTAAATTGTGAAGCAATAATCCACAAAGAAATTAACACAATTGGCGTATAATATTTGGAGACACAAGTGACTGCAGATTCAGGAATCTTTAACAAAACACTAAGTGTTGGAGTTAAGGGCCTGTCCCACTTACGCGACCTTGGCTCGCAAATTACGCTACTTCGTGGTCGCTTGAGGCGTACGGGCACCGTATGGCCGCGCGGGGCCGGTCCCACTTAGAAGCGCGGAGTTGTGCGGTGCTGGTCCCGACATCGCGCGGGGCTCCGCAATTCCTGCAGTGACTGAAATCTTCGCGTGCCAACGGCCTGTCGGCCCGCGTACGCACGCAGGCGCATCGCAGTCGTATGCAGCGTCTTGACGCCTAGCGCATGGCGTTGCGTGATGACATCACCGCCCGGCGTGGCGTTGCGTGATGACGTCACCGCCCGACGCCCAAATTCAGTCGGCCCGCCTCCTGCCCAGCTGATTTGTAAGCATGACATAAATGACGTCACGCGCGAACTTCGCGTGAACTCCGCTTCCGGTTGGTCGCGCAAAAAGCACGCAATCGCATGCAAGTGGGACAGGCCCTTTACTCAACGGGTCAAGCAATTCCTGGAAAGGGAATGGATAGATTAAATTTTGAGTCGGGACCCTTCTTCATACTGATAGGATTGTAGATCAGTCTTAAGGAAGGATCCAGGCGAAAACATTGCATATCATTCCCTCCTTAGATGCTGTCCTCCAGCACTTAATGTTCTGCTCTGGGTTATGGCTTCATTTTGCTTTTAAAATGTCTGACTCTCTTGCCCATGTGTTTTTCTTTCACTCTATTTCCTACACTACTTTGACTCTAATTTATATTTCCTTCATAATTCACTTCCTCTTTTTCCACCTTTTCTTAAAACTCTTGAGATGGACTACTGGCTCGATATTCATCAAGTGCCAGAGGTAACATTATAATCTCTGTGCCTTTATCATTGTAGTTTGTGGTGTAAATAACATGCAATTTCAAGGTTAAGGAAAAATTGTAACTGAGTTCACTTGCTGAGACGTGATACTTATTGATCCTATTTCTAGCAGGATAAATCCTGGACTCCATAAAGTAACTGCAGCTCAGAGAATCAGATACAAGTTCAGGCCAGCAAGCACCTATTTATATAAGCAAAGGCTTGGAATTTTAAAGATCAGCAAGGCTTCATACCATCCTGGACCTTTTCTCCATTAGCTTGCCCTTTAAGTTGATCATCTCCCTTTTAAATTATTTACGCATCATCTTCCACAACTTTTTATGAGCCTGAGAACTAATTTTGTCAACAGCTTCCATTCTTATCAAGTAATTTTCCAATCATTATGCATGATTGGAAAATTACTTGATAAGAAAGGAAACTGTTGACAAAATTAGTTCTCAGGCTCATAAAAAGTTACAATTCCAGTGAGGTTTTGACATTTTCCTCCAACACCTCTTTCAAACCAATTTTAAAAATGTTTACTCCAAAATTGTACACTTTATTTACTGTGAAGGAGTGAGAAAATGAAGAATGTAACTCAATTAGCCTAACATTTAATATGAGAAAAGTGCTGAAGCCCATTGTTAAAAACTGTGTCGATAGGATACTGAGAAAATCATTTGATTAAGCAGTCACCATGCTTTTATGAGTGAGAAATCATGTTTGACAAACTTATTTAATAAGCAGGATTCCCGACAGGACACGCGGCTGTGGACTGGGAACATGACCGGAGGCCTTTATCGAGGCGCTGCAGTCTCGATGCCTCCTGGATCGCTGTGTAGAAGCCCGGGTCAGGGCCTCACGGGTAGTAGCCCAGGTCGGGCAAAGCGGGGGGAACTGTTGGAGGGGGGGGGGGGGCGGGGAGAGCAAAAAGGGGGAGCCAGCGCGCTTTGTAACTTTGTCAGCGCCATAGGTGGCTGCTATTTGTATACATTGTGTATGCAAGCTAAGAATTTCACGGTGCCTAGTCACATGTGACAATAAAGTATTCATATTCCTTCCTGAATGCAAGGAAAAAGTATATGGTTAAAAGATCCTTAACAGCAATGATGTACAGAAGGATATTTGCATCCAGGTCCACAGCTCCCTAAAATTGGAAACACACAGGCAAGTAAATGGTAGGGCTGTGGAGAATGTTGTAAAGCAGAATGACCAAGAGGTACAAGTACACAGTTCCGTGAAAGTGGCAAGGTGGTGAAGAAGGCATTTGTTCACGTTCATAAGACAAAGGAGCAGAATTAGGCCATTCAGCCTATTGAGTCTACTCTGCCATTCAATCATGGCTGATTTATCTTTCCCCCTCACTCCCATTCCCCTGCCATTTCCTCTAACCTTTGACATCCTTACTAATCAAGAACCTATCAATCTCCATATTAAGCATACCCAAAGACTTGACCTCCACAGCCATCAGCGGCAATGAATTCTACAGGTTCACCATCCTCTGGCGATAGAAACTCCTCCTCATCTCCTTTTTAAAGGTATATCTTTTATTCTGAAGCTGTGCCCTCTGGTCCTAGACTCTCCCACGAGCGAAAACATCCTCTCCAGATTCGCTCTATCTAGTCCTTTCATTATTCAGCTGCTTTGGCATATCATTCATCTCAAGGGCATTGAATACAGGATTTGGGAAGTCATATTACAATTGTAAAACCTGGTCAGTGTGGACAGGTTGGGCTGGAAGTCCGTGCAGCATAACTCTTTGACTATATTAATGGTCTATCCATTACTTCCCTGTACTCTACCTAAGTACCTGACTCGCTGACTTATAGCCCCGGTCCCACTTTCACGACCTAAATCGCGACGTCTGACGACCTTAAATGACCTAAGGAAAAATCAAGGTCGCGGTCAAACCTACGACCTCCTACGACCTTCCACGACTATGTGTACAACCTCCTATGACTATGTTGAAGACCTCCCACGACTATGAAGAAGACCTCCTTCGACTATGTTGAAGACTGGCTTCGACCATGTACGTTTTACTGCTGTTTGCAGTAGCCCTTTTGCTTCAGCAGCCTTTTAAGAAAGGCAGAAGGGGAAGAGCAAGGGTGAAGAGGAAGCACGAGAAGAGGTCTCAATGGGTGAATGGAAATTATGTGATGGACTGTGCCAATACATCAGATGACTGGAAGAGAGTGGCGCTGGGCTAGGACAAAAGATGGAACTTTAAGCAAACATGTGGGGCTTGGCAGTGGATGGCAAGCATGCCATTCTTGTCCCTGTCCCTGTACCCCTCATTTTCCTTTTCGTACAGGATGGCATTCTGCTGGAACCATTCCTCAAGGTCCCCCTCCTGCTGCCTGGTGAAGGTGTAGGGCATAACCTTCCTCCAGCCCTCCCTCACCACCAATGGGGCATGTGCCTATGATGCTGTGTCAGACACAGGAGAAAGAGCTGCTTTGCTGCCTTCAAATGAAGCAGTGAAGGATGGGGTGGTGGTGGGGACATATACTACCACCTTGGTCTCCTCCTCCAGGGGTCTCTCATGCAGGGCTACCTCCTCCAGCAGTATCACCTCCTGTGGCATCACATCCTGCCACTCCTCCTCTTGGGTGTGCAACACCTGCATGGCCGGTTTTTTTTAGGGTTGTGCCCTCCCCCTGCACTGCTGCCTTTTTGGTGCCATCTCTAAAACACAAGTCTCCTCTCCAAAAAACTATCCAGCTATGAATGAACATGCCTTGGAGTGACAGAGGTGACGTTCTGCTGTTTAAATAACCTTTTTTTTCTACTGACATTTTTTTCACCCTGGAGCTATTATCTTCGACTGCCTCCGACCACCTACGACTACCTACGACTAGCATCACGACCGGAGTGTTGGGCCTGCTGCTTCAACATCGGAGCTGTGGTTTGCAGAGCTTCCAGCGCGGCCGGCGCTGACTTCAACATCGCGGAGTCCAGGGACCCTTTGCCGAGGGCCGCCAGCGTTGAATCTCTGCCCAGCGCGGCCTGTGGACTTCGGGAGGTGGCCGATTCAGATGTCCAAGCCACTGAGGATATCCTCCAGTCCCGACGTCGGACTTCCATCAACCCGGCTAGCGGGCCTGAACATCGGGCCGCCCATAGCGGCGACTGCGAGGGGTTTGGCAGCCCCCCAACCACGGGAGGACAACAGAGGAGGATGAATGAATTTTGGAGCCTTCCCTCACAGTGGGAAACATTGATCCCGCTGTGTGGAGATGTCTGTGTTAAGACTATCGTGTTATGTGCTCTTTATTATTCGTATGGCTACCACACATTTCACTGTACCAATTGGTACATGTGACAAATAAATGTATCTTGTATCTTGACCTACTACGACCTACCTACGAGTAAAAAGTATTGATTTTTTCCATGCCGACTTTTTTTTACTCGTGGCTATTTTTTATCAGGCTAGAAAAGACGCCGTGACCTACTTGATGCCACGAGTACCTACGACTAGCATCACGACCTACTACGACCTCCTACGACCTCGTGGCGACCATGCTGCGAGTATGTCAAGGGCAAACTCGGCAGAGGTCGTGAATTAGGTTGTGAAAGTAGGACAGGGGCTTTACCCCATGACTTTGTGTCTTTTTTGTACAACAGCATCTGCCGTTCCTTGTGTCTCCATTTCTTCTATGAAGTTGCAAAACACACCTGTTGTCCCTACACACAATTTCACTGATACATAGATTCAATATGCATCTTTTTCCAACTAGCATGCATTTGTGTTAGATGACAACTTTTCTCTTGAAAGAAACATTCCTAGTTTGAACCTGCATTACTGCTTCTCACGATGCTATCAATTGCTTTGTTACACCATTTCAAAGTCATTACCTTTGATATGTTTTGGCCTTTTTCATCACTATAATCTATTCAGATTCAGATTCAGAAAACTTTATTGTCTGTCGTAACAGAAAATCTGTGAAGAAACAGTGAGAATCTATCTGATTTTGATTCTTTTTTTAAATTCTAAACATGCACACAGTGGGTCAAAAGTCCTGTTTCTGTGCCAAATAGCTCTAAACTGCTTTTGCTACATTGCTTTTTCTCCCACCTGATTTAACCCTTCTGGTTTCTCATTGGACTGAAAGTGTAATAATTGAGAAAATTCTCCTGCATCCACATCAGAAATCCATCTTCTTTGTTACCACTAGCAAGCCTTTTTTTTCTTCCCCCAGTCTATAATTAAGAATGGAAGTCTCTTAATCTTATTCTCCTACTTTTGCAACAAATCTTTAAAATACATGTTCTCATCCATTTCCTTTGTACAGCTTAGAGCCCTATAAAAAACACCTAACAACAGTTTAAAACTAACATAATTGCATCGAGAATGCTGTAGCCACTCCTCTTTTTTACCTTCTCTATCATTCTGCACAACTTGGTAACCTTGAATATTAAGAGCTTGATTTTAACCGAGGCATGTCTCTGTTAATACCAAAACAATGATAACAACTTTTGGCAATATGCTGGCAATTTACCAACCTTATTACTTGCATTAGGTACAATGCAATTTCATTCCCCGTTCTTTACTGTAACCTCATGATTTCATGAAGTGTGTCAGCAATTTCATAGGTCAATAATTCACCCTGACTCAAAGGCTGAAGAAAACAGGTTGCAGGTTAAGGTTAATTATTTTACTTCATATAGATCTTATTACTGAATATGTGAAGAAACAGTGAGAATGGAAAACAGATTGGTCAGAATATCAAGAGAAATTTCTTGTTTCAGATGGAACCCTTCATCTGAAATTCTTTGAAATATTCTGTTAGATTTGAGGTCTAGCTTGGTCAGCTTTATGCTACAGGGAATAATACATTTGAAAACTAGTTATTATTTTATAATTTTATTATTTTAGATTGTATTATTTTCTCTTGATGAGTTAAAGAATATCCGGAATTAGTCATTTTATAAATTCCAATGAATTCCTTAAACAACTTAATCTGTTATACATATGACAGTCAGTTTCTCTTTATCTGTTTCTTTCACAAACACAATGATTTAAGGGATTAAATATGCCACGGTTGCAGTGTATGCTAGGTGATACACAATTCAATTTTGTATCTACATCTCAGAAAGAAGTTCAACTCAAATACGCCACAGATGTGTTCCACCTGATATTTCCTACTCTTCTTTGCCCAAGCCAAAATAAATATACCTTTCTCCTTCATATGCTTATCTTAATTTTCCCATTGGTTCTGTTAGTGACTATCTTATATTTATGGCTTCCAAATCCACCAAGATGGTGAGGAGACACAAGAAACTACAGGTGCTAGTCTCAAGCAAAACACAAAGTGCTGGAGGAATTCAGCTGACCAGGCAGCATCTGGGAAGGGAATGGACAGGTGACATTTTGGGTTGGGACCCTTCTTTAGACTAAAAGTTCACAAATTGTGAACTGCAAACACCTGGGAAAAGATTTTAAACTCTGAAAACTGTTGTGAATCATTAGCATAATTCATTTCAGATTAGATAATAATTTACCTGGTTATAAGGAAAGAAAAGTGAGCAAATCGCACAATATGGTTCCATTTTCGAGACGACTTCGTTATATTCCTTCTCTGCTTGGAAATTGTGCAGTTTACTCTGCCACAGTTGGATTAGAGGTTTGGCCCAAGGCTGTGTTTCATTTATATCTTCTTCATTTAATGTTGGATCAGTCAATTCTACATAACATTGGGGAAGAATCAAGATGATGGACAATGAACAATTAGTCTGGAGAAAAGTTAAGCAGGAATACATACTAAACATAATATGTAACAATGCAAACTAATCCTACTGACTAATTCAGTCACATTTCACCACAACATCCTTTAATTCCTGTATTTATCCAAATTGGTCAATCCACATAAATTCTGGTCAATGGATTGTGATAATTAGACCAAAAGCCTCAAGTTATCCCAAATGAACAAAAATGACAACATTCCAAAGACTAAAATAGGACAAAGTACCAGCGTTATCAGGATATCAAAAGTGCTGCTATAAGTTTGATGTACTTTATTTGGCCATTTTCTGCCTGGTGTTAGCATGCTCTTGGATATTCCTTTGCAGCCAGTTGGACTGATTAAGCTTCATGCCTCGCCGTTCCAGCCAGCCCACCAAATGGAGCCAACTGTGACCAACCACTCAACTTCAGGTAGCCAAACTCCAAGTCTCACCCTGGATAATTTGTATTACAAAAGGCCTTCTCAAAGCTTCCAATAGTCGCTGATAATCAGATTTATTTAAAATAAGTTTAAATAGGCAATTTAACAAACTGAAAATAATTCAAGAAATTAATAAAAATAAGCCATTTCAATTGCCGCACTTTAGTTTAAAACAGAATGTTCAAGCAGTCTAGTGGTGAAGGAAATGGTCACATACCATAGGCTATGACTTGTAGTGCATTCTGCAATGCATTAATGCACATCATCTCTGCATGCTTCTGCAACTTGAAATCAAAACCTCCAAAAATCACCAAACATCTGAAGAACCTCAAAATCAATAACAAATTGAAATAGACCAGCAATTCACCTTTAATTACTAGCAGCATTTTTACAGAGCAATGATGGAGGGGGTAAGCCATTCAAGCTGCTGAGCAAATGTTCAGAGTAGCACAACGCAGCAACAGCCCCTTCAGCCACTATGTTCATACCAAATCTTTTGACCTTTGTGAGGCCATTAGATGGAAAAGGAAACGTTGGCCTCAAATCTTTGTTGCATGTTGATTGCCACTTTGATCAGGTTACACTGCCTATTGTCAACAAGAATTCAGTGCAGAAACAAGAAACTGCAGACACTGATTTACAAAATGAGGCACAAAAGGCTGGTGTAACTCAGCGGATCAGTCACCATCTCTAGAGAACATGGATAGGTGTTTTTCCAGGCTGATGCAGTGCGGTCATTCATACTTTGCCTCCAGAAATAAAATGTTCAGTGTACATTGTGGATTGTGCCATTGCACCAGTATATCACCAAAATAGCAATCCACCTACCAAACAAAATAGGTCACCAATCAGAATTTTTCACCATTTGAGTTTTAAATCAGGATAACTCATTTAGACTACAATTGTTCTTTCATCTCCATGCTAAAATCATAAATGGGCAGTTAAAATTATTGTCATGATATTTGAATGCATGTAATTATGAGGCCTCTTTCAGAAACATATGGCTCCATAAGAATGAAAGCACAAAGGAGTTGCAGTATTTTAGAGAAAATAACATCCAAGTAATAGCTGAGGGTCAATTTCATTTTATTCTTTGCATGCCCCTGAAGAGCTAAATAACTTCCAATTTCATAAACACCCTGGTGTACGATAAACAACTGAAATAGAGATTTATTGTTTCAGTTTAATTAAGTTCAAAATTGGCCTGCAATATAATTTGATGCAAGAGGTTGTACTATAATTCCTTAAAAGTAATGTTGCCAAATATCTAGGTCCAAATAATTATACCAAAGTGCATTTCTCGCTTGTAATGTTGTGGAATTTAATTATAAATATTTAATGAAATAAAAATTCAGAACAAATATATACCTTTGAGAATAATGTCCTTTGTTTCTGAATATACACTATTACTGCAGCCATTTCCTATGTCTGATATTAGTTCAGCCTTCTCATCAACATTATCCAATTCAACACCAATTCAACCACTTTCATCAGCACTAATTTCTATGCAAGACTCGTGAAAACATCTCTGTATTGCCACAAGATCAGCCTCATCCATCTAACCCCATGCATATGCAATGCCCATAAACACCAATTCACATTTAAAATCGGTGGTGTTTGCATCATCCAAAGAGCCTATAACCATTAGCCATTTGCATCGACAGCATTTTCAGAATTGCTGGTTACAGTCCCCAAGTGCTTTGTTTGTTTCAGGCAAAAACTACTAATTTAGAGTTCCATGCTGATTTAATCAATAAGTCTTCCAGTTTCACACTGACCACTGTGGTTTAGTACTTCAATTATGCATAGACTATATAAAAATAAGCTGGGTGGGCTGGGAGAATTGCATGACTAAATTTGAACTGTTCTCTTGGATTGTCTAATAGATTTATCGTAGGAATTTTCTGCATTCGACAGTGATCCGCTGGTGATACTACTTTGAAAAAAATTGGAAGAATTTTAAATTTATATCACAGTGCTTCTACATAATAACTGCTATTATATAAAGGCAGCAAAACATTGGTAGGAAACATAAAAATCGTTAGTCCCAGAGTATTTTCCAGAAGTGAATCACCTGACCCTTGTACTAAGTCCAGACTTAGGTTTGGCAAAACTTTCTGCATCAACTTGCACCAGAATGCAAATAATCAGACCATGCACAATGGCTCGAGTGTGAGAGAGCTATCTCATGAGAGCAAGCAAAGCAGGATGTGACCAGGACAAACTTCACCTACGTGAATGTGAGAAGTACTACTGTTAGCCAAGTCAGAAAATATAAATTTCCTGAACGTAAATGTTAAAAGTATTATATACATGCATCTAAAAATGATTAAAATACTGTTTGAAATTTGAAACCAAACTTTAAATACTGTAAATCCCTTAAACCATTTAAAAGAAGCAAAAATAAACAATTGAAATATAAACACAAATTGAACCCTTGCAATTCCTAAACTCCATTTAACCAAATAGAGATCTTGTTTCCATGCTAAAAGTAGCCAGGCACAGTGGGGGAGAGAGAGAGTGGGGGAGAGAGAGAGTGGGGGAGAGAGAGAGTGGGGGAGAGTGGGCCGCGATAAGTGAGCGGGGAGTGCAGGAAGGGAGCGGGGAGCGGTGCGCGCGTCAACCAAATTACTACGTGTTCAGCGGCTTCAATCCAGAGCACGGGGGGAGGGGGGGCTGGGCTGCGGCCGGGGCAGACGGCCGTCCGAGTTCGAGTCGACTGTGAGCGGGCGGGGCCACGGCGGGCGGGCAGCGACCAAATTACTTCGAGTCGGGGGGGGGGGGCGTAACTTGCAGCGCGTGGAAAATAGTGCAGAGCGGGCGGCGTGAGCAGACCCATTGTGACGTCATCAGCTCGTTTACTTTCAAAGATTTCAGATTCAAGAAATATAGCTCGAAATTTTCAGGTAAGCCGATTTTTGACTTCACGGGATAAAACTCTACAGGAATATGTAGATTCCTTTACTTCCTTTATATTATTGGCTAGCTTACCTTCGTACCTCATATTTTCTCCCCATGTTGCCTTTTTACTTATCTTCTGTTGCTCTTTAAAAGTTTCCCAATCCTCTGGCTTCCCTCTCATCTTTGCTATGTTGTACTTCTTCTCTTTCATTTTTATAGTGTTCTTGACTTCCCTTGTCAGCCAAGGTCGCCCCTTACTCCCCATGGAATATTTCTACCTCTTTGGAATGAACTGATCCTGCACCTTCTGTATTATTCCCAGAAATACCTGCCATTGTTGTTCCACTGTCATCCCTGCTAGAGCATCTTTCCAGTCAACTTTGGCCAGCTCCTCCCCCATGGCTCCATAATCCCCTTTGTTCAACTGTAATACTGACACTTCTAATTTTCCCTTCTCCCTCTCAAATTGTAGCTTAAAACATCATATTATGGTCACTACCACCTAATGGCTCCTTTACCTCGACTTCCCTTATCAAATCCGGTCATTACGCAATACTAAACCAGAATTGCCTTCTCCCTGGTAGGCTCCAGTACAAGTACAGTCCAAGAATCCATCACAGAGGCACTCCACAAACTCCCTTTCTTGGGGTCCAGCACAAACCTAATTTTCCCAGTCTACCTGCATGTTGAAATCTCCCAAAACAACCGTAGCATTACCTTTGCGACATGCCAATTTTAACTCTTGATTCAACTTGCACCCTCTATCCAGGCTACTGTTTGGGGGCCTGTAGATAACTCCCATTAGGGTCTTTTTACCCTTACCATTCCTCAGTTCTATCCATACTGACTCTACATCTCCTGATTCTATGTAACCCCTCGCAAGGGACTGAATTGCATTCCTCACCAACAGAGCTACCCCACCCCCTCTGCCCACCTGTCTGTCTTTTCAATAGGACGTATACCATTGAATATTCACTTCCCACCCCTGGTCCTCTTGCAGACATGTCTCTGTAATTGCCACAACATCATACTTGCCAATTTCTAACTGAGCCTCAACCTCGTCCACTTTATTTCTTATACCTCGGGTTTTTATTTAACAAGATAAAATAAAATAGGTGTTCTGAGTAGACATGACTACAATCTGAAGAAGGGTTTCGACCCGATACATTGCCTATTTCCTTCGCTCCATAAATGCTGCCTTACCCACTGAGTTTCTCCAGCATTTCTGTCTACCTTAGATTTTCCAGCATCTGCAGTTCCTTCTTACACATGACTGCAATCTCTCTTGCCCAAGGTGATTCTTGCACTTGAAGTATATTGAAATATCCAACTTAACAACTTGAGCACTGTATGTTGAATTGGGCTCTTTTGTGGTAATTGATTAGGATTTCACAGTTAAAACTGCCTTTGTCTTGCTTCTCCATATTCCTTGGCCAAAACTTAATGAAAGCTTTTTTAATGAAAGTCATGGGGTATGGGGAGAAGGCAGGAATGGGGTACTGATTGTGGATGATCAGCCATGATCACATTGAATGGCGGTGCTGGCTTGAAGGGCTGAATGGCCTACTACTGCACCTATTGTCTACTGTCTATTGACTGGATTTCAAGTATTATTCAGATTTTTCGATCTGAAATTAACTGTTTCTCTAATTGCATGTTTTGTTTGAATAAATGCTAAGTAGTTTTGTATTTGCATATATAACTGTTATTTGTATTTAAACAATGCATTTAGAAAAAAATTAAAGTATATAAGCTAAGAAAAGTCAGCTAACTGTCGTTGGACATGCAATCAAACTACTTGTTTTTCTTACATTATCGCCTGCATAACTGCACGTAAGGCCTGAGCATGAAGCTATGCTCAGTAATACCATCATCCACTTGAACAACATTTTTACCATTTAAAAATGGTCAAGCAAGATACCTGCATCCTTTAAATTAATGAAAATCTCAAAGGTTTCACAAACTCCTCCCTAGTTTTTTTTTAAAACAACTATTGTGGAAAAACTAACTTGTTCAAAAATTATCGTCAGTTGCTGCTGAGACTAATTGATATCATTTACACTGAATGATTCAAGTTAAGATTTAGTGAAACAGACAAGAGTTTCTGAGGCGCAGACATGATTCCTCACTGTTGCCAGGATCAAGGATGCAGATCATTCTGAAGGTGGGATGTGAATAACCAGAATTCATGGCCCACATAAGCGATAATGAAATCAGAAAATGAGGCAAGAAATCAGAAAGCAAGAGGGCCAAGAGGCAGATTGAGGAACACTGAGGAAAAAGATTAAAGAAAACAGAATCTGTAAATCACTTATGAATTATTGCCATTGGTGTAAGGTAGTGAATAGAAACATAGACAGAACAGTTCACTGTGTGGCTGGAGATCTAGCAGAAGTGAGGGACTAGGACTGGTTCTGAGAGAAGTAGGTCCAAAGCCTAGTGACCAGATTGCAACTCAACAGTCATGTCACAGGTACACAAAAATGCTGGAGAAACTCAGCGGGTGCTGCAGCATCTATGGAGCGAAGGAAATAGGCAACGTTTCGGGCCGAAACCCTTCTTCAGACTGATGGGGGGTGGGGAGAAGAAAGGAAAAAGGCGGAGGAGGAGCCCGAGGGCTGAGAGATGGGAGGAGACAGCCCGAGGGCTGAGGAAGGGGAGGAGACAGCAAGGGCTAAGAAAATTGGGAGAATTCAATGTTCATGCCCCCAGGATGCAGGCTCCCCAAGCGGAATATGAGGTGCTGTTCCTCCAATTTCCAGTGTTGCTCGCTCTGGCCATGGAGGAGACCCAGGACAGAGAGGTCTTGTCACAGGACAGAGAGTCATGTCACAGGAACTCAACATGTCATGTCATAGACCATTTGGAAATATTAAAAAACTACCTGGAAGGGAGATTAAGGCTTATAAGATAAATGACAACTCTGGCTATAAAATGCGAGTGATTTTTTGAGGCATAATTAAAATGTACAGTTAACAAAGTCTGATAAAGACAAAAAAATCCAGCTGTGCTAAATTGACATGCTTCAAAGCAAAGGCAGAACAGGAATGCTACAGGTAGTGCAACTCACTCTTATTTCCTGAAACCCAATGCTGATCCTGGGCTCCACTGGAAGAAGCAGGGAGCTGCTAATGGGTAAGAGAAAGAATCGGGCATAGAGAAATAAGTGGGTGAATGGAAACAATGGGATTACTCTGACAGGCAGCATGGAAGGGAACTATTCATCTGTTGTGTCTATGTAAGAAACACATATAAAAAGGTCAGAAAATTGGGCATCAGGCTAATAAACTGCCCAGTCCATCACAGATACTGACCTCCCCACTATCGAAGGAATCTACAAGAGTCACTGCCTCAAAAAGGCAGCCAACATCAGAGATCCACACCAACCTGGCCAATTTCTCATTTCACTCCTGCTACAGGGAAGAAGGTATAGAACCCTGAAAAACTATAACATCCAAGTTCAGAAGCGGCTTCTTCCCTACAACCATCAGGCTATTAAACACTACAACCTCCAAATAAGCTCTGAACTACATAGACATGGGGGCATTATTTTTCGCTTTGCACTATCATCTTTTGTTTTGTTTTTATTGTGTATATATGTATTTGCTGTTTATTATGGTGTTTACAGAGTACTATATTTACATATCTGTTGCACTGCTGCAAGTATGAATTTCATTGTTCCGTTTCAGGACACATGACAATAAAATATTCTTGACTTGACTCTTGATTGGCACAGGCAGTGTGGGCCGAAGGGCCTGCTCCTGTGCAGTACAGTTCTATGCTTTATGTTCCAATGATGATAAACCAAACCAAATCAGGAAGCTGGAAAGAGTGGAGAAAACATTTGAGGATGTTGTAGGACTCGAGGGACTGAGTTATAGGGAGCGGTTGAGCAGGATAGGATCCAGCGTATGCCACCGTCTCCAACAAATTTGTAACCTACAGTTAACCTGGGGACCAATGAAACTGAAGATTTTAGCCATTATGACTAGTGAGAAAATAGATACTTTCATGTGTGGATAATTAAGCACACCATAAACTACTACAACATACAACAAAAATGGAGTGATATATCCTTGAGAGGTAAACTGAGAGGTCTTAAATGGCATGTAATATTTTTAAAAATATCACCTCAAAATATGACATAAACCTTTTGAATGTGCATTACAATATAAACAAGGCTATAATTATTTCATACCTTCAATGCACGTGGTACTAACCTTCATCACTAATCAATTCTTGTTTGACGAGAGTTGAAGGGGATCTAGCTGGTGGTTTGCATAATGGATGTCGTCGACACTTGGCTGATTTCTTTTTCCCGGCACTTCTGATGAACTGCTCTGGAAACTGAAAAGAGAAAAGTTATTTTCATCTTCTTGATGAAATCAGATAGTTACCTAGGCTAATGCACATTACCTAGAAAATAGTGTGCTCACTGTTTGTTAAAGTGTACACATTCAGAACAGTGTCCTGAATATAACATTGAAAATATGGACTATTGAGGATACTAACTGCTTAGATGCAACAAGCAAATAACATATGTAGGAAGGAACTGCACATGCTGGTTTATACCTAAGAGTATGCTAGAGTAACTCAGTGGGTCAGGCAGCATCTCTGGAGAAAAATAATTGGTAACGTTTTGGGTTAGAACCCTGCTTCAGACTGAAAGTAGAGTTGGGAGGAGAGGAAATAAACTGGCGGCAAGAAATGGGCAGAATAAATCTGGGCCGGCAATAGATGACATCATAGAAACATAGAAACATAGAAAATAGGTGCAGGAGTAGGCCATTCGGCCCTTCGAGCCTGCACCGCCATTCAATATGATCATGGCTGATCATCCAACTCAGTATCCCGTACCGGCCTTCTCTCCATACCCCCTGATCCCCTTAGCCACAAGGGCCACATCTAACTCCCTCTTAAATATAGCCAATGAACTGGCCTCAACTACCCTCTGTGGCAGAGAGTTCCAGAGATTCACCACTCTCTGTGTGAAAAAAGTTTTTCCTCATCTCGGTCTTAAAGGATTTCCCCCTTATCCTTAAGCTGTGACCCCTTGTCCTGGACTTCCCCAACATCGGGAACAATCTTCCTGCATCTAGCCTGTCCAACCCCATAAGAATTCTGTACGTTTCTATAAGATCCCCTCTCAATCTCCTAAATTCTAGCGAGTATAAGCCAAGTCTATCCAGTCTTTCTTCATATGAAAGTCCTGACATCCCAGGAATCAGTCTGGTGAACCTTCTCTGCACTCCCTCTATGGCTATAATGTCCTTCCTCAGATTTGGAGACCAAAACTGTACGCAATACTCCAGGTGTGGTCTCACCAAGAACCTGTACAACTGCAGTAGAACCTCCCTGCTCCTATAATCAAATCCTCTTGCTATGAATGCCAACATACCATTCGCTTTCTTCACTGCCTGCTGCACCTGCATGCCTACTTTCAATGACTGGTGTACCATGACACCCAGGTCTCGCTGCATCTCCCCATTTCCTAATCGGCCACCATATAGATAATAGTCTGCCTTCCCGTTCTTGCCACCAAAGTGGATAACCTCACATTTATCCACATTATACTGCATCTGCCAAACATTTGCCCACTCACCCAGTCTATCCAAGTCACCTTGCAGTCTCCTAGCATCCTCCTCACAGCTAACACTGCCCCCCAGCTTAGTGTCATCCGCAAACTTGGAGATGTTGCTTTCAATTCCCTCGTCCAGATCATTAATATAAATTGTAAATAGCTGGGGTCCCAGCACTGAGCCTTGCGGTACCCCACTAGTCACTGCCTGCCATTCTGAAAAGGACCCGTTTACTCCTACTCTTTGCTTCAGAAAGGGTGAAGCCCATAGTTGGTTGGGAAAGGTGGAATAACAAGAGGGATACAAGGATGCGAACAGCGGAACTGATAGGGCGACAGGGGAGGGAATGCAAGAGTTGTTTGAAATTAAAGAAATCAACGTGGGATGTAAGCTGCCCAAGCGAAATAATGCAGGCTACCCAATTCAAATTGCTCTTACCACAATGAACTAATTGATTATTATACAAACATTAGAAAAGCTTCCATAATAGTATAACTAAAAAAAACTAATGCTTCTTTAGTTTTGTCCAATGGATGGTTAAGCCATCCCAATTTCAATGAGAAAATTGGGGAGTGGTTTAAGGCAATGAGCAGATGGTGGTACAACTAGCCTCAAGATAAAGAAAGGAAAAAAAGAGAAACAAAGCCTTTCAAATGTGCATGTCAGGTGCAGAATGGATCAGACAACATTCTGCAGGCTCACTTCTCATGCACATTTCATTTAGAATATCCTGTTGACACTGGTGGCTCGCTTTAGAAATGAATAACTACCATTGCACAAGGTAGCAAAAGGAAACAATAAGCAACGGTAAAGAAGGAAACCTTGCAAAGTGACCCATTTCAAGAAAAAATCTACAGAAAATTGGCATCTAAAATTTGTGAACAAAAATGATTTTAAAAAATAGCTTAATGATAATAACGCTGTGTTCACACAAATTGGAATGTGAATAGCGATTGACGAGATGAAATTATAACAACATGAACATTTGTCCAAAACTAAAAGTGTAAATATATTTATTCACTGGAACCTTCGGCATACTGTCCCAGAATTTTAACAAGACTTGAATGATTCAGCAGGACATCAGATCAGAGTGGCTCAGACCCAGCAGGTGTCTGCAAGCCTTCATTTTTGATGCGATTAAATAATAAAATTCACTCCACTAGCATCTAAAAAAGGGACTTGAGAGACTTAATTATAATTTTTCCTAAACTTAGAAAACTAGTTTAATGCACACCCTGCCCTTTAAGTGTTTGATAAGCACACAAACTTAAATTACTGAATTACCAAAATTCCAACTTTATCTGCAATTTATAATGGTATTCTCTAGCTTATTAACAAATTGAGGAATGATAACTAACACTACTTTCCATAGATTAGCGACAACTGTGACATACGATTCAGAGTCAAAGTCAAACATATATACAGCCCAGCATGTCCATGCCTACCATTTTGTCCATGTATACTAATTCCATTTGCCCACAATAGGTGCAAATCCTTCTATGCCTTGCATATTTAAATTTAAAATTAGTTATTGTATCTGATTAACCTCCTCCAAAGGTAGCCATTACAGCTAACAATCACTGATGTAAAAAAAAATCTTACCCTTCACTCACCTTAAATCTATGCCCTCTTGTTTCTGACAATAGAGAAGAGATTCTGAGTGTCTACTCTTGTGTAATTGTATATACCTCCATGAGGTTACCCCTCAGCCAATGCTGAGGGAATGGAGCAGCTGGGCTTGTACATTAGAGTTTAGAAGGATGAGAGGATATCTCATTGAAACATATAAGATTGTTAAGGGTTTGGACACGCTGGAGGCAGGAAACATGTTCCCGATGTTGGGGGAGTCCAGAACCAGGGGCCACAGTTTAAGAATAAGGAGTAAGCCATTTAGAACGGAGACGAGGAAACACTTTTTCTCACAGAGAGTGGTGAATCTGTGGAATTCTTTGCCTCAGAGGGCGGTGGAGGCAGGTTCTCTGGATGCTTTCAAGAGAGAGCTAGATAGGGCTCTTAAAAATAGCGGAGTCGGGGGATATGGGGAGAAGGCAGGAACGGGGTACTGATTGGGGATGATCAGCCATGATCACATTCAATGGCGGTGCTGGCTCGAAGGGCCGAATGGCCTACTCCTGCACCTATTGTCAATCCAAGTTCCCAAGTCCTTCAAGATGTTAGCACAATTTTTTGTTTTTAAGGATACTGAAGGAAAGTAGAATTCTGAATAAAATTCCATCAAGACCAATTGTGCAAAAGAGTTAGTCTTCATGTTATTTAAAATAGCTCTTCAAATATCGAAACGTCTATGATAGATGTGCAGCTGAATCAATCTCTTACTATTGAATTATAGAGATAGGTTGATGTAAGTATAAGACAAGGTAGTATGATGTGGGTAAATGTTACTATCTTATTTGAAAACAAAATGTAGTGTAAGACACCAGTAAAGAGGACATTCATGAAGAACAATGAAGAGAGCTATTACAGATCATATAATTATTTTGTTCAATGTCAAAAAAAACGATTACGTTCTTATTTTCATTATATAATGAAATCCTTCAATGGCGTTATTATCATGCAGTACCAAAATCATACTACTCTGTAGGACACACAAAAAGCAAAGCATTTCTGCAGAAATACTGGCTCTACTGTATTCAGGATTTCAAACAACTCAGTATTAATTAAATTCAGATACCAGTCCCGACCCTGCTTAATTTATAAACTGCTGCGTTCTTGGTTTAATTTTACACATTAAGGATTAACAGCATTGTCATACCTCATTTGGCACTAAATTAATAATACCAATTTTAGTGATGAATTATGCACTTTATATTATGTGAATTCAGTTAACACAGGGAACATGAGTGATACTGAGTTATTAAATCAATTGTCTGCTTCATTCCAGTGTTTACCTATCTTGCCAGATATGTGCAGCTGAAAACACAGCTGAAAAAGCATACATTCTTCAAAGGAACATTTGAAAGGTTAGTTGGGAAAACTGGCAATGGAAAAAAATCCGCAATCTGGTAGTGCAGTATTTTCTAATTAAGGACAGCAACATTTACCCATATCATACTGCTAACTTTGAACAGTATTAAATGAATGAACTATAGGTTATCAATACCGGGGAAATAAATAATTACAGTCTAATTTACTTCAGCC
The DNA here is from genome assembly GCA_038087875.1 of Malacoraja senta. Taxonomy (NCBI): domain Eukaryota; kingdom Metazoa; phylum Chordata; class Chondrichthyes; order Rajiformes; family Rajidae; genus Malacoraja; species Malacoraja senta. The sequence continues at coordinate 225,201 of JAXLNO010000230.1, read as the reverse complement.
ATTCCTGGACATATTTTTTAAAGTATTATTACACTTGGTACTTCTCCAGGCTCCAAGCCATGTTCTCCACTCTCAGCTTCACTGGTTTCCTCTTCTGTGGAGACTCCACTACTTTCATGTCCTTTCCAGCAGTTCTGTTGAATTTCTGCACCTACATCATCAAATGTGTTCTGACACAATTGTCCCTTTTTGCTGATTGCATTCACCACCGTGGATTTCTGCAGATCCTTACTCTCCAATTTGACTTTCAGGGCAAGATCTGCATTGTCTAGGTATTCTGAAGAGATGTCAACTGCATCATCTTTGTCAACTGGTGTCAATGAAAAACAATCATCCAATTTTCTCTTTCCATTAGCTTTATTTCTATACTTGGTGCTGACAAGATTAGACTCTGATGTTGTCTGGTAATTGTCTGTGGGTGAAAAGAATATTTGACTTTAGATGATGCGTGAGAAATATTTGGATGTTAACAGGAAATATAAAATACTATTTCATGCAAAATGGAGCTGCCAACAAAACACAAAAGTCCTGGTCACTACCGAGTCAATTTAAAGATGTAATGTGTTTGGAATCATATGGTGCAACACAATTGTAAATGCTAACTGTCTCGGGACTGGGCGAGGGATGGTCAAGAGTATAAATAATGATCTCCTTACTTCTTTTTAAAAAAAACTTTTACTCTCTTTTCCCCATTTTCTTTTCTTTAACTTTCTTCTTTCATTCTTTTTTCTTCTTCTTCACACACTATATATCTCACGTTTTTCTATACTTTATTATCTAATTTATTTTTCTTATTCTTCTTTATTATAATAAAAAAATAAGAAGCTGTACATAAAATGTATTATGAAAATATATATTAGGCACTTTGGTGCCATACGATTGTACTTACTTCTAATAAAATATATATATATATTTTTTTTTAAGAAAAAAAAGATGTAATGTGTGCCATGGAGCAATGGAACTACTTTGTAAATTCTCATACAGTTTGTTCTTTTACTATTCATCTTGAATTTATGTTGTTGGATTACCAATTACCAATACCTTAACTACCATTTCTAAATTATTGGTGATAAATTACTTATCTCTTTGGAAATAATTGGAAAAGTATTAGTAACATATTTTATTAAAATATAAGCAATTATATTTTAGGCAGGAATTATAACAATGTGCACATGTCATATTGTTTTTTGCAATTAATAGGAAAGCTCACATGGTTCCATCTGAGATTAACGTTTTAAAATTGTACTATAGATTGCTGGCTGGATCAAAATTTTAGATTATTAATTTCCTTTAACAAAAATTAAAATTCAATACCATTACCTATTCCTTCTAATTTCATGCAATCAATCTTCCAGTGGGAATTAGTCAATCAGTTTCATGTTGTTGCCTCAAAGTTATCAGCCATCTCCTTTTGATACCTACTCTGCCTCGGTTTCCCTCTCTAATGATGCTGTCTCACATAATGTATGCTTTCAATCTAATTGCCCTAATACCTACCTTGTCAACAGGACATCATTAGGAGTTCACATAACTTTACAACCTTGATCTAACATAACAAGATCTTTTCATAGTGATAAAAAAGACATAATATAAATTACTTCCCATTCAATATCTGAACATTTCTGAAGTCTCTGCTCACACTTCTCGGCTCCCTTCCTCTTCCTCACATTTAAATGTTGCCACATGTGATCATATCATATGGCATGAATGTTCTACTTTTCCATCTCCTCTCTTTAACTTTTCCATTGCCTCAGTACAATCATCTAGCTTATCTGATTTACAGGAGCCCTGGCTGAGATTTATGTCAGCATTAAATACAAGCAAGGTGCCGGAAGACTGGAGGGAGGCAAATGTTGTGCCTCTATTCAAAAACTGCTGCCGGGAAAATGCTAGGAACTACAGGCCAGTGAGCTTAACATCTGTGGTCCGAAAGTTACTGGAGTGTATTCTGAGGGATAGGATGTACATGCACTTAAGATGGACAAGGGCTGATTTGGGACAGTCAACATGGTTTTGTACGTGGGAGGTCGCAACTCAAAAATCTGATTATGTTTTTTGAGGTGACCATAAAGGTCAATGAAGGCAGAGCTGTAGACGTTGCATACATGGATTTCAGTAAGGCATTCAACAAGGTTCCGCATGGTAGACTTTTCTGGAAGGTAAGATCCCACGGGATCCAAGGAGAGATAGCTGAATGGATAGAAAATGGACTTCATGGAAGGAAGCAGAGGGTGATGGTGGAAGCTTGCCTTTTGGACTGGTGGTGTGCCTCAGGATTCGGTGCTTGGCCCATTGCTGTTTGTCATCTATGTCAATGATTTGGATGAGAACGTATATGGCATGGTTAGCAAATATGCAGATGACAGAAAAGTCAGTGGTATTGTAGGTAGTGAAGATAGTGAAGAAGGATCTTGATCAGTTGGGCAAGTGGGCAGAGAAATGTGAGGTGTTGCATTTGGGGAGCACTAACATGGGCAGAACTTACACAGTGAACGGCAGGAGAATCGGGTTTGGAGGGAGAGATAGATCAGCCATGATTGAATGGCGGAGTAGCATTGATGGGCCGAATGGCCTAATTCTACTCCTATTCCTTATGACCTTATGATAGTCGACATACATTCCCTAAAGCACAAATAAAGAACCAACAATTCAGACTTCCCTGAATAGCAAAAGAAATACACCAAAAAATGACAGGTTATGATAAATTTGACTTTTGAATACCGATGAAAACCAGACTGATTACAAATTAATGAGGCAAAGTGAAAACTAAGAAAGCAAATCTAAGAGAGGCAAAGAGAGTCTAATAGCACATATAAGCTGCAAACTACAGACATAAGCTGAAAATTTAGATGTATTCTATGAGCAGATAAATAAGAAAAGGTAGTATATATGGAGTAGTATCTACTGTGGGAAAGTGCACATGGATGCCAAGGGCGGGTTGAAGGTATTAAATGAGCATTCGCATCTATCTTCAACAGAGATGAGGTAGTTCCAAAATAATAGTGAAGGAAAAGGTAGTTGAGAGTTGATATGTTAAATATTGATAGGAAAGAGGCTTTAGAAAAGTTGGTTGAACTTAAAGTAGGTAACAACACCAGGACCAGATGGAATGCATTCTTGGATTTGAGAGAAGTACAGGAGAAAAACAAGGTGGCAATGACCACAAAGCTTTCAATCCTCTTTGTTACAGGGATGATGCCAAAGGATATATAAAGAGTAAAAAAGAGGCTGCCGAAGAATGATGCAGGAGAAGTGATATCGGGAAATCAAGAAATGGCAGAGGAATTGAATAACTTTTTTGCATCAGTCTTCACAGTGTGCCTGCAGTCACCAGCAGTGTGCCTGCAATCCTAGATAGTCAGGAGGTGGAAGTTAGTGGAGTGGCGATTACTAAGGAGAGGGTGCTAGGAAAACCGAAATGTCTGAGGGTGGATAAGTCACCTGGACAGGATGGACTGTACCCCAGGGTTCTGAAGGAGGTGGTCTCAGAGATTATTGTGACATTTCAAGAATCACGAGAGTTAGAAGTGGTTCCTGAAGATTGGAAAATTACGAATATCACCGAGCTGTACAAGAAGGGAGCAAAGCAGAAGAATAGAAGTCTTACTTCGGTGGTTGGTAAGATTATAGATGATTATAAAGGATGAGGTCACAATAAAATATGCAAAAGTCAGCATGGTTTTGTGAACGAAAGATCTTGCCTGACGAATCTGTTGGAGTTCTTTGATGAAGTCATGATCACAATGAATGGTGCAGTTGCAGGCTTGAAGAGCCAAATGGCCTCCGCCTGCATCTATTTTCTATGTTTCTAAGTTAATAGTAGGACAGACAGAGGGGAGGCTGTAGATGTTGTTTACCTAGATTATCAGAAGACCTTCGATAAGGTACCGCATATCAGGCTGCTTGGGAAGATGAGACCCCATGGTATTGAAGGGAAGATACTAGCATGGAGAGTGGGTTGACTGGATGGCAGAAGGCAAAGAGTTGCAATAAAATATGCTTTTCCAGGTTGCCAGTGACTAGTGGTCCGCAAGGGTTGGTGCTGGGGCCGCTTCTCTTCACGTTGTATATTAATGATTTGGTTAAGGGGATTAAATCGTGGAGCTGGAGGCCTTGCTCGGGGCTGACTGTGAGCCCCATCGCGGGGACGTGGACTTACCATCGGAGCCAATCCCTTGTCTGGGATCGACGTTCCAACTGCGGCCTGCGGATTTTACCATCGAGAGCTCGGCGTCTCGGGTTGAGGCTGCCATCGAAGCGCCACCCGGTGGTAGGAGGCTGAGATCAGCCATGATTGAATGGCGGAGTAGATTCGATGGGCCAAATGGCCTAATTCTATTCCTATAACTTGTGAACGTGACCAAAGAGTGGCAAATGTTACTCGTTTGTTCAAAGGAATAAGGATAAGCCTCAAAATTACAGGCAAGTCAGCTTAATCTCCATGGTAAGCTCATGGTAAACCTTTTAAAAACATTAATCCTGGTCTTAAAAGGTGAAACTATGGTGCAACTGGTAGAGCTGCTGCCTCACAGCACCAGAGACCTGGGTTCTTTCCTGATCTCGGGAGGAGTTTGCACATTCTCCCTGTGACTGCATGGGTTTCCTCCAGGAGCTCTTGTTTCCTTCCACATCCCAAAGACATGTGGGTTTGTAGTTTAATTGGCCTCTGTAAATTGCCGCAAGTGTGTAGGGCATGGATGAGAAAGTGGGATAACATAGAATTAGTGAGAACGGGTGATCAACAGCCGGTGTAGACTCACTGGGCCAAAGGGGCCATGCCACATCTCTAAACTAAACCAAAAAAATCAATAATCATTTGGAGGAAAATGGATTAATTAAAGTTAGTTAAGGGCAGAATATATTGAATCAATGACGGAATTTTTTGATGAGGTGACAGATAGTCGATGTTGCGCAACTGGACCTAGAGAAGGCATTTTATGAGGTTTATAACAATCATATCAATGGTTAATGCACATAGCAGAAAAAAAAACAATAATAGCAATACAAAGTTGGTTAAGTAACAGACAACAGGGTGTCATGGTGAATGGTTGCTTTTCAGACTGACAATAGATAAATAGTGACATTCCCTAGGGAACGGTCTTATGGACATCGCTTTTTAATCTATACCAAAGATATAGAGTTGGGGTGCAAGCTACAATAACTAAATTCACAACTTTGGCAATATCGTAAACTGTGACATGGATAGTGATAAATTACAGCGGGATAAAATCATGCTGGTAGAATGGGAATGTGGCATTTGATGTGCAATGTAGAGAAATGTGAGGTGATGCATTTGGGTAGGAAAAATAAGAGACAAGATAGAACAAAGGATACTTTTCTAAGAGGAGTGCAAGAAAAGTGGGACATGGAGATATTGGTGGACCAATCAGACTGAATAAGGCACAAACAATACTGGGTTTTATCAATGTAGGCAATGAGTATGAAGCAGGAGATCATGTGATGAAACCTGGTACCATTATGGCAAGAGGGAATTTGATAAATATACAGTGCATTAAAAAAATGCATGGCTGCAGAAATGAGGCTCCAGGGTGGGGCTCATGTAGGCATTGAAAGTGGAACTGCTGCGTTAGACACAATCGGCCAAATACCCTCCTTTAGTGCTTTAAGAAATGTACAAAGCAATAGTGAAATCAGAGACCTTCCTTTTCATTGATGGATCATGCAATGCAATTCCACATTGACCCACTGAAAGTGACTGCAACATGTAAAACTGCTCTGCAGATTGAGTAAGTGAAGACACGATAAAATAGCTAACCTGACATTTCAACGGTACACAGATGTTTGCTTTGAAGTGCTTTGGAGAAATGAACACATCAATCACCTCATCCCTCACCTGATGACTGCTCTTCATCCATTCCTTTCTGATCCAGCTGCTTTCCCTTAATTATTTCTTCTTCAGGACTCATTACTGCAACACGGTTAGACTCCCGTTTCTTCACTCCCCCATTAGAGTTTTCATCATTATTGATACCATCTGTAAGTGGTTCAGCTGCAGTTGTTTCTTTGGCCACAGGATCACTGAATATCTTTTCATCATCTAGAGATTTTATCTTTTTAGATCGAGTTCTGAACCGATACACACTGCAGAAGACACAACTGTCAGATTGGAATCATCATGGGTAAAATTAGCTATATTCTTCTGAACAATTTCTCCAAACAACTATTTACACTATATTTATGCTTTTTTTATTTTTTTATATTTCTATGATATTTGGATGACAGTTAATTTGTAACAAGTACTTTTCATCATTTTGAACATTTATAATTATCAAGAATATATCACAAATGCAGATTTACCGTTGCAACACAGTGGCATAGTAATGAAAATACTTCCACAGATGTTATAAGAACATAGAAAGGTACAACACAGGAACAGGCAAGTCGGCCCACAATGTGTGTGCCAAACGATGCCAAGATAAAATAACCTAATCTGCCTGCCTGTGATCCATATCCCTCCATTCTCCAGATATCCATATGCCTATCTAAGAGCCTTTTATACACCACTATTGTATCTGCCTCCAACACCACCCCTGTCAACGGGATCCAGGCACCCATCACCCTGTAGAAATTAGCTATCATTCTTTGCTGCTAAGTTCCTAAACCAAACTCGCATCTCAAAGTTAATTACGTTGAATAACTTACCTTTTCATGGGCATTCCAGATTTCCTTTGAATTACTTTTCTTTGCTTCTGCCAAATCTCCAGTTCGGGAGTTGATTCAGGAGTGGGTTTTGTGTGATCGATGGGTTGACCATCCTTTCCTTGTTTCCAAAGTGCATATCTACTTGGCTGAAATTTTTCTACAAAGATGTCCATAGATATCTTGACCATGTCTTTCCGACAAGTGCACTAAGAAAAGAAAAAATCCATTAATAATCACATATATTGTCCAAATTATTTTTCACACCATTCTCAAGGTGGACCTTCTTGATCCATCAAAGCAATTTCATACCACAGTGGTTCAGCACTTATCAGCAGGGAGTTATACTTCAACCATGTTAGTGAGATAAGTGACTCACACCCTGGGCTTTCCTTCTCAGAAGGATTTTGGAAAAATAACTTAATTCTCTTTGGAATTGCCCAACTTCACAACTACTTTTACTGATGCAATCCTTTTACTGTTCATATCCTTTATATAATTGCAATTCTTAAAATGCAATATTTAGATGAGAAGAAACATATATTGAATTATTTTGTTAACAAGAACTATATTTATTTATCTAACAGTGGCTGCCATTCTTGATCGTTTCTTCCTCATGAATGTGGACAAGTAGTTTATAAACACAGGCAAGTACAGGACTATTTAAATTACTCATCATTACTGAGCATCATTGCTGAAAAATTGGAGTCGTTCAGCGGGCAAGTCCTTGCACGAAGTGTCTGCACAAGAATCCTGTATTGGCATTATCATCATGTGTACCAAGATATTGTGCGAAACCTTGTGTGACAATCAGTCAGATCATGCCATACCATACATCAGTACATAGAAACATAGAAAATAGGTGCTGGAGTAGGCCATTCGGCCCTTCGATCATGGCTGATCATCCAACTCATTATCCCGTGCCTGCCTTCTCTCCATACCCCCTGATCCCTTTAGCCACAAGGGCCACATCTAACTCCCTCTTAAATATAGCCAATGAACTGGTCTCAACTACCTTCTGTGGCAGAGAATTCTAGAGATTCACCACTCTCTGTGTGAAAAATGTTTTTCTCATCTCGGTCCTAAAAGACTTCCCCCTTATCCTTAAACTGTGACCCCTTGTTCTGGACTTCCCCAACATCGGGAACAATCATCCTGCATCTAGCCTGTCCAACCCCTTAAGAATTTTGTAAGTTTCTATAAGATCCCCCCTCAATCTTCTAAATTCTAGCGAGTACAAGCTGAGTCTATCCAGTCTTTCTTCATATGAAAGTCCTGACATCCCAGGAATCAGTCTGGAGAACCTTCTCTGTACTCCCTCTATGGCAAGAATGTCTTTCCTCAGATTAGGAGACCAAAACTGAACGCAATAGTCCAGGTGTGGTCTCACCAAGACCCTGTACAACTGCAGTAAAACCTCCCTGCTCCTATACTCAAATCCTTTTGCTATGAATGCTAACATACCATTCGCTTTCTTCACTGCCTGCTGCACCTGCATGCCTACTTTCAATGACTGGTGTACCATGACACCCAGGTCTCGTTGCATCTCCCCTTTTCCTAATCGGCCACCATTCAGATAATAGTCTACTTTCCTGTTTTTGCCACCAAAGTGGATAACCTCACATTTATCCACATTATACTGCATCTGCCATGCATTTGCCCACTCACCCAACCTATCCAAGTCACCTTGCAGCCTCCTAGCATCCTCCTCACAGCTAACACTGCCCCCCAGCTTTGTGTCATCCGCAAACTTGGAGATGTTGCATTCAATTCCCTCGTCCAAATCATTAATATATATTGTAAATAGCTGGGGTCCCAGCACTGAGCCTTGCGGTACCCCACTAGTCACTGCCTGCCATTCTGAAAAGGACCCGTTTACTCCTACTCTTTGCTTCCTGTCTGCCAGCCAGGTCTCTATCCACATCAATACTGAACCCCCAATACCGTGTGCTTTAAGTTTGTATACTAATCTCTTATGTGAGACCTTGTCGAAAGCCTTCTGAAAGTCCAGATATAACACATCCACTGGTTCTCCCTTATCCACTCTACTAGTTACATCCTCGAAAAATTCTATAAGATTCGTCAGACATGATTTACCTTTCATAAATCCATGCTGAATTTGTCCAATGATTTCACCACTTTCCAAATGTGCTGCTATCCCATCTTTAATAACTGACTCTAGCAGTTTCCCCACTACCGATGTTAGACTAACTGGTCTGTAATTCCCCGTTTTCTCTCTCCCTCCCTTTTTAAAAAGTGGGGTTACATTAGCTACCCTCCAATCCTCAGGAAGTACTCCAGAATCTAAAGAGTTTTGAAAAATTATCACTAATGCATCCACTATATCTGGGGCTACTTCCTTAAGTACTCTGGGATGCAGCCTATCTGGCCCTGGGGATTTATCCGCCTTTAATCCATTCAATTTACCTAACACCACTTCCCGGCTAACCTGGATTTCACTCAGTTCCTCCATCTCATTTGACCCCCGGTCCCCTGCTATTTCCGGCAGATTATTTATGTCTTCCTTAGTGAAAACAGAACCAAAGTAGTTATTCAATTGTTATTCAAAGTAGTTATTCAATCAAGCCATACACAGTACAGCAGGTAGTGTAAAGAGAAAAATAGCCAGAGTGCAAAATATAGTGATACAGTGTAACAGTGTTAAAATTGTAGACAAAGTACAAATAAAAAAAGTCCAAGAGCTACAACGGGGTAGGATTGGTAAATCAGGACTACATCCTTAGCTTATGAGAGGTTCATTGAGTACTCTGCTAACAGCAAGGAAGAAGTTGTTCCTGAATTTGGTGCTACGTGCCTTCAAGTTTTCATATCTTCCCACACAAGAGAGGTGAAGGGGGAATGACCAGGGTGCAAGGGGTTCTTGATTATGTTGCCTGCTTTCCCGATGCAGCACAAGGTGCAGATGGAATCAATGGGGGAGGGGAGGAGGTTGGTTTGTATGATAAACAAGGCTACACTACAACTCTGATTTCTTGCGGACTTGCGCAGGGTGATTGCCAAACCAAGTTGTGATGCATCCTGGTAGAATACTTTCCATGGTGCATCTTGTGTCAATGGCACTGGGATAGATTGGCACAGGTCCCATGTTATTATAGGCTTTCATTCATGAATCTCTAAGTCCACATGCATTTCTTGTTTAGAAAATAGATTCCATTCCTGGATCAAATGTACAATTAAACAATTATTTTGAAGTAGCTCTCCTCATTCTCCCTCCTGAATAAATCTGTTCGTTAAGCCCTACATTAAGAGTCTATTTTATATCAAATCCCAATATGAATGCTTCTTAGTTTAACAGGGCACATTTGAAAGTAGCCAAATGCCTGCCTGCACCAAATAAATGTCATCCATCTAACCTGGAGACATGTGAGCTTGGTGAGATAATGCTTCAAACTATGTAAATCGCCACCAACTCTGTAAAACTTACTCCTCCAACTCTGACCGGTTATGCTTTCTTCACTTCCTTCAACCACCGTCATATTTCAGAACTAAGCTCAGAAATGTTCCTTTCACATCTCTGCATCTCTATATTTTTCTAAAATTAAGGTTATAATCACATAATTTCTCCATTTTGTTGGCTCAATGGCAATTTCTGCTTGATTGCGCATTCTGAAATTTCTTAGTTCTTTTTTCCAAAGACACGATGTAAGCTGTCACTTGGAGGTCATAATAAATTTATGAACAGGAGATATAAAAGTATGATGTTAATTTTACAAAATACAATTTCTATTCAGAGAAGCAAGTTCTTTAAAGATAAAAGTAATCAAATATACTGCTCTACTGGACACGACTCCATGCAAATCAGCCAACCAAGGAAAAGGTTTGGCAAACCAAAGTGATCTGTAGTAAGGAATGGGCAATTTATTCAGAGTCAAGAGATGAAATAGTGCACTTATAGCGTAATCAGAACCTTCAACAGTTTCTGTATTTTAAGCAGTCTAATATAAGAACATTTAGTTGTCTATCTATCAGAAGAAGCATATTCAACAGAACAACATAGCTCCTCTACAACGGCGAGACCAAGCGCAAACTAGGTGACCATTTCGCCAATGCCTGCTGGATCTCCCGACTGCTAATCATTTAAACTCCCCTTTCCATTCCCATACCAATGACTCTGTCCTGGGCCTCCTCCATTGCCAGAGTGAGGCCGCACGCAAATTGGAGAAACAGCAACTCATATTCTGCTTGGATAGCTGACAACTCAACGATGTAAACATCGTATTCTCCAATTTTAAGTAGCAGCCTCTCTTTTTCCTGTGCCCGCACACCCCAGTGCCTTTATCCCACTATCCTTCCCCTCTTCCCCACCACGTCTCCACTCCCCATCCCCTTTCACCTATATATCTCTCTCTGGCTTTACATTTCACTCCTCTTCTGTCCTTATCTGACACCATTTTGTCTAGTTATCCACCCATCTCCCAATCAAACGCCCTCACCTGTATCCTCCATATCACTTGCCAGAAGGTAGACACAATATGCTGGAGTAACTCAGCGGGACAGACAGCATCTCTGGAGAGAAGGAATGGGTGACATTTCGGGTCACAACCCTTCTTCAGACTGAATCACTTGCCTGACTTTGTCCTGTCCCCACCTCTTTTACAGGTTTCTCCCCTCCCCCCCACACTACAATCTGTAGAAGGGTCCCAACTCAAAACGTCACCTATCGAATACCCCCATAGATGCTGCCTGCCCTGCTATGTTCCTCCAGCACTTTGTGTTTGGTTTACAGAACAAAATCTGGCGCATGGAAGATTTTGGCATAAACATTGAAATACAATAAATATTGAAAATAATAACAGATAATTCATGTCTCATAGCTTCCCAGTGTACAGAGATGTGGGATTAGCATTCTCGGAAGGAATCAAATAATCGGACAGATCAGAACCAGAAACAAGTCACTGATCATAAAGCAACTTTGATTAATTCAATGGTCCTTTCTCACTTTCACACTCATACTCTGTGAATCACAAGAGATAATGTAGAGATGATATCTCAAACACATTTGACAATCCTCCAAATGAAAAGATGACACCTAATTCTCTAGATTTAATCTTTTGTTTCCATTCAGCTAAAAATTGTGGTAGTGGTCTTATTCGGTCCAACCTTACACATGGTTTGGAAAATAAATGTGTCGATTGCTGTGCATTTGAACATTCCAAAGAATTTTAAATAGTGTCTAAAAGTCAATATAGTAAAATTATGAAGCCAAATGGCACAATGACAATGCGTCTAGATGTTTAGCCTAATTTTATTACAATTAGATACTAATAGTTGACACAAAAAGCTGGAGTAACTCAGCGGGTCAGGCAGCATCTCTGGAGAAAAGGAATAGGTGACTGAAGAAGGGTCTCGACCTGAAACGACAGTCTGAAGAAGGGTCTCAACCTGAAACATCACCTATTCCTTTTCTCCAGAGATGCTTGTCTGTCCCGCTGAGTTACTCCAGTTTTTTGTGTTTATCTTTGGTTGAAACCAGCATCTGCAGTTCCTTCCTACATTCCTAGATATTAATAGTAATGTATTCAGATGAACATTACAATTTCAAAACTGAAAAGTTTTATGGATGTAACACAGTCCATCACACAGACCAGACCTCTCACCAACAAAGTTTTTCACTGTACCTCAGTATATGTGACAATAATAAACCTAAAGCGTGGAAATAAATGTGTGGAATAAGTAGTGTTCTTATGAGAAAAAAAAAAGATATGTGGACATAAACTTCTATTTCTGGTTACCATAATACAAACATGTAATAAAAAAGGCTGTTCACAATTCTTCACAGCTAGCATATCTCCATTGTGTGTTTAAGAAGGAACTGCAGATGCTGGAAAATCGAAGGTAGACAAAAGTGCTGGAGAAACTCAGCGGGTGCGGCAGCATCTATGGAGCGAAGAAAATAGGCAACGTTTCGGGCCGAAACCCGTCACATACATTATGTGTTTCTATTTCTACAAGCACGTTTTATAAATGAAGTGGATGAATACAAAGCATAGCTAGCACATTTTATAAGAAAAATGCATTTTCAATTAGATTTCTTCTCAACGGTGATATGAAGCCTATATTTATTGATAAAATACTTCTGTCCTTAGCATGGAAATTGCCATACCCCATTGGAGTATATCAGCAAGTAGTTGGGGTATTCCTCTTTTGAGAATAGTAATGCAATTTAATTTGTTGTAGGCATTAGTAACTGATATAATAACATAAACAATTCATCCTATATACTTTATTAAACATTTATCACTGTTGCTCAATTAACACTTAATCAATGTCCACTGCCAAATCCATGACTAAACACTGCTCCAGGATTTGGCCCAAGGGTTTTTTCTGATGGTACCTCAGGCAATTATTAGATTCACAACGAATATACAGATTTCTACTTGACGTACCTCACTGATCAAAAGTGCAGCTGTTTTCTAATAGTTCATAGCTCTCATAATGATGACTGGTATACTGGCATCTCAGGAGCCTTATAATTTTGTAGATGGCTTCCTTTACCAAGTAATGGCCGCCATTCAATTTTCCCAGTGGGCCCTGATGCTCCAATTAAACACCATAAGGAAGCTGCACAGATATAGCCTGGTTCCCAAACAACATATTCTTTTTAATTAAAAAACTGCAGCTGCTTTCTGTTCATCCTGGGTCACGGTAGCTCATGTATAGCATACAAACTGCAATTGAATATCAACTCTGAAAGAGCAACTTACATTTGTTTTGTTTTTTTTTACAATATTTTTATTAGAAGCAAACATATTATAAAGTATAGTAACATATTATAATAGAAAAAAAACGTTTCATATACATCAATCATACATTATTAAAATTGTCAATTGTCGATTAATTCTGCTTCTAGTGTTTTTTTTATATAGATAGAAAAAGAGAGATAGAAAGAAAAAAGAATTACAAATATCAAAAAAAAAAGAGGTGGAATGAATTACTTATAATATGTCATTGGAGATGCAACTTACATTTGTATAGAAAAAAAAATCATGTGATAAAATGGCTCAATTCATGGAAAACCTACAAAATAAACTTTGACACCAAGTGATAGAGAGATACATTAGGCAGATTATTGGACACAAACCTTGGTTAAACTGGGAGGGATTGAATAGGAGATATGAAAGATCAGAGCAATGTTTTTTTACAGAGTTTGGGAGTTCAGGGAACGCATGCCCACGCATAGAACAATTTAAAACAGAAAGGTTTAAAAGACCAGAAATTAAAAAAACTAATATTTAAGTGAGTCGATAAAGCTGGAGGAGAAGGTCATGAAATAATTAAAACAGGCAGGAACAAATGTAGGCCAAATTTCTCCTTGAGCCTATTCTCTCATTCAGTAACATCGTGGCTGATCCAATTGTGGTCTCATGGATTCTGCAAACCACAATTCTGCAAACTAAGTTAAAATTGACAACACTGTTTGCTGTTATGACATAATGGCAAAGAACAATGCAATAATAAAGATTACCTTCTACCATTACTATCAAGACTAATTTAAAATTAGGATGTTATTAGAAGACACCTTAATTTTTTCCTGCATGTAGAAACAAAGAACTGCAAATGCTGGTTAATTCACAAAAGGACACAAAGTGCTGGAGTAAATCAGTGGGTCGGGCTGCATTCCTGGAGAACTTGGATAGGTGATGTTTCAGGTTGAGACCCTTCTTCAGGTTCAATTCTGATTTTTCCTGAGTTTTTCCATCTGTTGCGGATGAAACAAAGCTGGGTGGCAGTGTGAACGGTGAAGAGGATGTTAGGAGGTTGCAGGGTGACCTGGACAGGTTGAGTGAGTGTGCAGATGCGTGGCAGATGCAGTATAATATAGATAAATGTGAGGTTATCCACTTTGGCGGCAAAAACAAGGGGGCAGATTATTATCTCAATGGGGTTAGGTTAGGTAAGGGGGGGGTGCAGCGAGACCTGGGCGTCCTTGTACACCGGTCACTGAAAGTTGGCGTGCAGGTACAGCAGGCAGTGAAGAAAGCTAATGGAATGTTGGCCTTCATAACAAGAGGATTTCAGTATAGGAGTAAAGAGGTTCTTCTGCAGTTGTATAGGGCTCTGGTGAGACCACATCTGGAGTATTGTGTACAGTTTTGGTCTCCTAATTTGAGGAAGGACATCCTTGTGATTGAGGCAGTGCAGCGTAGGTTCACGAGATTGATCCCTGGGATGCCGGGACTGTCATATGAGGAAAGATTAAAAAGACTAGGCTTGTATTCACTGGAGTTTAGAAGGATGAGGGGGATCTTATAGAAACATATAAAATTGCAATTCTATAAAAAAGGACTGGACAAGCTAGATGCAGGAAAAATGTTCCCAATGTTGGGCGAGTCCAGCACCAGGGGCCACAGTTTTAGAATAAAGGGGAGGTCATTTAAGACTGAGGTGAGAAAAAACATTTTCACCCAGAGAGTTGTGAATTTATGGAATTCCCTGCCACAGAGGGCAGTGGAGGCCAAGTCACTGGATGGATTTAAGAGAGAGTTAGATAGAGCTCTAGGGGCTTGTGGAGTCAAGGGATATGGGGAGAAGGCAGGCATGGGTTATTGATAAGGGACGATCAGCCATGATCACAATGACTGGCGGTGCTGGCTCGAAAGGCCGAATGGCCTCCTCCTGCACCTATTTTCTATGTTTCTATGTTTCTATGTTCCATTATTATCAAATTATCACAATTAAGCCTTCTATTTGTCAGCAACCAGAGGTTTACAATCTCAGTGCACATGTCCTGAATTTGCTGGCAGGTATTTGCTGGAAAACATGTCACCATACATCACTGTTGGACTCCACATGGAAATCAGCAAAGATGCACAAATGAGTTGAGATTCCTCAGGTTTCATGCTGAGGAATCAGCTCATAGATCCTGTAGCAAGTTACACATGTCACAGGAGCCACAAGTTTAATCACTTGAATGGAATTTTCTTTTGGCTGTGGGGGAAGAAAGATATTCAGAAGTTTGAAAAATTAGAACGTTTTGACAGACAGCAAAGCTAGAGGTGTACTGCTGTCATCTCAAGCTTTCTCAGCTGTTTAGACACAAAATGCTAGAGTAACTCAGCGGGGCAGGCAGCATCTCTGGAGAGAAGGAATGGGTGACATTTCGGGACGAAAGCCTTCTTCAATCTGAAGATGGGTCTTGACCCAAAACATCACCCATTCTTTCTATCCAGAGATGCTGCCTGTCCCGCTGAGTTACTCCAGCATTTTGTGTCTATCTTCGGTTTAAACCAGCATCTGCAGTTGCTTCATACAACATTTTCTCAGCTGTTTCATGTGCATGACTTGTTCTAGCAAACTTGGGTAACTTGACTACATCATACAAAACCCTTGGGCTATGATTATTTATTTTAGATACACCTCAGGTCAATGCAGCAACAATGGTCACCCGAGTGGCACTGAACCTATTTTTCAGGTTGCTAAGCGTTAGCCGTCCTTTCCTCTGATAATAATAATAATAATACATTTTATTTGTATAGCGCTTTTCAGGACTCAAAGTCGCTTTACATTGAGAGTCAAGAATAAACAAAACAAAATAGAGCAGTAAGACAGAGATGCAAAGGGGAGGGGAACATGGGACTAAGGGTATGCAGAGGTGAAGAGATGGGTCTTGAGGCGGGACTGGAAGATGGTGAGGGACTCAGAATTTCGGATCAGTTGTGGGAGGGAATTCCAGAGCCTGGGAGCTGCCCTGGAGAAGGCTCTGCCTCCAAAAGTGCAGAGGTTTGATTTCGGAGTGGAGAGGAGACCAGCTGATGTGGATCTGAGGGACCGTGAGATAAGGGGGGGCCAAGTGGTTGAGGGCTTTGTAGGTGAGGACCAGGATTTTGTAGATGATCCGGTGGGAAATGGGAAGCCAGTGAAGTTCTTTGAGAACTGGGGTGATGTGGTGCCAGGATTTGGTGTGGGTAATGAGTCGGGCGGCTGCATTCTGGACCAGTTGGAGTCGGTTGATGTTGCTGGAATTGATGCCAAAAAGTCTACCCACAATATTCTAATATTGCTGATCCGACATAGTTAACACTGGACTTGTAACAAATCAAACTGGAAAGTACAAGTAAAAATAATCAATAAACAAATAACCTCCATTTTAAGTTTGAAAATGTGTTAACCAAGTCAACCACAGTAACCCAGTCAAAAACCCTGTGCAGCAAGAATGTACCACATAGGTATAATAAGGCAATGAAAATCATCTTTTTAAAAATTATAGTACTGAAATCTTAACTGTTTCTCCCTATACAGATGATATCTGACCTGCTTTATGGTGGTGTTTTTTTTATTCAGTAGAGGTATAGGAGACAAGAAACTGCAGATGCTAGAATCTTGAGCAAAAAACTAAGTGCTGGAGGAACTCAGCTTGTCAGGTAGCATATGTAGAAGGAATGGACAGACAATGTTTTGGGTTGGGAGCCTTATTTAGAGTCCTGAAACATCGCCTGTCCATTCCCTCCACATGTGCTGCCTGACTCGCTGAGTTCTTCCTGTATTTGTTTTTTTGCTCAGTAGAGGACCGTCTAAAGGATTTAAAAAAAATCAATGACATGCAGAGTATGGGGCTAACAAGCTAAAGAATTTTTAATCTGATTTCAGTGCAAAACATCCAGAACTTTATTTTGGGTGGATATTTTAAATACAATTTTCTGAACTGAAATAGTATTTTCTTCTTTCAATCACTCGATCAACATGCTTTAAACAATTTTTACATCATGAATCTATCAGCAATCCATTTTGTTCCTTCTTAGTTTCTGCAGGTTCACTTTCTTTAAACCCGTTTTGTAAAGCCAAAATCAAAAACAACTCATTTTAACAGTCACAATCAAGAGTTATGTGCAGCACCAACTTTTGAAATATTATCAAGACAAAAGATTGTTATTGATTATGTCTACATTATTTTGAACAGTAAGCAATAATAAATCATGCATGAAATCAAACTAGGAAAATAAGCTTGCTGATCAATTTACCATAAGTAAAATAACACTCGAACGCAACAGAAAACACTATCAATATATGATTATGCGAAAAATCAGTTCTTGTTAAATTTGGTCAGCTTTGAGAGGGTTGGTAAGCAAAATGCTGATAAGATGGCTTTGCAAATCAAGTCAGCTGTGAATGGTTAAAAATGATTGAAACCAAATGTAAGGCTTTTAATTTAACAACAAACTACAACTGTGTTCAAGGTGAAGTCATAAAGCAATAAAATAATTGTATTATTGCATATAGTTAAGATAAAAACGGTGATATCGAAAAGAAAACCAAAGGATGAGAGAAGGAGGATAACCAAGTGCAAGAATAAAACATTAATGAACTGTGATTATGTTTTTCTATTAATGTCTTGCATACCAACCTTAAAACAAACACACAAAAAAACTTTAGAATACCAGACGATAGTAGTAGTAGGCCCCCCCTCGGTCATGACTGACCATGGGTGATGCATCCTAGTTTTCAGGTGATGTGTGGTCAGATACAAGCCTGGGGCGATGTCATATGGAGGACAGGCTGTTGCCCATGCAGCACGTCCCCCCTCTCCACGTTGCTGATCGAGCCAAAGGAACAGCAGGGCCGTTACAGTTTGGCACCAGCGCCGTCGCAGGAGCTGCCAGAGTGAGGTTGTAGCCAACGACGAACTGCCTTAGGGGGCTCCGAATCCGAATTTTCTTGAGATTTACTCCAGGAGCCTTTTCCATGACTGGATATGGCCACAAGGCAGTGGAGGTTTTAAATCAGAGTTTTCCCTCTCCTAGATGGACTGCCTTCCCAGGCTGACGAGCCCCATCTGCCCGAGACTCATGGGGGCGGGAGCGTCTACCTTCCCGTGCAGGTCTATAGCACTTGCCCACTGCCCAGAGGATAATCTTGGCGAATATTAACCCATGTGAACATTGCAACTGCATACAGCAATAAATATATATTTTGTTTTAACAACCTAATGAATTCAAATTTAAGTACTCATTCCAATTACATATCATTGGGGAATATGGCAACAAACAACTTTGAAGTTGATTGATGAGTCATAGCCATGGTAAAATACATCAGATTAATCCGTATAATCTATTGGAAGACTAGGCAGGGGAAAGGGAAACAAGAGATATAGACAGTGATGTGGAGAGAAGTAGAACATTGTCCCTTGGAATGGCAAAGTGATGAACAAAAGGGCACTACCTCTCAGAAAATATCGAAATCGTATTTAATATTTTCAGAATGATGATGTTGGTCAATAAGGGAAATCAATGCAGGTTAACAGTAGCTGCCTAGTTGCTCACCAACCTTAACTGGATGTGCTACATCTGTAGAAATCTTATCTCTTTTTTTGTTATAAATTTCTGCCAATAACTATCTGTTTTCAGTGCATATTATGCACGTATTCCATTATGTCAACTTAATTTGGTACAGAATTCATTTTTCCAATATGTTGATCAAGGATTGCAGAAGTGGGAAAGCAGAACATTCTTCTCTCTACATGTATTTATGTGCAGTTATGTCCTATTCTATACCATTGTTTGATTTGAATTCATATTTGGCCTGAACTCAATGCATTTAATACCTCCAGATATTGATTAAAGTGCCGAATAAAATATGCCAGTAATTCAATTAATGGCAATTAACTATGGTTTTCATTTGGAAACTTAAATAGTATACAGCAACTGGGGCGAATAGAAAATAATTATACCTGACATAACAAATAAGAAAAACACAGGATTATTGAAAATATCAGTATCAAAAATGTTGACAACTAAACCAACATAGAAAAATAGAACATAAAAACATAGAAAAATAGGTGCAGGAGTAGGCCATTCAGCCCTTCGAGCCAGCACCGCCATTCAATATGATCATCCAAAATCTGTTCCTGCTTTTTCCCCATATTCATTGATTCCTTTAGCCCGAAGCGCTACATCTAACTCTCTCTTGAAAACATCTTGTGAATTGAATTCCACTGCCTTCTGTGGCAGAGAATTCCACAGATTCATAACTCTCTGAGTGAAAAAGTTTTTCCTCATCTCAGTTCAAAAAGGCCGACCCCTTATTCTTAAACTGTGACCCCTGGTTCCGGACTCCCCCAACATCGGGCACACTTTAAATGCATCTAGCCTGTCCAATACTTTAAGAATTTTATATGTTTCTATAAGATTCCCTCTCATCCTTCTAAATTCCAGTGAATACAACCCTAGTCGACTCATTCTTTCATCATGACAGTCCCGCCATCCTGGGAATTAACCTGGTGAACCTACGCTGCACTCCCTCAATAACAATAATGTCCTTCCTCAAATTAAGAGACACAAATTGCACACAATACTCAAGGTGCGGTCTCACCAGAGCCTTGTACAACTGCATTAGGACCTCCGTGCTCCTAAACTAAAATCCTCTCGCAATGAAGGCCAACATGCCATTAGCTTTCTTCACTGCCTGCTGTACCTGCATGCTTACTTTCATGACTGACGTACAAGCACACCCAGGTCTCTTTGCACCTCCCCTTTTCTTAATCTGACACCATTCAGATAATAATCTGCCTTCCTGTTCTTGCCACCAAAGTGATAACCTCACATTTATCCATATTTTACTGTATCTGCAATGAATCTGCCCACTCACCCAACCTATCCAAGTCACCCCACAGCCTCATAGCATCCTCCTCACAGCTCACACTGCCACCCAGCTTTGTGTCATCCGCAAACTTGGAGATGTTACATTTAATTCCCTCATCTAAATCATTGATATATATTGTAAATAACTGGTGTCCCAGCACCGAGCCTTGCAGCACCCCACTATTCACTGCCTGCCATTCTGAAAAGGACTCGTTAATTCCTACTCTTTACTTCCTGTCTGCCAGCCAGTTCTCTATCCATGTCAATACCTACCCCCAATACTATGTGCTCTAATTCTGCACACTAATCTCTTGTGTGGGACCTTGTCAAAGGCTTTTTGAAAGTCCAAATACACTACATCTACTGGCTCTCCCTTATCCATTCTACATGTTACATCCTCAAAAAATTCCAGAAGATTAGTCAGGCATGATTTCCCCTTCATAAAGCAATGCTGACTTTGACCGATCCTGTCACTGCTTTCCAAATGCACTGCTATTACATCTTAATAATCGACTCAAGCATCTTCCCCACTACCGATGTCATGGGCCTGTGCCACAGGCGATTTTTCAGCGGACTGCCGGCGACTGTCAAGTTGCCAGCAGTCGCCTGAAAAAACGGGAACTGCAATTGTGACTGTCAGAGTGGAACACACACACACACACAGCAAAGGCGGGGGCCAGGGCAAGCGGGGGGAGCGCTGTCTGAAATTCACACGGTCCAAAGCCAAGGTGATACAGACACACACCGTGATGAACAGGAAGGTTGGCACTGTAATTAAGACGGCTAGCACTGTGTACGGTAAGTCCTTCAAAGGTGAGGGGGGGAGGAGAAGGGGGGTGAGAAGGGGGGTAAGAAGGAGTGGAGACAACTTTTAAGAAGCCAGAGAACTTTTAATAAGCCAGAGATACACAGCTGTGAAGTTTGGTGGACATTTAACATTACCGGTCGGTTATCCTTGGTTCTGAAAACTCCTGCTTACGTTTTTTTCCCCAATGAGCCAATGAAATTCACCGGTCATCAAAGGCGATTAACTAAAACTACCTACGGCTACCTACAACTACATGGCGACCCCTCTACAACTGCACGTACGACTACAGGATTATTGATTATCTGCATGGCGACCAATTTTTGGTCGCAGAACATTTTTCAACATGTTGAAAATTTTAAGGCGACCATACTGAGGACGAGACTAGTTCCCAGAATGCAGGAACTCCTCACGACCATGAAGGAGACTCACCAGAGACCACCAGCGAACATGTGGCGGCTAAGTGGCGAGCGCAGGGTATCCTGCACTCGCCTAGAAAGTCGCCAAAGTGGGACAGGCCCATAAGGCTAACTGGTCTATAATTTCCCGTTTTCTCTCTCCCTCCTTTCTTAAAAAGAGGAGTTACATTAGCTACCCTCCAGTCCACAGGAACTGATCCAGTCTATAGAACATTGGAAAATGATCATCAATGCAGCCGCGATTTCTAGGACCACCTCCTTGAGTACTCTGGGATGCAGTCCATCAGGCCTTGGGAATTTATCTGCCTTCATTCCTATTAGTTTACCTAACACCATTTCCTAACTAATGTGGATTTCCTTCAGTTCCTCCCTCCCACTAGATCCTCGGTCCCCTAGTATTTCTGGGAGATTGTTTGTGTCTTCTTTAGTGAAAAGTACTCGTTTAACTGTTCTGCCATTTCCTTGTTTCTCCATTATAAATTCACCTGTCTCTGATTGTAAGGGACCTACATTTGTCTTCACTTCACATCTTTTCCTTTTTACATATCTAAAGAAGCTTTTACAGTCAGTTTTTATATTTCCCGCAAGCTTTCTTTCATGCTCTTTTTTCCCCCCTCTTAATTAACCCCTTTGTCCTCCTCTGTTGAATTCTAAATTTCACCCAGTCCTCCGGTTTGCTGCTTCCTCTGGCCAATTTATATGCTTCTTCCTTGGATTTAACACCATCCTTGATTTCCCTTTTTTTTCGCCTGACAGGGATGAACAATTTTTGGAGTTCATCCATGTGATCTTTAAATCTTTGCCATTTTTGCAAACATCGGAGCAACATGTTATTTATGGATGACATGGAATTTACAACCATCGAAAACTTTTTATTGGCATGAAAATAGCTACATTTTGATTAGGTCAAACTTTGCAAATCAAAGGAACTAAAATAGCAGATAGGAGGCAACCTCTGGGTAATGCAAGATCCAAAATATATTAAGAGCAGTTTCGATAACAATGCTCCTCAGCAAATAAAAAAAGGTATGGCGCTGATTGACAAAATAGTAAAGATGGTTTGTCTTGAAGTTACTGCAGATAAATGTTTATTTATATTGACCTTTAATCCTGTTCTTACAAAGAAATTCCTACGGGATAGACAATCCAGTAAAATATTTGACAAGCCTGTGGAATCACATATCTATCTTGACAACACCTGCACATTGCTTCCTCAAAGGACTCAATTCCATTCTTCCAGTTTCTAATGCTCTGTTGTATCCATTCTGAAAATGAAATTTTCTACATCAGTGGTTCCAAGATCTGTTCCATTTGCTTTCACCATTCTCTCCCCTCCACCATTGCCAAAAGGCTCTCAACCATATCTATTCCATTTCCTGCATTTCTGTTCTGGACATCTCTTCTCCCACCAGAATAAGAATACAGTTTCTCTTGTTATCGCCTTCCAGCTCATCAAACACGATCAATCTAAATTCTGCACCTTCAGAATGATGACACTCTAGCAGATACAGTCATCTCCCCTTTCACTATTCTGAAGGGGTGGCTCTCTTTACCTATCTTGGCAACGGAACACTGCAGGCCACCTTTTGCACTACCATGGACTTGGTTTCCAATTGTATTTTGCACATATGTCTTGTTTTTTTTGTAGTCTCTCTTTTCACTGTAGAATTTGTATGTAATTTATGTATAATGTAAACTATTGTGCGCTGTCTCAGTCTATGTGCCTTGTGATGCTGAGGCAAATAAAACGTTCATGGTATCTTCATTTCAATGGATTTGTGCAATTGACAATAAACTCGACTTGACTTGCAACTACTGACACTTGACCTATGCTCTTTCCAGCATCGAGGTGCAAACAAATTTTCCATGTACCTCATCCAATATAGCACATATCTCGCTGTCTTCTCCACAATGGGGAAACTAACAGCAGATTGGATTACTGCTTTGCAGAACTTTTTCATTCAGTTTACAAGGATTACCTTCTAGTTGGCTATCAGTTGAACTCTCCATCTCACTCACATTCTGACCTGTCTATCCATGGTTTCTTACTCTCATTTCAATGGTCATGTTGGAGGAAAAGGCAGTCTAACATACGTTTGGTACAATACACTACAATCATACAAGACAGACACAAAAAGCTGCAGTAACTCAGCGGGTCAGGCAGTATCACAGGAGCATCTATTCCTTTTCTCCAGAGATGCTGCCTGACCGGCGGAGTTACTACAGCTTTTTGTGTCTGTCTCTAGTTTAAAACAGCATCTGCAGTTGTTCCCTACACAATTAAACAAGAGCCAGGCAATGATCATCTCGAACAGGAATGAGTTTCATCCCATATCCTTGACTGAATAGTATCACTACCTTTAAGTCGCCAACCATTTTCACCCCGGGAGTCACCATCATCCAGAAAATCAATTGGAGCAACCACATAAATACCTGCTTTCAAAGCTGAACAGAGGCCAGGCGACCTGTGTCAAGTGGCTCATTGTCTAATATCACTAAACCTTTCCCATATCTAGAAGGCACAAGTCAAGCACGTAATGGAATACACTGATTGTTATTGCCTACCTTTTTGAAACCAGGAATAATTTTAATGAAAGTCTACACGTCTTTCTGATATAATTGTGTATTTTCTCAGGTTCTGCGCAGCAGATTAGGTAGGTATGTTACAAAACTTACCTTCAGCGGCGCTGCAGTTCTGTCACTGGCCATGTGCGCGACATTGGCGCCTTTGAGGGGGGGGGCGGGGTTAAAATGCGGTTTTCTCCAGCCTGCCGGAGTTTTATTTTCTCGGGCTCCAGCTTTTGCTGAAGAATTGTTCCGACTGCCGGTCTGTGAAATTTTTTTTTTAAACCGCGGGACAATTTCAACGCTGGATCCGGAAGATCCAGGATCATATAGAGCAATTGCACTTTTAAATACAGATCAGAAAATACTAACTAAAATTTTAGCGCACAGATTAAGTACAGTGATGAATAAATTAATACACCCTGACCAAACAGGCTTTATTCAGAAACGGTATTCATATTATCATCTAAGAAGATTATTTAATATAATATATTCAAAGAGAATTATTAATGAAGATCTAGCAATAATCTCACTTGATGCTGAAAAAGCTTTTGATCAGGTCGAATGGCCCTATTTATTTTCGGTGATGGAAAAATTGCAGCTGGGCGAGAAATTCCGCGCATGGATAAAACTGTTATATACCAACCCTACGGCTAGAATATTAACAAACCAAAGGTTATCATCTAAATTTAACCTATCTAGAGGTTGCAGACAAGGATGCCCGTTGTCTCCATTATTATTTGCACTTGTTATTGAGCCACTCGCAGAAAGAGTTAGGACTCATCTGGAAATATATGGGTATAACACAAAGGATACAGTGAATAAAATTTCTCTATACGCAGATGATGTATTAATTTACATTACAAAACCAGAAATTAGTATCCCAAATTTATTAAAGCTAATAACCCAATTTGGTTCACTCTCTGGATACAGAATAAATTGGAATAAAAGCGAAATTATGCCAATAAGGGAACATAATAAACATATAATACAACAATTTCCGTTTAAAATAGTAAACGAAAAATTCAAATACCTAGGCATTTATGTCACTAAGACATATACATCATTATTTAAAGCAAATTTTCCCCCATTACTGAATAAACTAAATAAGAATATTCAGTATTGGAAAACACTTCCTATCTCAATGGTTGGTAAAATTAATGCCATAAAAATGATTTTCTTACCGCAAATATTATACCTTTTTCAAACAATTCCGATATACTTGTCAAAAAACTTTTTTTTTAAGTTGGATTCCATTGTCAGTGACTTTATCTGGGATTATAAGAATCATAGGATAAGCAAAAAACATCTGTGCAAATCAAAAATAAATGGAGGCTTGGTTTTACCAAACTTTTTGTTTTATTTTTGGGCAGTTAACATTAAAAATATGAATTTTTGGTTGGAAGAAATAGATCAACAAGCAGATTGGTTAAAAATGGAAAAGGAAGATTGTTCACCTTTTGAAATCGACTCGATACTATTTGCTACTAAATTATACAAAAAAAATTATAGGGAAAATCCTATAATATATAGTGCTATGCGAATTTGGAAACAATTAAAAAAGACATTAAAATTAGATAACTTATCACTTTTTCTTCCAATTGTGAATAATCCTTTGTTTAAGCCCTCATGGTTGGACAAAGGTTTTACACAATGGAAAAACTATGGAATTAAAAAGATGGGACAACTTTACAAGGAAGGTACTTTTCTTTCATTTCAGGAGTTGCAGCAAACTTATGGACTTCAAGTAAATGATTTTTTCAGATATCTTCAACTTATGTAAAAGCAAATACTCAAAACTTTAGAATTAGAAATTCAGAAATTCTTGACGACTGTTGGAATAAACATCCTAATACAGAAAAATTAATATCTTATATATATAATATTTTATTAGACAGCGATATCCCATCGACGGACTTACATAGACAAACATGGGAAAAAGAACTAAATCAAATAATAACGAAAGATACTTGGGAAGAAAGTTTACAACACATACATCAATGTTCATTAAATGCCAGACACTCTCTAATACAATTTAAAGTAATACACAGGTTACATTATTCTAAAACAAAATTAAATAAAATCTTCCCACATATTTCACCTATATGTGATAAATGTCAACATTTAGAAGCTAACATCTCATATGTTTGCAAATTGCATAAAAATTAAAAAATTCTGGGCAAATATTTTCAGAATAATATCTAAAGTGACCAGCACTCAATTAGACCCGGATCCAAAATTAATAATACTAGGAACATTAGAACTAAATCAAACATTTACAACAACTCAAAGAAACTTTATTAATTATAGTATAATAACTGGGAAAAAATGAATTCTAAAATTTTTGAAAGGCCCTATAACCCCCACAATTAAAATGTGGATTATAGAAATGACGGAGACCTTACACTTGGAAAGAATTAGACTTGTCCTGTTCGACAAACAAGAACTGTTTGCTGGAACATGGTCTCCCTTTATTGATTATCTAAAGGGTCAGAACGGTTCAGCACGAGAACCTGACTAGCACTCGAGCCAAGGAATAGATGAAATGTTATATTCTGAAATGTACGAATATATCTCGAATGAAGTTTTTTATCTTAGTAAGTTATTCCATTCTTCTTTATCATCTCTTTCTTTTTTGTTTTCTTTGTTTCCTTTTTTTTCTTTTTTTTTCTTTTCTTTTCTCTCTTTTCTTTCTTTATTTCATCTTTTTTAGTTCTATTTAGGTTGGGGTTTTTTAAGTAAAAAAAAGTATTGAAGACAATGTAATAATATTTGACAATATTATTAATTAAAAAATGTAAGACTGGTAACGACTTTAATATGATATGTATTTACCTCCAATAAATCAGCGCTGGAGTAAAATGAAAATCAGCTTCTAATGCCGTGAACGCCGACAACGGGGACGGATTTCACGTACGGGACAGGTAAAGGAAAGACGTTTATTTTACATATAAACGTGCTTCTTAGGATGCCTTTAATCCAAATTTTACGTTGCGAAAAGGTGACTTGGGCCCCATACGAACCGGCAGTATTTTTCCTGCCGATATGGGGTTTAAATTCACCGCAACCGCAACGTTCCAATCGATCGCATTCCACAAAATCCCACTCGCAAGATGATTAAAATGGCCATTAATTTACGGGAATTAAACACTAAATTCCTTCCATTTGGCCTATAAATTCATGACAATGAGATTTAAAAATCATGTTATATTGTGAATTCTTGTGTGAATATTATTTGGACACTTAGGCTATTTTAAAATGTTAATCTATTCTTAAGAAATGGATAGATGCTTAGATCTAGTAATTGAATTTTGTAATTAGCTACAATTAGGTAACTAACTAATTATATGCTTTATATTCAGGTCAACCAAGTAAGATTGTTTCATATTTGTTTCAGAATGCAATCTATAATAACTGAAATTTTATTTCACTCTTAATTTTTAAGAAAGTTATGGGCTTTTGACTGTCCTAGATCACAGCTTTTGTGTTCAGTCAATGGAAAAGCAATATGGAACAAGATGCTAATTTCCGAGTATGAAAATGGCCATCACTTTTTTAATACTGAAGATATGAAAGTGAATTAGGTGTCAAATTAAACTTATTTTTATGCTTTATCTGATGGGATAAATTGCAGACTTGATTTTTTAAATCTCAAAATTTTGTAACATTGCTAGATTAGGTCTCACCAAGATTTGTTACAACTGACCCACCCCCACTTGTGAATTCAAATTTATTTTTGATAAAGACCACCAGTCCATGAGTCCTTTCTATTACATTTGTTTGTCTGCATCAGCTTTAAGCAGCAAAATGTTATCAGAATATAGGTACCATTTACCAGAATGTTCAAGTGTCATTTCTTGAATCCTGTACTATTTAACTCACACTCCATCACAAAACCGACTTTTGTGCAAGTTTCTGCTCCCAGTTATATACAATTTACTGTGCTTTATAATTCGGTCATCTGCAAACTTGGTTTTGCAATGCTCTATTCTTCCAACCAGACCATTGATATATATGATTAAAAAATTGAAAAGTCAGTAAAGATCTCTTACCAACATTACTTGTCACATCCTACAAATCAAAATACATTCCCTTTATCCCTATTTTTAGCCTGCTATCTCTGAACATATTATGAGCAAAATAAAAGTGAAAGGCAATAAGAGAAAAATACATTTAGAGGCTTGCTTGTGTGAATGATGCAGTAGATCATGGATGAAACTCTGTACGTTTACTGCACCAGAATACAAAAACTCAGCAATCACTGTCTTTGAACTTCACATTAATTTGGAAAGAAAATAATGGAAGAGGAAGAAGCTAAAATAAAAACTGCTGAGAAAAATAGCCTACAGTCACGTTGATGAATGACTACTCGATTCTAACTGGGTACCATTATCCTGGGTGTCACCATAGTGTACTCTGCTCCGGTGCACAGAAATACTTCTTTTGATTATGAGGTGATGGTTTTTTTTTTAATCCACTTGCCTACAATCAACATGCTGCATCAACAATTTGGAAAAGTCAGTGTATTTTTAAATTTGAAGGACAATCACCATTAAAATTAATCACCCTGGTACACCGAAACAACTACTTTTTAAATATAAAATTACTGTGTTTAGAAAGGCATTTAACAAAATAAGATGTTAATTCTTGAGAAGCAGTTACTTTCCTGAGATAATGTGTATTTCCATACTGGATTTTTAAAAATTATTTCTCTGGTGGCAAAACAACGTTCTTGAATCCATAATTTTAGAGTTTTAAATTTAGTATAATTACATAGAAGAACAATTGGAATTTTTTTTGGCTGAAAATGTAATGCCAAAAAAATTGCCATGTATGCAGGAAAATGCCTGAACCTTAAAATGTAGAAGCAAAACCCAAATGGAAAGATGATTTTTTACGTCTTAATCTTTGCACAATCCTTTAGAAATGGGCAGAGAAATGGTAGATGGCGTTTAATCCGAGCACGTGTGAGTGCTACATTTTGGGAGGTCAAATGGAAGGGGAAATATATAAAAATTAATGGCAAGACTCTTAACACATGAAGTACAGAAGTCTCTTGGGGTCCAAGTCTATCTATCTATCTATCTATCTATCTATATCTATCTATAGCTATCTATCTATATGTATATCTATCTATCTATCTTCTATCTTCTATCTATCTCTATAATTAGGATGTGGATGTATTTATTTGTGTGTGTGTGTCTTGTTTGCCTGTGATTCACATCTCACGAAAACACGATACGCTAACGGTGAAATTAATTACATATTCCGATAGAGATTTACCTCATGATCACAAAAATCGCCTCATCTGAATATTTGATTAATTATTTCTTGAGTTATTGCTCACAAAATTGTTCACAAAAATGAAATATTTAAAAAAGCTAACGAGCTGATGACGTCACAATGGCTCTGCTCCTCGCAGCCCGCTGCGCAGTGTTTTCAACGCGCAGCTTGCGGGGCATTTTTTTCCACGCACTGCAAGTTACGTCCCCCTCACCCCCCCCCCCCCCCCGACTCGCAGTCATTGGTTCACCGCCCCGCTCGCAGTCGAATCTACCCCCAATCTCTTCCACGCTATCCCCCCCCTCGCCTCTCCTCTCCCCCCCGCCTCTCTCCCCCCTCCCCCCCATTCAGCCCCCCTCCTCCTCTTCCCCCCCTCTCCCCCTCCTACTCTTCCCCTCCTCCTACCACCCCTCCTCCTACTCCCCCCTCCCTCTCCCATTCCCCCCTCTCTCCAACCTCCACCCCCTCTCCACCTCCCTACCACCTATCTCCCCCTCACCCTCTCTTCCCCCTCCTACCCCCCTCTACTCCACCCTCCCCCTTCCCCTTTTCCTCTCCCCCTCTCCTGTCCCCCCTCCTCTCCCTCCCCCTCCCCCTCCATCCCCTCTCTCTTTCTCTGCCCCACTCTCTCTGCCCCCTCTCTCTGTCTCTGCCCCCTCTGTCTCTGTCCCCTCTGTCTGTCCCCTCTGTCCTGTCCCCTCTCTCTGCCCTCTCTCTCTCTCTACTCCCCCCTCCCTCTCTACACGCGCCTGCGAGGTGGGGCTATGCGTCAGTGGATAGGGTGGAGATGGGGTAAAAGGAGCCAATGAATAATCTATATTACTAAAAGTCTGATCTTGACCGCTTTTCTCTCACTGTGCTGTGATTTCCAAGAGAACGGGCGCCACCCCTACGGACGTCATTTTTGGCCACCTCGCTCAGAGCCCCCCCTCCGCCTTCCCTGGACCAGAGGATTTTTCCCATCGATGAAAAATCAGAGAGATATTAATGTTTTTTTTTAATTTGCATTCTCTCTGCTGCCCCTGCTGGAGGGAGGGGGGGGGGACTATAAAACCAGGAAGTGGTGTGCCTCACTCAGTCTCTGCAAGATGGAGGAAGTCAGAGGGTCACGTCTCTCTGAATAACACTGAACACATTCTACTCAACTGTGAGTGCCCTTAATGTGGTTTGAAAATGAAAATATGGTTGAAGTAAAAAGGCACTGCCTGCAAATGGTTGTTTGGGGGGTTTGGGTTGAAGTGAAAAGGCACTGCCTGCAAATGGTTGTTTGGAGGGTTTGGGTTGAAGTGAAAAGGCACTGCCTGCAAATGGTTGTTTGGGGGGTTTGGGTTGAAGTGAAAAGGCACTGCCTGCAAATGGTTGTTTGGGGGGTTTCGGTTGAAGTGAAAAGGCACTACCTGCAAATGGTTGTTTGGGGGGGGGTTGGTTGAAGTGAAAAGGCACTGCCTGCAAATGGTTGTTTGGGGCGGTTGGGTGGAAGTGAAAAGGCACTGGCTGCAAATGGTTGTTTGGGGGGATTGGTTTGAAGTGAAAAGGCACTGCCTGCAAATGGTTGTTTGGAGGGGTTGGGTTGAAGTGAAAAGGCACTACCTGCAAATGGTTGTTTGGGAGGTTTGGGTTGAAGTGAAAAGGCACTGCCTGCAAATGGTTGTTTGTCTAAACTTGACAACTTCCTGTTTGCACTATATTGATTTTAGATAAAACGCTACCACTTACGGCTGTGATTTTTGGCCATCTTAATCAGTTCCCCTCCGCTCATCAGGTGCAGAGGATTCTTCCCATCAATGAAAAACAAAAGTGTTATTAGTGTTTAAAAAATGTTGAGAATCTCTCTCCTGTCAATCACACCATGAAGGCCACAGGTTGAAGGACTGAGCTGCCACCCCAAGAATCCATTTGGCCCACAATGTCCATACTAGCCCTCTGGAGACCAGTAGTCCCTGCAGCCAACAACACCCATACCAGCGTTCCAGAAAGCCCACCCCACCTCCCCCCCCACTGGCCACCAATATTGGAATTGGTGGAGAGGTGGAATATTGCGTCGGGGGACCAGCCCTCCCGTGTGAACATGGGACCCAACGGGTCCCACTTAGTCTAGTATTATTATATCAAGGGGGATGGTTAGTGTGTGTGTGTTGTGGGAGGTGGTTAGTGTGTGTGTGGGGGGGGGGGGGTGGTTAGTGAGTGTGTGATGCCGGAGCCCCCCCCCTCCCGCAACCGCGCGTTGAGGGGATGGGACCCAACGGTCTGGTACATAACTAAACTCTCATCATGTTATCTTCCGGTTTGCGTTGTTTTTACACTTGCGCAAAATCGGTACGCGATAGCCTTACTCACTGTTGTCCTGTGCTGCAAATGCACCAAGTCTGTGGTATATTAAAAAAGTTATTAAGGTTTAAAAACCTCTGCTGCCAGTCACCGGCCGCGACTCGCCTCGCTGCTGGCGTGGCCCACCCGCCTGCCTGCCTGCCAGCGCAGCCCGCCAGCCTGCGTGGCTCGCCTGCCAACCAGCGCCCATCTTCCTGCCGGCGTGGCCCACCTGCCTGCGTGGCCCTCCTCCCTGCCGGCGCCCACCTTCCTGCCGGCTCGGCCCGCCTGCCCGCCGCGTCGTTCCTGCCAGTGATCCCGAGGCCTGGCTCTGAGGGCGCCGATGGCTGATGCTCCTCCAGAGCACGCAAGAAGGGAGAGGAGCCGCAACCTCAAGAACCTGTGGAAGTGAGGAGGGAGGGAGTGGGGGGGACTGAGCGAGAGGAGGGGGGAAGGAGGGAGAGGGAGGGGAAAGTGCGGTAGGTGAGGAGGGAGCGTGGGGGAGGAGGGGAGATAGAGGGAGAGGAGGGGGGTAGGGAGGAGAGAGATGGAGGGAGGGACTGAGGGTTGGGGAAAGGAGGTGAGGGAGGGATTGGGGAGGGTAGGAGAGGGGAAAGAGGGAGGAGGTGAGATGGGAGAGTGGGGGAGGAAGGGGAATAGAGGGAGAGGAGGGGGTAGTGGGAGAAGTAGGGAGTGGAATAGAGGGAGAGGACGGCAGTGGGGAGGTGAGGAGGGATAGGGGATGAATGGGGAGGTGGGGTATAAGGGATAGGAGGAGGGTAGGGAGGGGAGAGGAGTTATGGAGGGAGGGAGGGTGGGAGGGAGGGAGTAACTGAGGGCAGGGGAAAGGAGAGGGAGAGGTGAGGGAGGGATTCGGGAGGGGAGGAGAAGAGGGGAAAGAAGAGGGAGGGAGAAGAGGAGGGGAATGGAGTGCTGGGGGATGAGGGGAAATGAGCCGCGCCTGCGCGGTTGGGGGCTACGGGTGATTGGTGGAATATTGCATTGGGGGAACGTTTTGCGTTGGGGGACCAGGCCTCCTGTGTGACAGGGACACAACAGGTCCCACAGTCTAGTCTAGTAACTCCCTAAAAGTGGCAACACAAGTAGATAGAGTGGTAAATAAAGCATATGGCATGCATGTGTTATTGGTTGAGGCATTAAGTATAACTGTAATGAAGTCAATATGCAAGACTGAGGTTCCCACCTGCTTTAAAAAGGCATCAATAATACCGGTGCCCAAAAAGATCAAGGTGACGCGCCTCAATGACTATCGACCAGTGGCACCAACGTATGTGGTGATGAACTGCTTTGAGAGATTGATTATGGCGCATATCAACTCCTCGCTCGACAAGAACCTCGACCCACTGCAGTTCGCTTACCGCCACAACAGATCAACTGTGGATGCAATCTCACTGGCTCTCCACTCTGCTCTGGACCACTTGGACAACAATAACTCATATATCAGGCTGTTATTCATTGACTACAGCTCGGCATTTAATACCATCATCCCCTCCAAGTTGGTTACCAAGCTCTCAGATCTGGTTCTCTGCACATCCCTCTGCAATTGGATCCTCGACTTCCTCATCCACAGACCACAGTTTGTCCATATTGGTGGAAATGTGTCATCCTCAATAACAATCAGCACGGGAGCATCTCAAGGCTGCGTGCTCAGCCCCCTGCTTTACTCACTCTATACTCATGACTGCGTAGCCGGACATAGTGCGAACTCCATCATCAAGTTCGCCGACGACACCACCGTCGTGGGACGAATCACTGATGGTGACGAGTCAGAGTATAGAAGTGAGATCGACTGATTGACCAAATGGTGCCAGCACAATAACCTGGCTCTCAACACCAGCAAAACCAAGGAACTGATTGTGGACTTTGGAAGGGATAGGATAGGGACCCACAATCCCGTTTATATCAACGGGACGAAGGTGGAAAGGGTCAAGAACTTCAAATTCCTGGGCTTGCATATTTCCGAAGATCTTTCCTGGTCCCAGCACACTGATGCAATTAAAAAGAAAACACATCAGCGCCTCCACTTCCTGAGAAGATTACGGAGAGTCGGCATGTCAAAGAGGACTCTCTCGAACTTCTACAGGTGCACAGTAGAGAGCATGCTGACTGGTTGCATCGTGGCTTGGTTCGGCAACTTGAGTGTCCAGGAGGGAAAAGAATGCAGAAAGTTGTGACCACTGCCCAGTCCATCATCGGCTCTGGCCTCCCCACCATCGAAGGGATCTATCGCAGTCGCTGCCTCAAAAAGGCTGCCAACATCATCAAGGACCCACACCATCCTGGCCACACACTCATCTCTCCGCTGCCATCAGGTAGAAGATACAGGAGCCTGAAATCTGGTACATCCAGGTTCATGAACAGCTTCTTCCCCACAGCCATCAGGCTATTAAACTCGCCATCAAATAAAATCTGAACTATAACAGCCTATTGCACTTTATCAGTTTATTTTGGTGTATATATATATATATATATATATATGGTCTATGCTATATAGACACACTGAACTGTTCTGTATTTAGGCTTACAATATTCTGTTGTGTTGCAGCAAGCTAGAATTTCATTGTCCTATCTGGGACACATGACAATTAACTCTCTTGACTTGACTTGAGTTAGGCCGCATATGGAGCATTGCGTGCAGTTCTGGTCGCCCCATTACAGAATGTGGAAGCTTTGGAAGGATTGCACAGGTGGTTCACCAGAATAATGCCAGGATCTGGGGGTATTAACTACAGGGAGAAATAGGATAGACAAGGATTGGTTTCTCTGGAACGCCTGAGATTGAGGGCAAGACCTGATTTTTTTTTTTTTAATTAAGAGGATGTAGATAGGGTAGACAGACAGAACCTTTTCCCCAGAATGGAAGTATCAAATACCAGAGGGCATAGCTTTAAAGCGAGTGAGAAGATTTTGTGAGGAATTGTTTAAAACAGAGGGTGGTGATGCCTGGAAGGTGCAGCTGGAAGTTGTGGTGGAGGCAGATATGATGGTTGCATTAAAAAAAACATTTGGATGGGCACACGGATATGCAGGGAATGTGAAGGTAGATAAGACTTGATCTTGGTATCATATTTGGCACAGACATCGTGAGCTGAAGGGCCTGTTCCTGAGCTATACTACTTATGCTGAACATAAACCAACGCTGAGTGTTGATGACAGCTGCACCTTCAACACCTTAATTCCAAACAAACTTATCTTCAACCTCCTGGATTTAGGGCTCAGCACTACCTTTTGCACCTGGATCCTTGACTTCCTGACCCATAGACTGCAAACGGTAAGGATAGATGTCAAAATGTTCTCAACAATTCTCAATGCTGGTACCTCATGAGGCTGCGATATTAGCCCCTTACTATATTCCCTATGCACACCTGAATGTTCAGCATAATTCTGCTCTAACTCCATTTACAAGTTTGCAGATGACATCACTGTAGTGGGCCAGATCTGTAACAATGGAGATCAAGGGCTTAGCAGCATGGTGTCTAGCCAACGATTTATCTCTGAATATCAGCGTAATGAGGAGATGGTCATCAAGTTCTGAAAGCCAGATGGATTGCACACCCTCGTCATCAATGGTCCTGGTCCAACCATTAACACTACGGCCAAGAAAGCACACCAATGCCACTACTTCCACAAAAGACTGAGGCAATTCAGCATTTCACCAATGACTCTTACAATTTTTCACAGATGCAACATAGAAAGTATCCTTTCCAGATGCATCACAGCTTGGTATGGAAACTGCTCTGCCCAAGACCAGAAGACTTGCTGAGAGTTCTGAATGCTGCCCACTCCATCACACAAAAGCAGCTTCCTCCCATCGATACTTCACGAGGCCTTGGGAAAGTAACCAACATTATCCAGAACCAATACCTCAGTCATTCTCTTTCCTCCCCTCACCTGTTGGGCGGAAGGTACAAAAGCTTGAAAGCACATAGCACCAGATTCAAGAACAGCTTTTTTCCTGCTATTATCTGAGTTATGAATGGACCTCTCATGTGCTAGGGATGAATTCCTGATCATGTATAGCATTTTTTTGCCTGGATATCATGCAAAACAAAGTTGTTCCCATGTATTTTGGTGCATGACATTAATAAACCAAAGCAGTACCAAATACCAGAAGAAAAACAGCCAAAACTTGCATGATTTGTAGCTGAGGGCTTACAGCAGGGAACTTAAGCAATTGTTCTAATATGAACATGAATCACTTTGGAAAATGTCAAGGGGCATTTGTAATACTTCCCCACTTAAACGTTCATCTTGATCATAAACTACATTTTTTCTAGGACAAAGTATACACAACTGGATATTTAACAGGCTTTTTATTCTTGTGCAAGATAAAGAAACCCGAATTTAGTTGGATTATTGTTCCTTAAGGTAGACAAAAGTGCTGGAGAAACTCAGCAGGTGCAGCAGCATCTATGGAGCGAAGGAAATAGGCAACGTTTCGGGCCAAAAACCCTTCTTCAGACTGATGCAGGGTGCGGGGGGGGGGGGGGGGGGGGAAAGAAAGGAAGAGGAGGAGCCAGAGGGCTGAGGGAGAGCTGGGAAGGGGAGGAGACAGCAAGGGCTACCGGAAATTGGAGAGGTCAATGTTCAAGCCGCTGGGTGCAGACTGCCCAAGCGGAATATAAGGTGCTGCTCCTCCAATTTCCGGTGATGCTCACTCTGGCCAGGACAGAAAGGTCGGATTCGGAATGGGAGGGGGAGTTGAAGTGCTGAGCCACAGGGAGATCAGGTTGGTTAATGCGGACCGAGCGGAGGTGTTCGGCGAAACGATTGCCAAGCCTACGCTTGGTCTCACCGATGTAGATCAGCTGACATCTAGAGCAGCGGATGCAATAGATGAGGTTGGAGGAGGTGCAGGTGAACCTCTGTCGCACCTTAAAATGTTCCTTAAAATGTAACAGTAGTTTTCTCTTTCAGCTTTCTACGAGTTTAAAATGTTTAATTTGCTCCAACCTCATTGCTTCCTTTTGCCCACCATATTTAGAATCAAAATTTCTAAGATTTATGAACTGAAAAATAATTTTACTATACTGTACTGATAGACCTTAGTGTTTCAAAGATTCTGCTGCTGCACTTGCCCTGATCAAAACTATTGCAGCTATTACATAAAATGCTTGTTTCCAAATGGTATGGAAAAATATTAATCGCTATTCAAGAGTCAAGAGTGTTTAATTGTCATACGCATTGTTCAATTGTCAAACGGAACAATTAATTTCTTATTTGCCGCAGCACAACAGGTGCTATTCAACTAGTGTTTATTACGAATGTTTATCTGTGAGTTCATGCAAATATTATTAGAAGCAAACTAATCTAAGAGATAGGTAATGTACAGAACCTGGATATTGGTGTTATGGAGTTATACAGTCAGAGTCATACATGTGGAAACGGGTCCTTCGGCCCAACTTGCCCACACCGACCATCATGTCGCATCTGCACTAGTACCACTTGTCTGCGTTTGGCCATATCCCTCTAAACCTATCCTATCCATGTACCTGTCTAAGTGCTTCTTAAACAACTACAGGTGTACATTCCCCAGTCAGTACCTTACTCAACTACCTCCTCCAGCAGTTCATTCCATACACCTACCACCCTTTATGCGAAAATGTTACCCCTTAGGTTTGTATTAAATCTTTCCCGTTACTTTAAACCTATGGTTCTTGATTACCCTACTCTAGGCAAGAGACTGTGCGTCTACCCGATCTATTCCCCTCATGATTATGTACACCTCCATAAGATCACCACTCATCCTTCTGCGCCCCAAGGAATAGAGTCCTAGCCTGCTCAACCCCTCCCGATAGCTCAGGCCCTCGTGTCCTGGCAACATTCTCGTAAATCTTCTCTGCACCCTTTCCAGCTTGACAATATCTTTCCTGACATGGTGCCCAGAACTGAGCAAATTACTCTAAATGCGGCCTCACCGACATTTTATATGACCTACCAACTTCTTTACTCAGTTGATGAATACTCTGATTGATGAAGGCCAATGTACCAAAAGCCTTTTTGACCACCTTATCTACCTGTGATGCCACTTTCAAGGTAAGCATAATATTAAATATTTGTTAAATGTTGAAATATTAAACAGATCTGTTCACCCTCCCCAAAATGCACAGTGTAGCCAGAAGGAAAATGATAAGCAATATCATATTTATTCTGTATAACTTGCTAAAAAGCTAATTATTCACTTCAGAAAACGAGGTGTACATTCCCCAGTCAGTATCAATGGTGCTGAAGTGGAAATACTCGAAAGCTTTAAGTTCCTAGGCGAAATATCACCAACAATTTGTGAGCCAAACCCATTTAAGTTATGATGAAGAAAGCATACCAACATCTCTAATTGTTCAGAAGATTAAGGAAATTTGCATGTTTCCAATGACTCTAACCAACTTTTACAGATGCACTGTAGAAAGCATCCTATTGGGATATATCACAGCCTAGTTTGACAACAGCTCTGCCTAAGACAGTAAGAAATTGCTGAGTTGTGGTGTAGCTCAGTGTACCACATGAACTCACCTCCTTCCCCCATTAACTCCATGCTTCATGCTGCCTTGGAAAAGCAGCCAACATAATCAAAGACTATTTTCATCCCAGTCATTCCCTCTTCACCCCTCTTCTGTTGGGCAGAAGATACGAAAGCTTGAAAGAACATTCCACCAGATTCTGGAACCGTTTCTTTCACACTATTAGCAGACTATTGAACAGTCCTCTCATAAGCTAGGGTGTAGTCCTGAACTCCCAACCTACCTCACTGGGGACCTCAGACGTTTGTTTATCTGCACTTTTGTAACACTATAAAGCTATAACACTATATTCTGCATTGGATTTGTTTCTCTTTGCACTACCTGTTGTACTTGTA
Organism: Malacoraja senta; assembly: GCA_038087875.1. Lineage (NCBI taxonomy): Eukaryota > Metazoa > Chordata > Chondrichthyes > Rajiformes > Rajidae > Malacoraja > Malacoraja senta. The sequence goes on along the minus strand of JAXLNO010000230.1, from coordinate 186,693 downwards.
TAGGGTTTGATTATGCTCATGTATAGTACGATTTTACTAGTTAGCACTCAAACACACAACTTGCCAATGATTAAAAAAATATCAATAACTTACACAGGAAACCTAATAGGAAACAACAGAAACAAAGCCTGGCATTGTGCATAAATGTCCCTCTTTTTTGATCCCATGGTCTAGGCTTCCTAATTAGGTTTGTTTTCAGAAGGGCAAGACCTTGGTTTGTACCAGAAATGCTACTCCTATGTTCTTTGTTCTACACAGCCACAAAATGGATTACTTCTGATGTATGCACTAGAAACAAAGAAAACAAAAAACAAATCCATCAGTACCTGAAACGCATGCTGGGTGCTCTGCTTTTAGATTGTACAATTTAGAAGATAACAAATCCTTGCCATGGGCAGCACAAAGGAAGCAACCCAGGATCAATCATGACCTTAGGCACTGCTTAAGATGGTGCTAACTAGCCATGTTTTCTGTGATTGTGCGGGTTTTCCATGGGTCCTCCCGTTGCCTCCTAAATCAATATGCTGGAAGGATAACAGCTTACTATAAATTAGTCTGAGACGCATTTGGCAAAAGCAAGAATCTGAGGGAAGTTGAGGGACATGCGAGAGAAAATAAGTTGAAGGTAAAGATAAGGGGGAATGGAACTGATGAAAATGCGCTGCATCTTTTATGCCATAAGTAGTAAATTATGTAATGCTTTACAACAAGCTGAGAATTGCTTTCCATATATCACAGCCTTCATGTCCTATTTGCAAATTTTCAACAAATAAAATTTATTGAACTGGATGTATGAATATGTTTACATATGTTTACATAAAAAGCCAACAGCAGTGTTTTGGAAATGAAGTCCAACTGGTATATTTACTATAGACTGTACAAGTTAATCTACATCTGCAGACATTACTAACTCTTATTTTCTTTAGACTTTTGGGATACAGAGCAGAAACAGGCCCTTCGGCCTACCGAGTCCATGCCGAACAGCGATGTCTTGTACTCTAACACTATTCCACACACTAGGGACAATTTTACTGAAGTCAATTAGTTTAGTTTAGTTCATTGTCACGTGTACCGAGGCACAGTGAAAAGCTTTTGTTGCATGCTAACCAGTCAGCAGAAAGATAATACACGATTACAATTGGGCCATCCACAGTTTACAGATACATGATAAAGGGAAAAACGTAAATAACGTTTATTACAAGATAAAGTCAGTAACGTTTATTACAAGATAAAGTCAAATATAGTCCGAGGGTCTCCAATGAGGTAGATAGTAGTTCAGCATTGCTCTCTAGTTGTTATAATTAAGCTACAAACCTGTACGTCTTTGAGCATGGGAGGAATCTGGAGCACCAAGAGAAAACCCATGCAGTCACAGGGAGAATGTACAAACTCCATACAGACAGCATCCGCGGTCAGGATTGAACCCGGGTCTCTACCGCTGCGCCACTTTGCTGCCGTTTCCTACTCTGCTTTCAGCTTTCTATTTATTCTGGTGAGATTTTTTTTGTTTTGGTTTCACCCTCAGATATTCTCATGATTTATTTCCATCCGACCTCTATATTGGTTGAAAATTATCCAAACATCAAACGATGAATGAACAAATGCAGGCTCACAGACTGATCTTTGAATAGCCTTGTTTACATTAATAATGTGAATTGTAAGGCATATTTTGTACATAAGATTGTAAAAAGAACTGGAAACAATTCTTATAGCTTCATGATAGCAGGAAATAAAATAAAAATCATAAAATAATGGAAAAGTATTTGTTACATAGCTAAACTTAAGCATACCATCAGACCACCCACAGAATAAATGTTTTATTGCACTGGGAAAAAAAATGACAATTTAGAATTTGAGTAACCATTAGCAGGTGATGACAGAGATGCTTCAAAATATCATCATTGGTTCTCATCTTCTGAATATACCTATCTTGGCTGCACTGAACAAATACATGAATGGAAACAGATCTAACCTTCTCCATCTGATATTGACCACAATCACTTCTAAACTAATGTATTAGCATAGGTTCAAAGCGCTGGAGTAACTTAGCGGGTCAGGGAGCATTTCGTGAGAAAATGGATAGGTGACGTTTTGGGTCGGGACCCTTCTTCAATCTGAAGACGTGTCCTGACCCGAAACGTCACCTATCTATGTTCTTCCGAAATGCTGCCTGTCCCACTAACTCCAGTAGTTTGTGTATGATTTGAAAATCAGCATCTGCAGTTCCTTGTGTCTCCATTAACAAAGGGTTATTTGGGAAGTCAGCGGACAGATCTTGTTATTCATGGAACCATATTCCAAGCAACAGTGCATTGTCAAGAAAGGCAGTACCAAAGGAGATGACATAGGCCAATAGAAGAATTAATTGCATGCATGAATAACCACCAAATAAAATATACTTGGATTGAAGGATACAATCAGGTCCTCGCCAGGTTACATTCCTCAGATTTATTCACAACCCAAATGGTTTGTAAGACAGAAATGCAGCTGTCTGGAAATATATTTAAATAAACCATGCCAACCAGGATGTTTAAGTCAACCATTCAGATATTGCCACAAACTGAGTTACCATCCAGCATATGCTTGCAGCCCCGCAACAGCCGGTAAATCCATCCGGCCAGTCTCCCAAAGATTAAATCGTACAAATGGGCTGTACATAAGCTGGGTGTTCTTAATGTGGGGAGGACCTATACTCAAAGTTTTTGTGTTCCCCCCCTCTCCCCCCCTCACTCTGCACATTTATGAAACTATTTAGTTTATAAACTGCCAATATAGTAGTTTAATAAAAAAATAAAGACAGTATGAGGGGAAGTGTTTAATGCAAAAGTCAATAATGAAATCGTTTCTAATTAAACATTTTCAATAATTTGATATTTGTCAACAGTTCCCGGATCTTCATTGTTTTCCAGTTCAAAGATAATTTAAATACATTGCTAAATACAAATATATTCAAAAATATTCTGCATTTAACAAAAGCTCAATTGTATTAAACATAAATACAATACTAAATGATTTTCACAAGAATAGTGAAGAAAACTTGCTTGTAAAGACAGGAATTTACAATTTCTGTATTTGAATTCCCAACACAACCCTAGTTGTGTCGTTAACAACAAAAATTGTTTTCTGCCAAATGATGCAAAGAAATTAAAGTTCCAACTGACTGCCAGCTACCATGCTGACTTTGTGGAAAAAAAATAACATTTAGCAAGATTTGATTGTTATGCCTTTACCTTCCATTAACATTCTAACCATTAAGCTATTCAATTATTACTCTTCTATAGGAAGCCCAAAACAAGATAAATTTCAATAGTATGCAAATTTATTCTCTGACCTTGACATCTAATCGCTTAAAGCTAAAGAACATCAACATTACAACATTTCCTGGGCAATGAAAATGCAATTTTTATTAAATTTGAATGACAATCAAGGGCACGTTACGGTTTAAGTGCACAAATTTGAAACAATGGCAAGTCTTTTAAAGAACATGTGCCATTCAGAAGTAGTAAGAGTGCCGTCTCATGAAAATAATTTCATGTGGGAAAAGGATAAATTTGAACCTGCATAACTGGGCATTTGCTTTTCAATTAACTGTAGTGTTTTTTGATCTAGTGTCTGCTCTGCTTGAAAATTAACAAAAATGGTTCGATACATTAATAGTAATTTTAATTTATGTCGTATTACATTAAACCTTAAAAGTAAACAATGTTTCCAACCACTTTGATAATACAATCCCAAAGAGGCTTATCAGTGCCCTCAATATTACATACTTGCCCCCCTTTAAAAGTACTTCTTTAGTTATGAAGCATTTTATGGCATCGTGACCCTCATGATTGTTCTTTTTCAACGTATTACTAAGTCAAATTCATGTATTCTCAGCTCTTCTGAACATTATATCCAACTAGATCAATATTCTTTCAAATCCTTAACGCACAATTAAATCAACTTTAGACCACATACTGAAAATTAATTTGCAGTAGAAAGTTCAGAAAAATATTCACAGCAGGGCACCCACAAGCAAAGTTCTGCTTTACAAATGATCAGGCATTCACTAACCAGGTATCCAGATAATGACATGTTAATACCCTCACAATGGTCCATTGAGTTCCTAGTTTTAATAAATGGTTGAATTGAGAACAATGCTTCAATTTTTTTTTTTTTTTTTAATGATACAGCATGGAAACAGACCCTGTGGCCCGCTGAGTCCATGCCAGACATCGATAATTCATTCACACTGGTTCGATGTTGTCCCACTTTCGGCAATTTACAGAGTCAATTAACTTACAAACCCGCACGTCTTTGAGATCTGGGTGGAAACTGGAGCACCCAGAGGAAGCTCACACAATCAAAGAGAGAACATGCAAACTCCATAGAGACAGCAATCAAGGTCAAGAAACCAACAATCCCTGGTTTCTGGTGCTGTGAAGGGCCTGTCCCACTTTCACGACCTAATTCACGACCTTTTTTACTCGTGGACATTTTACATCATGCTAGAAAAACGCCCCGACCTACTTGATGCCATGAGTACCTACGACTAGCATCACGGCCTGCTACGACCTACCTACGACCTCGGACGACCATGCTGCGAGTATGAGTCAAGGGCAAACTCGGCAGAGGTCGTGAATTAGGTCGTGAAAGTGGGACAGGCCCTTGAGTCAGCAGCTCTAATAGCTGTGCCACCCTTTTAAAGTGGTAAGCAGTAACTTTTCAGGTTATCAAGATTAATGGCTGAAGTGCAGAGGATAATGTTTATTCCACTTCCTGCAGTATATGTTGTTAACAAAACGAATGAGCTACAAGTCAATTGTAAAGTTCTATCTACTGCAACTGACAGTGTGATACAACTCCCGATCTAGAGAATCACACAAAATACATAATTTAGCTTTTACATAATTTAGCAGTGCTGCTTCTTCCTGCATACAGGCAGCAACTGAAGAGCGCACCCCCAGAGGTGAGGACCGCACAGAGCTGGTCAGGGGAGGCTGAGGAACAACTACAGGACTGCTTGGAGTCAGTAGACTGGGCAATGTTCAAGGACTCGGCAAAGAACCTGAATGAATACGCCCAGTCGTTACAGACTTCATAAGGAAATGTGTGGAGGACTGTGTTCCTACAAAAACCTTCCGAGTGTTTCCAAACCAGAAGCCTTGGATGAACCAGGAGATCCGCATTCTTCTGAGGACCAGATCCAGGGCATTCAGATCTGGTGACGCAGAGGTCTATAAGAAGTCCAGATACGACCTTGAAAAGGCCATTAAAAAAGGCAAAAGGAATTTCCGCTCAAAGCTGGAGGATGGGGCGGGTGTTCGTCAACTGTGGCAGGGCTTGAATGCCATCACCTCCTACAAGGTGTAATCAGGAGGCAGCTCAAGTGACAGCAAAGCATCACTCCCTGACGAGCTCAATACGTTCTACGCATATTTTGATAGGTAGAACGTATGTGCCCTCCCGAGCCCCCATACGCCCTGATGGTATTATAGTCACAGTCACAGAGGCTGACGTCAGAAGATCCTTCAGGGGGGGTGAACCCTCGGAAAGCGTCTGGACCTGATGGTATACCCGGTCGAGTACTGAAAACCTGTGCAAACCAACTGGCTGGAGTTTTTGCGGACATTTTCAACCTCTCATTACTGAGGTCTGAGGTTCCCATCTGCTTTAAGAGGGCATCAATAATACCGGTGCCCAAGAAGAGTAAGGCGACGTGCCTCAACGACTATCAACCAGTGGCACTAACGTCTGTGGTGATGAAGTGCTTTGAAAGGTTGGATATGGTGCATATTCAGATTCAGATTCAGATTATTTAATGACCACAGTCAAGCTGGTGGAATTCATGTTCAGTACAGGATGTTACACAATAGGCTGATTCCCGTCAAACATAACATAAAACACAACAACATACAGTATACAGTACAGTGGCTATGTGATGTTGTCATAGTGTTCAGAGTTCGAATTGCATATGGGTAGAAACTGTTTTTAAATCGTGATGTTTTGGCGGGCAGTGAGCTGTAGCGCCTTCCTGACGGCAGCAGGTGGAAGATGTGGTGAGCTGGGTGGGAGGGATCAGAAATGATTTTCTTCACCCTTGACACGGACCGTTTGAGATTAAGTGATTCTATTGATGGGAGGGGAGTGCTGATGATTTTGGATGCTTTGTTGACAATGCGCTGTAGTTTATTACGGGAGTGAGTGTCTAAACTGCTGTACCAAACTGTTATTGATGAAGTGAGCATGCTTTGGATGATGGCTGTGTAAAATCGGATTAGGAGATGTTTCCTCACTCTGAACTTCTTGAGCTGACGGAGAAAGAAAAGTCTTTGGTTGGCTTTTTTATAAATGTGATCTGAATTGATTTTCCATTTGAGGTTATTGCTTATGTGAGTGCCAAGAAATTTGAATGAGTCAGTGGTGGATATGGGTTCGCCAGAGATGAGTAGGGGGGTCTTGGGTTGTGCCTTACGTCTGAGATCAATGATAAGTTCATGTGTTTTTGATGTGTTGAGTAGGAGGTTATTATCTGTGAACATATCAACTCCTATCTAAACAAGAACCTCAACCCACTACATTTTGCTGACTGGCACAACAGGTCAACAGAGGATGCGATCTCACTGGCTCTCCACTCCGCACTGGACCACTTGGACAATAAAAACATTTACGTCAGGCTGTTGTTTATAGACTACAGCTCGGCGTTCAATACCATCATCCCCTCCAAGCTGGTTACCAAGCTCACAGAGCTGGGTCTCTGCGCATCCCTCTGCAATTGGATCCTCGACTTCCTCATCCACAGACCACAGTCTGCTCGAATTGGCAGAAACACTTCTTCCTCATTAACAATCAGTACGGGAGCACCTCAAGGCTGCATGCTCAGCCCACTGCTCTAGTCACTCTATACTCATGACTGTGTAGCCGGACACAGTGTGAACTCCATCTTCAAGTTCGCCGACAACACCACCATTGTTGGACGAATTACAGATGGTGATGAGTCAGAGAATAGAAGTGAGATCGACCGATTGACCAAATGGTGCCAGCACAACAATAATAACATTGGGAATTAAAACACACTTGATTGCATTCCGTTATCAAACATAGTCAATGTTCGCTCTGAAGACATTTCCAGCGCAGTAGGGTCGGGGGGGGGGGTGGGGGGTGAATCAGAGCAGGATGGATAGATGGCGGGGGGTTGAGAAGGCAATCAATAGACAATAGACAACAGGTGCAGGAGTAGGCCATTCGGCCCTTTGAGCCAGCACCGCCATTCAATGTGATCATGGCTGATCATCCCCAATCAGTACCCCGTTCCTGCCTTCTCCCCATATCCCCTGATTCCACTATTTTTAAGAGCCCTATCTAGCTCTCTCTTGAAAGCATCCATGAACCTGCCTCCACTGCCCTCTGAGGCAGAGAATTCCACAGACGCTGCGGAATGGATGGATTGAGGCAGGGGAATTAGTGCGTGTCGGTTGGATTAGGTAAAATTGTGAGGGGATTTCAGTGGCGATCAGTACGGGATGGATGGGGGGGGGGGAATCAGTATAGGATGGATGGGAGGGATCAGTGCAGGATGACTGGGGGGACAGTACAGGATGAATGGGGGGACAGTACAGGATGAATGGGGGGACAGTACAGGATGAATGGGGGGGACAGTACAGGATGGATGGGGGGACAGTACAGGATGAATGGGGGGGGGGGCTTAATTTGACACTTAATTCACTTTCATATCTTCAGTATTAAAAAAGTTATGGCCATTATCATACTCAGAAATTAGCATCTAGTTCCCTATTGCTTTTCCATTGACTTAACACAAAAGCTGTGATCGAGGACAGTTAAAAGCCCATAATTTTCTTAAAAATTATGATAACTGAAAGAAATTTTCAGTTATTATAGATTGAAGCATTCTGAAACAAATATGAAACAATCTTACTTCGAAGACATGAAAGTAAAGCATATAATTAGTTAGTTACCTAATTGTAGCTAATTACAAAATTTAATTACTAGATCTAAACATCTATCAATTTCTTAAGAATAGATTAACATTTTTAAATAGCCTAAGTGTCCAAATAACATTCACACAATAATTCACAATATAACATAATTTTTAAATCTAATTTTCATGAATTTACAGGCCAAATGGAAGGAATTGAATGTTTAATACCTGTAAATTAATGGGCATTTAATTCATCTTGCGAGTGAGGTTTTCTGGAACGCGATCTTTTGGAACGTTGATTTGCGGTGAATTTAACCCCGTATTGGCATGAAAAATACTGCCGTGAATTCGGGGAATAAAATCACCGTGTCGCATGAAAAAATGTGAATTAAGGGCTTCTTAAGAAGCACTTTTATACATTTAAAGAAAGCACTTTCGTTTACCTGTCCCATGCGTGAAATCCGTCCCCGTTATCGGCGTTGACGCTTCAGGAGCTGATTTTAAAATTATTGTAGCGCTGACATTGACGATTTAATAAAAATAAAAAATTCACAAATCGCCACTAGGAACGATTCATCAGCCAACGCTTGTACTCCAACACAATATTAACTTGGACAAGGGAGGAGAAACCCGCGTTTTAACCCCGCCCCCCCTTAAAGGCGCCAAAATCGCGCACACGGCCAGTGGCAGAATTACAGCGCGACTGAAAGTAAGTTTTGTAACATACCTACAGTACAGGATGAATGGGGGGGATCAGAACAGGATGGATGGGGGGACAGTACAGGATGGGGGGATCAGTGCAGCATGGATGGGGGGAGAGTACAGGATGAATGGGGGACAGTACGGGATGGAGGGGGTCAGTGCAGGATGGATGGGGGGACAGTACAGGATGAATGGGGGACAGTACAGGATGGGGGAATCAGTGCAGGATGGAAGGGTGGATCAGTACAGGATGGGGGGGTCAGTGCAGGATCGATGGGGGTATCAGTACAGGATTAATGGGGAGATCAGTGCAGGATGAATGGGAAGTTAATTACAAGATGGATGGGGGATCAGTGCAGGATAAATGGAGGGGGACAGTACAGGATGGATTGGGAGATCAGTGCAGGATAAATGGAGGGGGGGTAGATGGGGAGGGGAGCACAGAGGATGTCTATGAGGACTGAATAGAGGCGGGAATGGGGATCAGCGGGTCAGGCAGCATCTCAGTAGAAAAGGAATAAATGACGTGAGAAAAGGTGGAGGGGGAGGCGTACAAGAGAGAGAGGGGAAGGGGCAGAGGAGGTGGGGAGGAAGGAAGGTCAGCGCTCCTCGGACAACACCGGCATCATCGCCCCGCTGCCTTGGCCGTCACTGTCTAAGTGCCGCCGCCAAAGGGGGAGGCAGTTGGGATCTCTTCGCCACTGCCTCCCCTCCGGAGTGGCACACAGCGACAGCCGTCGTCGCCGCTACTGCTAAATTGGAAAGAGCCATGGTTTTTAAGGGAAATTGGACACTTGGTTCGGAAAAAGAGAGAGATCTACAATAATTATAGGCAGCATGGAGTAAATTAGGTGCTTGAGGAGTATAAAGAATGTAAAAAGAATCTTAAGAAAGAAATTAGAAAAGCTAAAAGAAGATATGTTGCTTTGGCAAGTAAGGTGAAAGTAAATCCAAAGGGCTTCTACAGCTATATTAATAGCAAAAGGATAACGAGGGATAAAATTGGTCCATTTGAGAGTCAAAGTGGACAGCTATCTGCAGAGCCAAAAGAGATGGGGGAGATATTGAACAATTTATTTTCTTCGGTATTCACCAAGGAGAAGGATATTGAATTATGTGAGGTAAGGGAAACAAGTAGAGTAGCTATGGAAACTATGAGATTCAAAGAAGAGGAAGTACGGACACCTTTGAAAAATATAAAAGTGGAAAACTCTCCTGGTCCTGACTGGATATTCCCTCGGACATTGAGGGAAGTTAGTGCAGAAATAGCAGGGGCTATGACAGAAACATTTCAAATGTCATTAGAAACGGGAATGGTGCCGGAGGATTGGCACACTGCGCATGTTGTTCCATTGTTTAAAAAGGGTTCTAAGAGTAAACCTAGCAATTATAGACCTGTTAGTTGACGTCAGTGGTGGGCAAATTAATGGAAAGGATACTTAGAGATAATATATACAAGCATCTGGATAAACAGGGTCTGATTAGGAACAGTCAACATGGATTTGTGCCTGGAACGTCATGTTTGACTAATCTTCTTGAATTGTTTATATGGACTTCAGTAAGGCCTTTAACAAGGTTCCACATGGAAGGTTGGTTAAGAAGGTTCAATTGTTGGGTATTAATGGTGGAGTAGCAAGATGGATTCAACAGTGGCTGAATGGGAGATGCCAGAGAGTAATGGTGGATGGCTGTTTGTCAGGTTTGGAGGCCGGTGACTAGTGGGGTGCCTCAGGGATCTGTGTTGGGTCCACTGTTGTTTGTCATATACATCAATGATCTGGATGATGGTGTGATAAATTGGATTAGTAAGTATGCAGATGATACTAAGATAGGTGGTGTTGTGGATAATGAAGTAGATTTTCAAAGTCTACAGAGAGATTTAGGCCATTTGGAAGAGTGGGCTGAAAGATGACAGATGGAGTTTAATGCTGATAAGTGTGAGGTGCTACATCTTGGCAGGACAAATCAAAATAGGACGTACATGGTAAATGGTAGCGAATTGAGGAATGCATTTGAACAGAGGGATCTAGGAATGACTGTGCATAGTTCCCTGAAGGTGGAATCCCATGTAGATAGGGTGGTAAAGAAAGCTTTTGGTGTGCTGGCCTTTATAAATCAGAGCATTGAGTATAGAAGTTGGGATGTAATGTTAAAATTGTACAAGGCATTGGTGAGGCCAATTCTGGAGTATGGTGTACAATTTTGGTCGACAAATTATAAAAAAGATGTCAACAAAATAGAGAGAGTACAGAGGAGATTTACTAGAATGTTGCCTGGGTTTCAGCAACTAAGTTACAGAGAAAGGCTGAACAAGTTAGGTCTTTATTCTTTGGAGCGCAGAAGGTTAAGGGGGGACTTGATAGAGGTCTTTAAAATGATGAGAGGGATAGACAGAGTTGACGTGGATACGCTTTTTCCATTGAGAGTAGGGAAGATTCAAACAAGAGGACATGATTTGAGAATTAAGGGACAGAATAGGGGTAACATGAGGGGGAACTTCTTTACTCAGAGAGTGGTAGCTGTGTGGAATGAGCTTCCAGTGGAAGTGGTGGAGGCAGGTTCGATTTTAACATTTAAAAATAAATTGGATAGGTATATGGACGGGAAAGGAATGGAGGGTTATGGTCTGAGTGCAGGTAGTTGGGACTAGGGGAGAATAAGTGTTCGGCACGGACTAGAAGGGCCGAGATGGCCTGTTTCCGTGCTGTAATTGTTATATGGTTATATGCTATTGAGTATAGAAGTTGGGAGGTCATGTTGCAGCTGTACAAGACGTTGGTGAGACCGCATTTAGAATATTTTGTTCAGTTCTGGGCACCATGTTATAGGAAAGATATTGTCAAGCTCGAAAGGGTTCAGAAAATATTTACGAGGATGTTGCCAGGACTAGAGGTTGTGAGCTATAGGGAGAGGTTGAGTAGGCTGGGTCTCTACTCGATTAAGCGCAGGAGGATGAAGGGAGATCTTATAGAGGTATACAAAATACAAAGGAATAGATTGGGTAGAAGCACAGAATCTTTTGCCCAGAGTAGGGGAATCGAGGACCAGAGGACATAGTTTCAGGGTGAAGGGGAAAAGATTTAATAGGAATCCGAGGGTAACTATTTCACACGAAGGGTACATGGAACAAGCTGCCAAAGGAGGTAGTTGAGGCTGGGACTATCCCATCATTTAAGAAACAATTAGACAGGTACATGGATAGGACAGGTTTGGAGGGTTATGGACCAAGCACAGGCAAGTGGGACTAGTGTAGCTGGGACATTGTTGGCCGGTGTGGGCGAGGTGGGCCGAAGGGTCTGTTTCCACACTGGATCACTATATGACTATATGACACTATACATACAGTAATGATGAATACAACAATAAATACAAGTGCAAAACAGCACAATGGTGCAAGATTGTTACAGCAATATTACAAGAGATTGATTGATCTGATTTTGAGAATATTCGAGCACATACCAGTCAGTTCAACAAAACAGTGCTTGCAAAACATGCCAATTATTCTACAGTAATGATAAAAAGTAAATTATTCTGACAAAGGACCTCTGATCTAAAATCTGCTACCTTTCCACAGATGCTGCCTAAACTTCAGAGCAGTATCACAATTTCAAACTAAGGGATCACCCATTTAACATGGAAATCAGTGGTAACTTTTTATTCCTGCAGATTGCAAATGCTTAGAATTATCTATTGTGGAGAACTGTGGAGACCAAGGCACCAAAATGATTCAGAACTGAGATGGACAGTTTTGTACCAGGGGAGTGGAGGGTTATGGGGGACGCACAGCAAAGAAGAGTTGCGACCAAGATCAGATCAACCAAGATCAGATCAAACGTCGCCCATTCCTTCTCTCCAGATATGCTGCCTCACCCGCTGAGTTACATTTTGTCTACCTTAGGTTTAATCCAGCATCTGCAGTTCTTTTTTACACATTATCATGTTGAATCTGTTTGCCCTCAACCTCTATTTTATCTTCATAAAGATCCCATTAAAGAGCAAGTTTGCAGCATGAATCTTAGAATTAACTATAATGTGCAGCTGCATGATTAACTGAATAATAGCCGGATAAATTGTATGGAGGCAATTGTGCTCTTGACAGGAATCGTTGGCCTAATAGTACACAAGATTCCCTCTTGGAAGTAGAAGGTTCTTCAGCATATCACTTTTTTTTTGTAATACACCTAAATCTGCCTGACAATACAGGTTATTTTCCTGAATACTTGCCAGACCCTTGATTCTATGATTATTCATCGTCAAGAACGCATTTGAAAACACAAACACGGGGTATGCATTAACTATTGAAGTTATTTTGAAAGCGTTCTCACTGCCTCAGCAGTAAAATAAAAGGCAAGTTTGTTGATTACTTATTGGTGGGAAAGGAAAACCAATGAAACTTCAACAGGAGAGATATCTCAACAATATGGGATTTAACCAATATGCATCCCCAAGTGGGAATTTATATTTAATTTCACTGTTTGAACGTATGCACTTATATTAATTTCCCATTCTCAAATGATGTTTCATATTGACCAGCAAGCAATTGAAAGTATAACATGCATAAAAATACAACGGTTCTAGAACAATGAAATGACTTGTGACTGAAATCATACACTTCTGCTTTAATACAGCACAGACAAATATAACTTAGTGAACACTTTTTCTGTCCATTATGAGTAAAATAGAATATCTTACTTCAAAACTATATCAGGAAATCAAATGAAAATTGTAGATGGTTTATGCATGCAACCAATCACATAGCTACCTCACCACTACTAACCCCGCCTTAAGTATCATTTATAATAACGCCTGCTTCTCCTTCTGCGCAGTACAGTAGCAGACTGGAGTCAGTGACTACTCATGTATTGTTTAACTCTGTATACTTATTAAAGACTATAATAATGTCACACGTGTGTAATGACCATTTACATGGTGTCAGAAGTGGGATACGAACCCACGCCTCCAACGCCTCTACCGCAGGAGTCGTCAGCACCTGCTTGCAGTACAGGAGCCGCTCCCGCAGGCAGCCGGACCTTACGCTCCGCCGCTGCAGTTCCAGCCATCTGCTGCTGATCCCGTTGCCGGCCCCTGCATGCCTCAGTCCCCTCGCGTGTTTTGTTCACCTTCGCGTGGGTCGCTCATTGCTAACCGTTTTTTGTAGCCCTCCTGCACGTTTGTCCCCCTTGCCGCTTTCTGTTTCCCCTCCGGCTTCGTCGCCTCCGGGTTTGGGTCTTTCTGGTGAGGGGGAGGAAGGGTTGGTCCGTACGCGCTCGGGCCGTGTCAGCAAGCCGCCTGTTCGGTATGGTGATTTTGTTTAAGTCGTTGCCACAGTTATCCACCATGTTTAATCATGTGTTCATGTTTAATCTTCTAAGGGGAAGGATGTAGATGGTTTATGCATGCAACCAACCACATAGCTACCTCACCACTACTAACCCCGCCTTAAGTATCATTTATAATAACGCCTGCTTCTCCTTCTGCGCAGTACAGTAGCAGACTGGAGTCAGTGACTACTCATGTATTGTTTAACTCTGTATACTTATTAAAGACTATTATAATGTCACACGTGTGTAATGACCATTTACAAAAATGAAGTCCAGAAATAAAACCTATCAGTTAGACATGCTGAATAAAATCTGGGTGACCAAAAATGGGGTAAATGCATACATACATACATTTTTGAGCAAAAATCAAAACAGAGATTGTAGAAGAATAATATGCAGGAATAAAATGCAAGAATATAAAAGAACCTGAAGAAAATATGAAAGTGCAAAGGAAGAAGATAAACAAAGGTTAACAATCAATGAACAGAAAAATATTTTAAAAATTCATACGGACAGTTAACAAGTGCAAGTAAGAGCAAATATGAAGTGGGCGATAGATATAAAAATATCTTCATGCTGAAGAAATAGCCAAGTATCTTGCTTTATTGCTTACTTTAAACAGAGATGAGTAAAGACAATATGGAAGGGTGGTGTCAGTCAGCTTGAGATAGACAAAGCACCAACCATTGTTGGTTTTCATGAATAAAATTGTTTTAGAGCAGCAGAGGTTAGCATATCTTCCTAAGCAGGGGGTTAAGTCCAGTTAGTATTACCCTGCTACAGATAATATCTATAACATTGGGTTAGAACTAGCGACATAATTTAAGTGAGTCAATCTTCTTTGAAGCTGTCATTTCTGTCCATCAGATTTAATTTTTTTTACACAATTCCTTATTTCTTCTAAAATCTTATCAGTATCCTTCTCAGGGACACAAATTATCAAATGAATTAAATTACTCTTCTAAAGGATGACCACGTATTTTTAAAACTAACCCCATATTTCACTTCTGTGATAAAGTTGTACAGCATAGAAACAGGCCATTTGGCCCAACTTGTCCATGCTGTACAAGGTCCTTTCCCAAGCTAGACTCATTTGCCTGCACTTGCCCTCTTAACTTTTCCTATTCATGAACCAATCTAAATGTATTTGAACCACCTCTGCCACTTCGTCTGGCAGATCATTCCATATACCAACCTCCCTCTATGTGAAAATCCTCTCAGGTCCACTTTAAAATTTTCCCAGAGGATAGACACAAAAAGCTGGAGTAACTCAGCGGGATAGGCAGCATCTTTGGAGAGACGGAATGGGTGACGTTTCAGGTCGAGACCCTTCTTTTCCCCTCTCTCTAAACCTATGCCCTCTGGTTTTAGACTCCCCTACACTGGGGAAAAGAATGTGCCCATTCACCAGATCTATGTCTCTCATGATTTTATCAACCTCTCAACTTGATTCATCCCAGGAAACCTTTGGTTTATGTTTTATTCGCAAGAAGAAGAAGAAGAAGATCCCAGGAAAAACACTTGCAGCCTTTCCAGTCTCTCCACAGAACACAAGCCCAAGAGACCCAGAAAAATACTTGCAAATCTTTTCTGAACGCACTCCAACATAATCATATCCTTTCCATCTGTGCTGCTCACAATATTCCAGGTGTGATCTCACCAGCACACTGTACATCTGGAACACGATGTCCCAACTCTTGCACTCAATGTCCCTTCCTATGAAGGAAAGCATGTCATATGCCTTCTTCACTACTGTTTTAAGGGCATTAACTGAGAGTACTTCCAATGAATTACTTCAAGGAGGTAATTGCCAGAACTGACATGATTTCTCACATCAGCGTTTAATTAATGACTTAGGCTGCTTCATTGCACACCAACATGATCAGATCTGGCACAAGTTCACGGACGGCAATTTCACAATCAATAGTCTAATCAATTCCAGATTGCTGGAAGGAACGGGAGTATGTACCCATTCAATACCAGCTCTTTCTCATCACTAATTTCACTGTGAAATGTGATCCATGAAATGTGGATCTTGGATTGTACGTACTATTTTTAAGACTGTTGCCATGTTCTAGCATCATCACATTGTTTTTTTTTACATGCAGTGGAATCCTAATTGAAAATCACATGGTAGTAATGCACAATCTCCACAACTCCAAATTATTTGGAGGATTAGGCTGACCTATGTAGTCCCCTCATACTGCAGGATGTGCATTATTTGACCACTTTATTCTTGTTGTTGATGCACAGTTTAATCCAGTTTTATAGTATTTTTATCCTTACATTTTTTTTAGTTTGGAGAAATATAGCACCAACATTTGCAAAAATAATTCCCTCCAACTTCAGTTGTTTCTTTATAAAACCTTATCACGAAGTTCTGAATTTTATTGCCATGCAAGCTATACATGGATTTTGATACAGCAGCTTTATATTTACTGTCAAATGCTAACTTCATGCATTTCATTCAAATCATATTATAATAGAAAAAAGGCTGTCTATTTTCATCCAAATGCTTGCTTGATCAGTATGAGCAATGATTCGATTCAAAAAAAATGTCAAAGAACCCAGCAGGGCTGAGATTACTTCCATTAAGATAGCAAAGTAAAAATGACATCTGACTATAGCCTTAGAGAACATGCAGCAAATAACATTTCCATATCACGCTCTAATAGTTTCAGCTAGGAAAGGAATTTTAAATGGAAATTAATTCTTTATCTGCTGTCACAAAGTATGGGCATCATTAAACTTGGAAAACATTAATAGATGCAGTATGTCTATCGATAAACAAATATAATTAACCCCAATATAAAATTTACTAATAAAAAAGACTATAAAGCCATTGTGCCATAATATTTTGGTAAATCTCCTATTTTGTGTTTAAAAAAAGATGTGGCTACTGTATTAATATAAAGTCTAATATACAATGTAACTGACAGGAAGGAAGATCCAACTGTTTGTCCATATTGCATGCTGACAATATTTTAAATATAAATTAAATTAAAACACACCAGATGGAATTCATTTCAAACACCCCTCAACCATTCTGTACAAGTGCAACACATACACCATGTAACATTGTCCCACAACAGGAACAACATTGTGTATTATTCTAAACATCATCTTTAGTGACAAAGCTACAGTACCACTTTGTGATCAAAATATTGAAAGAAAGAAATTTATGGTAAAACATGGGGGACACCTAGTATATCATGTTGTTCCCCCCAAACAAAATGCAGTAGTGAGTTTAAGATCTAGAACTGATTATCATTTTACAAAGTCATCATCATCATCGGCGGTCACTCGAAACGAGTATGACTGTCCTGTCCTCTCCTCTCCATAGGGTCGTCTACTTGTGGGTCTGCAGATGTCTGTAGAGGTCTAACCGCGATCCACACACCTTGGTGCAACGTGGGCAGTGGAGACTGGTGGTGGTTGGTAGTCATCGAGCCCCCTTCTCTCTCTCCTTACGGTGCTGTCGCTTTGTCTCTGCAACACGGCGTAGTTCAATTTCGTGACATACAGCTCCTTCCTGCACGGATTTCCTCCAGGAGCGCCTGTCCAGTGCAATGTGCTGCCAGTTCCACGATGTGATGTGGAATTTCTTCAGACTGTTCTTGATGTTGTCCTTGAAGCATTTCTTTGGCCCGCCGGGGGCTTGCCAACCTTCCTTCAATTGAGAGTACAGGATTTGTTTAGGGAGATGTGTGTTGGACATGCGGTTGACATGGCCAATCCATCGAAGTTGGTGCTACATTATTGTGGTGGTGATGCTGGTCATGTTGGCTTCCTCCAAAACACTGGTGCATTTGTCCTCCCAGCTGATCCGCAGAATCTTTCGTAAGGATCTTTGATGGTATTGTTCCAGGGATCTCAGGTGCCTGCTGTAGGTGGTCCATGACGGCTCCATACAACAGGTGGAGACGACAACGGCTCTGTAGACCAGCAGTTTTGTTTGCGCCTTTAGGTCTCGGTCTTAAGACTCTTTTCCTGAATCTGAACTAGCACAACTCAGGCGATGGTTGACCTCAGAGTCGATGTCAGCTTTTGAGGAAAGAATGCTGCCAAGGTAGGGGAAGTGGACACAGGGCCGGCCTTAAGCCGATTGGACCGATTTCTCCCAATTGGGCCCCCGCGCCTAAGGGGGGCCCCCGTGTTAATTTTCCATATTTCGTACGGAAATACAAATTCATTTTGTTAAATAAAGATTTTTTTTTTAAACATTCGCCATACGAATTTTTTTACAAACCGAACATGGATAACAACCGCTGCACGGCCATCAGACACAAACTATTTGTTAACTACTACTGTAGCACTTGTTAACAGCCAGTAGTTAACAAGTAGTTATACAATGTGTCATCAATGCATCGATCCACATTCCTCAGTAAATGTAATTGTGTTTTGAACAAGTATTAATGACGCTGCGTCCCTTTGAATACAATTCACGCGGTGTCATTAATACTTGTTCAAAACACAATTACATTTACTGAGGAATGTAGATCGATGCATTGATGACACATTGAGAATTTCTTAAAACTCACCATCATGATTGAGGGCTTCTTCTTGGTGAGCTTCTTGGTGTGCAGCAGGTTAGTCGTTCAATTTACCTCTTTCGCTCTCTCCCTCCCTCTCTCTCTTTCGTGCTCCCTCTCTACCGCTCCCCATCTCATCTCTCTTTAGCTCTCTCGGCATTCCCGGAATCATTGACGTTTTGCGGTTGACAAAAGTGCTGGAGAAACTCAGCGGGTGAGGCAGCATCTATGGAGCGAAGGAAATAGGCAACATTTCGGGTCGAAACCCTTCTTCAGACCCGGCCCGAAACGTTGGCTATTTCCTTCGCTCCATAGATGCTGCCTCACCCGCTGAGTTTCTCCAGCATTTTTGTCTATCTTTGATTTTCCAGCATCTGCAGTTCCTTCTTAGACGTTTTGCGGTGACGGCTGCATCTGCGGTTCCTTTCTGTTGGGGGGGGGGGAGGGAGACAGAGTCCTGGCCCGTGGCGGCTCCTGATAAGTGATATGTTCCCTCCACGGGTGCTGCCTTGCCCGCTGAGTGCCTCCAGCACTCTGTGTTTTTTGTTTGGCGCTGAAGTTGAAGGTGGACCCCCCTGTGTCTACCTTCAACTCCCTGTCTGTGGTGGCTCAGCGGGACGGGAAGGGGCTCTGGGGAGAGGGTTGCGTTTCTGGTCGAGCCCCTTCTTCGGACAATCACAAGTACTCTCACCGACGAGAGTTCAGTTCAGTCTGAAGAAGGGTCTTCTCTCCAGAGTCGCTGCGCTGCCTGTCCTGCTGAGCTACTCCAGCTTTTGTCTATCTTCAATTTCAGAGTTAGATAAAATTTCTCATGGGGGGCTTATAGCATCTACCCCCCCCCCTCCCCCTTCCTTCCCAACCTCAGCCTCGCGGACCTTAGCGTACCCCTAGTTCCTAAAACCCATTTCTATCACTGATTGCTATATATATGTAACACCACATTGCAGGTTCTACAGAGGCTCTGGGGAGAGGGTTGCGTTTCTGGTCGAGACCCTTCTTTAGACAATCACAAGTACTCTCACCGATGAGAGTTCAGTCTGAAGAAGGGTCTTCTCTCCAGAGTCGCAGTGCTGCCTGTCCTGCTGAGTTACTCCAGCTTTTGCCTATCCTCAATTTCAGAGTTAAATAAAATTTCTCATGGGGGGCTTATAGCGTCTACCCCCCCCCCCTTCCTGCCCAACCTCAGCCTCACGGACCTTAGCATATCCCTAGTTCCTAAAACCCATTTCCATCACTGATTGCTATATATATGTAACACCACATTGCAGGTTCTACAGAGATTTTGATTATATTGAGTGGATGTTTCTAGATTAATTTATGGGAATTAAACATTAAATTCCTTCCATCTGGCATATAAATTCTTGACAGTGAAATTAAAAAATTAAAAAATCATGTTATATTGTGAAATATACTCTATTTAACGCAAAATTTCCTCCTTTAGTTACTAAATTAAATGCTCTTATTCAATTTTGGAAAACACTTCCGATGTCTCTAATAGGCAGAATAAATGCCATAAAGATGATCTTCCTCCCACAAATCCTGTACTTATTCCAATCAATACCGATATATCTTCCTAAAATATTTTTCAAAAAACTTGATTCTCTGATTACAAAATTTATTTGGGATTATAAAACACATAGAATTCGTAAACGGCACCTATGTAAACCCAAAGAAACTGGTGGATTGGCTCTCCCCAACTTCTTATACTATTATTGGGCAACGAATATTAAAAATGTAATTTATTGGTTGGACAATACAGGTCAACAGGTAAATTGGTTAATAATGGAGAGAGAGGATTGCTCGCCTTTTAATATAGGCGCGATCCTTCTCTCTCCAATAAATTTGAAGAAAACACTATATGAGAAAAATCCAATTATCCACAGTACTTTACGAATCTGGAGACAAGTGAAGTCAACCCTTAAACTGAGAAATTTATCTCTTCTTTCTCCAATTGCCAATAATCCTTTGTTCAAGCCATCTATTTTAGACAAAACGTTCACATATTGGGAAAGATTAGGAATCAAAAAACTCGGAGATCTTTATGAGATGGGAACTCTTCTCTCATTTCAAGAATTAGTCGAAATATCACCTGAAAGGTAATCAATATTTCAGATACCATCAAATTCGAGACTATCTGAAATCATATACCCAAGACTACCAATCTTTGTTGCCAGACATACTAGACGAATGTATGAATAGAAATTCAGACTCAAACAAGTTAATATCATAACTGTATAATACCGTTTAAAATATAGAAATTCCATCGTCAGAAGTAATTAGAAGAGCTTGGGAAGACGAACTTGGCCTAAAAATTCTAAAAGACAGATGGGAAGAAAACCTTCTATATACACAATTGCTCGATTAATGTTAGGCATTCGTTAATTCAATTTAAAATACTGCAGACTCTAATATTCAAAGTCTAAACTGAATAGGATCTTTCCAAATGTATCTCCCCCCAATTGGTCCCTTGAACTAGTATAGTCATTCAATAAGATGACAACTGATTCAACCTGTCCCGGTGTGCTCCAGTTTTTCCCACCATCTTTCCACCTGTCGTCACCCTCCACCCCCCACCCATTCAGTAATTCAGAAAGAAGGAGATTTGGAAGCCTTGGGCAAATTGAATTGTTACTTTATTTATTTTTATTTTTATTTTTACGGAGATAACAATCTGCGCATGCACGGTTTAAGATTTTTTTAAAGCCGGCTGACTGTCATATTACTCACGACACGCGACTCATTTTAATTATTTATTTATATTTCTATGAAAATTGTTCACAATTAGGCCCCGCTCCTCCTAAGGCCGGCCCTGAGTGGTCAACGTTTACAAGAGTGGTGTCGTCCACTTTTATAGTGGGCTGGTTAGACAGCTGGTTGGGTGGAGGTTGATGTACGACCTGTGTCTTCTTGATGTTTAAGGCTAGGCCCATGGCTCTCTATGCCTTGGCAAAGGCATTAAGGGTGCCCTGGAGGTCTTCTGCAGAGTGTGCTGCAATGGCGCAGTCATCCACGTACTGAAGCTCCATGATGGTGGTGTTACTGACTTTGTTCTTGGCCTTCAACCTATTGAGGTTGAAGAGCCCACCGTCAGTTCTGTAGAGGATTGGGATCCCCTATGGCAGCTCTTCACCAATGAGGTGAAGTATGCAGCAATGAAGACGACAAATAGGGTGGGTGCGATGATACATCCCTGTTGACCACCGTATCCACAGTTAAGGGCTCGGACTCAGAGCCGCAGTTGCTGAGCACTGTGACCGACATGCCATCATGTAGAAGCCTCAATATTCTGATGTACTTGTCGTGACAACCATACCTTGATAGTATGCTCCAAAGAGCCTGGCGGTCAACCGAGTCAAAAGCCTTTGTCAGGTCTATGAAGGCCATGTACAAAGGCTGCCTTTTTTCTGGAGTTGGCATGCTGTGAATGTCATGTCTGCTGTATCTCTGAATGGGCGGAAGCCACACTGTGATTCTGGGAGTACCTCCGCAGACAGTGGTAGAAGTCGGTTTGCGAGAACACGAGCAAGGACTTTGCCTGTTGTTGACAGGAGCGAGATGCCCCACTAACATCCTCTTTCGCCAGAAAAACAAACGTAAGGCACTTGGAGACACTCACGCTCCAAACAGTGGCATCTCGTTGACTATGTCATTGTACGAGCCAGAGACCGCCATGACGTGAACATCACAAGGGCCATGATCAATGCAGATGACTGCTGGACAGATCATCGCCTCATCCGCTCAAACTCAAGAGGAAGAGGAGGATTCAAAACGAAGCAGATCAGGCCAAGGCTGCCTTGAAGCCTGGAGGAAACTGCCACCCAGCAGCGACTTCAAGCTTCTCTTGAGGAAAACCTCCAACAGGAATATCCTGATGACATTGAAGGGCACTGGAGCCAGCTCAAACCCACCATCCTTGATACCTGTAAAAACATCCTTGGGTGCAAGTCCAGAAAACACCAGGACTGGTTTGACGAGAATGACACAGAGATAGAACAGCTCATCTCCAAGAAAAGGAAAGCCTTTTGTGCCTGGCAAAATGATGTAACCTGCAAGGCCAAAAGAGCAGCTCACTCCAGAGCCAAGGTGGACATCGAGAGCCAGGTGAGGGAGCGTAAGAACTCTTGGTTGACAGATAAGGCTCTGGAAATCCAGAGACTGGCAGACTCGGGTGAGTCTCAGAGCTACTAAGGTCGTCTATGGTCCAAACCCCCTGCGCTCAAAAGACGGACAAGAACTGCTGAAGGACAAAGAGTCCATTAACGCCCGATGGAAAGAGCACTTCCAGGAACTCCTCGGGGTGGGAGATTGCAATCTTCACGTGGTCCGCCCTGTTTTGACGAATGCAATCAACCTGGTGTGCACAATCAAATAAGATCAAATAGAACAAGTTGTCCTACAAGTTTAGGCTGTGCACGTCATACGCAAGAAGAAGAAGAAGGAACTCCTCAACCGTGACAGCACAACTGAACCAGACATTACCCACCGCATCCCCCAGAGTCCCATCAGAGAAGACATGGAAGAACCTCCCACTCTGACAGAGGTTCAAGATGCCATCAAGAGCCTTAAGAACAACAAGGCCACCGGTCCAGATGGGATCCCAGCTGAGATCTTAAAGGAAGGTGGACCCAAGCTCCTGTACCATATCCACACCCTACTCATGGTCTGGGGAAAAGACGAACTTCCCTCAGAACTGAGGGATGCTCTAATAGTGACCATTTTTAAGAAGGGGGACTAGGCTGAAATATCATTTTACAAAGTACATTCTAAACAATTTTAAACAATAAAGATTATTTTAAACAATTGCTCCGCAATACTATTTGTTCCATTTTTTTAATTTAATCATTATTCATTAGCGGTTTTCTTTATATGAAACAACAACTGTAAATTAGAACTCAATGATTTCATGGTCATTAGTGAACAAGTGTTTAATTCAGGAGATGCAAGTTTTGGCATTTAAATCCTGCTGCTCATTTCTAACCAATTATCAACTTCAATTGCTCCAATGGCATACCTAGGTAGTTGTCAGACATGTTAATCAGTAACAATGACTAGGGGTGATAAGTGAAGAAGACAAAAGGGTGCAAGGAAGGTTTGGAGCAAAGGTCCTATAGCAGAGCAAGATAGACCACTCCTGCTAAATGTAATGGGCTGATGTGTAGTACGCAACGGAGCGGAACGTGGGCCTTTTTTTCATCCATTTCAGTAACCCGACCCGACTTTGTAAATCCCTCTCGGCGTTGCAGGGGAACAGTTTGTGTGTGTGATATAGGGTTAGATTCATAATTCTGTTCATTCATAATTCTGTTAAATTTTGTTAAAGATTAATATGTTAACAAATTATGATTCTATTAATTGTCTTTTTTCAATGTTTTTTTAAAAAGCGTTTCTTTTTAAATAGCTCATGTGCTGTGTTTGAGTTTGAGTTGATTTTTGTATTACTCTTGCACTTGTAATTCATCTAATCACACTGTTCACAACTGTGGTATTTGCAAAATAATAGCAATATGAAGATTCCAGTTGCTCTGCTCTTGGAATCTTGGAATGGTCCTTAATGTTTATTTTGTGTCTTTGGAATTGTTTCTCAACAATAAAATGGGCCAGGTCTTCCCAATAGCCAGAGAGTGGAATGAGATCTGTCTGTAATGGTGGGGTTATCTAAATGAAGTATTTAACAAAATAAAAATTATTTTGAGCTAGATTAAAAAACGATGTATGACTTAAGGATGGTTTTATTCAGCGACCATACAACTGATTAGATTGTGTAGGAAAGAACACACATACACACATAGGTACACAAAAATGCTGGAGAAACTCAGCGGCTGCAGCAGCATCTATGGAGCGAAGGAAATAGGCAACATTTCGGGCCAGAACCCTTCTTCAGACCTTAATGTCGGACCTAATCGGCCCGAAACGTTGCCTATTTCCTTCGTTCCATAGATGCTGCTGCACCCGCTGAGTTTCTCCAGCATTTTTGTGTACCTTCGATTTTCCAGCATCTCCAGTTCCTTCTTAAACACATACACACATATATGTTTAAGAAGGAACTGCAGGTGCTGGAAAATTGCACCCGCACCCACTGAGTTTCTCCAGCACTTTTGTCTACACACATATATGAATGTGATATTGTCTACACACATATATGAATGTGGAAGGAACATAGGCATCTTTTTGCTTTTTATTGTGGCAGAGAGGCAGAAAGAAAATGAGAAGAATTTTACCTAAAATGCTTGATTTTTACGAGGATGTTTCCGTAACCAGCTTCTGTCTCCGCACTAGTATCTATGGCGGACAAAGATGGCGGAGACGGAAGCCGGTTACGGAAATGGGGCCGAAGATTACCCATGAATCTGCCCATGACCGTACTACGTCTTTTTCGTCGAGTGGGCTATCTTGCTTGCTATAGCATCTTTGGTTTGGAGTACATTGTAGCACCGGGGAAGGCATGCTGGGAAGTAGTAATGGGGGAGATAACTGGAAGAGAAAAAAAATGGGTTCACACCCTCATTCCACCCCATTCCATGTCCCCCAGCGTCGGTTACTATCTCCACCTTCCCCTTCCCCGCCTGATTCATCTGCCAATAAACCCTGTTTACATGGATCCACTTATCACTTGTAGCCCTTGCCCCGTCCCTTCTCCTCACACCCTTCTAACAGCTTTCTGCCTCTACCCCACCAGTCTGAAGAAGGGTGCCAACCTGAAATGTTTTCTGTCCATTTCCCTCCACAGATGATGCTTGATCTGAATTCCTCCAGAATTTGTTTTTTTTGCTCACCATGCTTATATTATTCTGCAGGTGGTATTTTATTGCTGTAGACATCTTCAAAGTTGGAGCAGCCCAGAAAAATATTTGTCAGCAACTGCACTGGTTGCGATAGGTTGATACTGAATTTGGGCAGTAATTTTTTTACTTTTAGTTTAGTTTAGAGATACAGCGCAGAAACAGGCCCTTTTTGCCCACTGGGTCCTCGCCGACCAGTGATCCCCGGCTATTAACACTATCCTAAACCCACTATGGCCATTTTTTTTTACATTTACCAAGCCATTTACCAAGCCAAGTATGTCTTTGAGTGTGGGAGGAAACCGAGGTCACGGGGAGAACGTACAAACTCCCTACAGACAGCACCCCTAGTCAGGATCAAACCCGGGTCTCAAGCGCTGCATTCGTTGTAAGGCAGCAACTATACCACTGAGCCATCGTACTTACAAGGAATCCTGTCACTTATTTTCATTTACTATCCACTTAAAATGAAGGAAGCTCATATTTTGTAGTCAGCTTTGGCTCTCACTTCAGCTCTTGTACAAAACTATCTTACAAATATCCATCAATCTTTGTAAGATGGGTTTTACCTTTTCTGACATAAATTGCTGCCAGATGTCAGTTCCATGGGATCGAATGTCCAGCAGCACTGATATCATCAAGCAAGTTGAAAAGCCTATCAAACTGAATAATTTCTCACACTCAGCAAAACAAAAATGTAGAAAGTGAATTTAACATTTTAAAGAATTAGAACGTACAAGGAAAATAAACAAATATGCTCAAATCCATCTAGTCCATGGATATAGGGCATAACTGATGGAGGCACTGAGCGTCCCCTTTAAAACTAAAAATAAATTTTCTATTATCCATATCTATATACTATTACTAAAACTGTCATCTTGACCGTTGTAATTAAATTTGCGCAAAAACGATCCCCCATAGCGCTATGATTTTTTGCCACCTCACTCACCATTTTTCCTCTGCTGCAAGTCAAATAAGTTTTGTTCCGATCGGTGAAATAATACAAAAGTTATGAAGGTTTAAAAATCGTAAAGACCTTCCGGAACCTTCTGTCAGTAACGCGGCGAGGAGAATAAAAAGCTGACGGGGCGGAGTGTGTTGAGCAGCTCGCGCAGAACGCACAGCCTGCGGAGAGCGCACAGCCCGCGGAGAGCGTGCAGAGAGAGAGCAGCCTGCGGACTGCTTCTGCGGCGACCAGCACGACCAGCCGGAAGCTGCTGAGTTGAACCCGAAGCCTCTGAGTGAAGCCGGAGTGGGACCGGGATCTACTGAGCGAAGCCGGAGTGGGACCGGGATCTGTTGCGTGAGGTCGAAAGTTGAAGGTGCGGGGTGAGCAGAGTGCGAGCCCCCCTCCCCCACCCACCTTTTCCCCACAAACACCCCTTTCCCCACATCCCCCCTTGCCCCACACCCCCCCTTTCCCCACACCCCCCCTTTCCCCACACACACCCTTTCCCCACCCCCCGTCCCCCCTCACTTAGACTTAGACTTAGACTTAGATTCCTTTATTGTCATTCAGACCTTTTGGTCTAAACGAAATTTCGTTGCCTGCAGTCATACATATAATAAATAACAAAACACACAATAAACACAAATTAACATCCACTACAGTGAGTTCACCAGGCACCTCCTCACTGTGATGGAGGCAAAAGTCTTAAAGTCTCTGTCTCTTCCCTCACCCCCCTTCCCCACATCACCCCCCTTCCCCACAACCCCATTCCCCACAACCCGCTTCCCCACAACCCACTTCCCCACATCACCCCCCTCCCCAGACCCCCCCTTCCCCACACCCCCCCTTCTCATCACCCCCCCGTTCCCATCACCCCCCTTCCCCACATCACCCCTCCTCCCCACACACACCTTTCCCCACACCCCCCTTTCCCCACACCCCCCCTTCTCATCACCCCCCCTTCCCATCACCCCCCTTCCCCACATCACCCCCCTCCCCACACACCCCTTTCCCCACACCCCCCTTTCCCCACACCCCCCCTTCTCATCACCCCCTCTTCCCATCACCCCCTTCCCCACATCAGCCCCCCTCCCCACACCCCCCCGTTCCCCACAGCCCCCTTCCCCACACACCCCTTCCCCACCCCCCTTTCTCATCACCGCCCTTCCCCACATCACCCCCCCCTCCCCACACCCCCCTTCCCCACACCCCCACCCTCCCCCCTCCCCACACCCCCCATTCCCCACACCCCCCTTCCCCACACCCACACCCTACCCCCCTCCCCACTTCCCCACACCCCCCCTCCCCCACACTTGGTGTCCCACTTCTGCTCCTGTAACTTATGAACTTATTTTGGTAAATTCCCAATAAGACATAGAAACATAGAAACATAGAAAATAGGTGCAGGAGTAGGCCATTCGGCCCTTCGAGCCTGCACCGCCATTCAATATGATCATGGCTGATCATCCAACTCAGTATCCCGTACCTGCCTTCTCTCCATACCCCCTGATCCCTTTAGCCACAAGGGCCACATCTAACTCCCTCTTAAATATAGCCAATGAACTGGCCTCAACTACCCTCTGTGGCAGAGACATCAGACAACAACGGTATGTGCAGCTGTTAGAGCTGCTGTTTCACCACGCCCGGGACCTGGTTTTGATCCTAACCTCAGGTGCTGTCTGTGTGGAGTTTGCACGTTCACTCTGTGACCGCATGGGTTTCCTCCAGGAGCTCTGGTTTCTCACACACCCCAAAGATGTGTGGATTTTAAGTTAATTGCCCCTAGTGTGTAGGAAGTGAATGAGAAAGAGGGATAACATAGAACTGATGTGAATTGGTGATCAGTGGTCACAGTGGACTTGGTGCGCCTAAGGGCCTGTCCCAATGCCTGTAATCTCCAAAACGTATTCAAGGTTTTGAATAAATAATGAGAAAGCAAGCTGCTGAAATTATTCCAAATAGAGGCCATTGTTTTTCAAATTAAAAGGAATGCAAGACAAGAGCATTCCTCCATGAAGAAATTTGAATTGCTCCACCTTATTGCTAGATCAAAGAACAATTAAAGAAGAAATAATCCTCTGACTGGTTGTCGCAAACACAATGCTAGGGCCAGACCCTTAAGCAGGTAAAGGATTCATGACTGAGATGAAGTGAAAATGAAGATAAAAAGCATGTTTTTTGATTACTTGTAGGAACAGTAAGAGACTCATCCCCAAGAGAAAACTGGATAGGTGGCGGGCGGGGGGGGAATAAATCAGCATGCAAAGCAACATCTACAGAAACATAAGCAGACTGCATTAGCTTAAAGGTTCACAAAGTGCTGGACTAACTCAGCAGGTCAGGCAGCATCACTGAAGAACATGGATAGGTGACGTTTTGGGTCAAGACCCATTTTCAGACAGATTGCATGGGAAGGAGAAGAAAGCTGAAAAAGGCTTTCCAATTTCCTTTCCTTCTGACCCCCCCCCCCCCTACAATCAGTCTGAAGAAAGGTCTCAAACCCAAAACATCACCAATCCATGACCTCCAGAGATGCTGCCTGACCTGCAGTACTTGTGTTCTTTTGCATATTAACCAGCATCTCCAGTTCATTGTTTCCACTTTCATTACCTCAGTCTGTGTTATGTGTATAGTTTTAATCATGTGGTGAGGAATGGTATCGAAGGGGTAGGATAAAAGCAAAGATCTGTGATAGGATGGGAATTAACAGTGATTAAAAAGAGTATAATGGTTCAAGGTAAAAAATATATAATGCAATAAAATATAAATGCAGAGGCTTCAAATTATTAATTAATTCTTTCTGTGATCCTTAACTGTGATAAAGTTATTTATAAAGATACGTCCACTCCATGGATAATTTATCACTTAGAATTTGAAATCTCAAATTGTGAGATGGTGCCCAATCCATCCATTGTGAGATGGTTGCCAATCATGTATTTGAATTTTTACAGGGCATACTGGCTTCAAGAGATGGTCTACAGAACATATATTCAACTGAAAATTAAAGATGATGTATTTATGTTTCTGAAATCCTACAGGATTAAAAGGAAATGGAAAGGAGGCTGATTTATTTTTGTGTTGAAAAATAATGAACTTTATAGGACACAAATATTTCTGAATAACATCATAATCCTATCTTTGCTTTTATAATTTCTACCTCCAATCCATATTAATGTTTTACTCATAAGCATAACTTTGCTGAAATAAAAATCACATTTAAAGACATTTGAATTTCATCTTATTGTGCTTGGGTATGAAACCAAACTGAAGAACTCTGCTGCCCCCTTATGTATTTAAACTTAGACAACTACCATTTTGGTATAGTTTGCAAGTGAGGCTCAAAACAAGCTTTTCTTCTTAAAAAAAAGAGAATTGTTGGAATCAAATGAATGGAATAGGAAAGATTTTTCACAATCCAGTAGACTTTGAAGTGTTCAGCATTTTTCAACAGACTATAAATGTAACACAACATATTTTGTTCCCCAATATCTGTATCTCTTTTACCTCTAAGAAAATTTGCAGGGGCTTCAGCAAACTCAAGCTCAGAGACTATCAATTCCTTTCTTTGTTATATCCAGATTTCCCCAGCTGCTCCCATAACTCTCTCTGTACATCATACTGTAATATCTTAACTACCTTTATAACATTGTTAACTAAACCGTTAAATTATCCCAGTTCTTTCGCACCTGTGAAAATGGTGCATAACTTTTTTTTTCAACTGACCTTTCACTTTTAAGCCTTACTTGGTGTCCCACTTCCTGCAAACCCTACGCTTATAACTAACAATAGCTGTATACACCTGTTCAAATTGAGTAACATTTTGAAACAACCCATACTATCAAACCAGCTACTAATTTAGCTAATTCCACTATTAACACTTTACTCAATATTAATAAAAAGCTGAAGGAAATCAACAAAATATGAAAACACAGAAAAACAGATTGCATATTATATGTAACTTTCAACTGCTTATTAGTTTTAATTGGAACATTTTCCTTTCAACAGTAACGGGCCTACGACACAGATGCCTAGTTTACCCGAGTGGTGCAGTTTTGGTGAATTCTAACGTGAATTCTAACGTGCTTTTTGTTACAACATTTGTTAGGTTTAGTTCAGAGATACAACGCGGAAACAGGCCCTTCGGCCCACCGGGGTCCGCGCCGACCAGCGAATCCCCGCATATTAACACTATCCTACACCCATTAGGGACAATTATTTTTACATTTTGCCAGCTAATTAACCTACATACCAGTACATCTTTAGAGTGTTCTACACTAATTATGGTATTACCCACATCTTTACATAACAATGAGAGTTGATCCACCACATATTCTCTCCTACATTCCCCCAGAGATATGCACATCATAGTCCTAGGGTCCCTGCTGCACCTATTGATCCAATAAGGTTTTTCCAAACAATCAACACAATACTGATGAGTGCCACTCACTGGTGGTTTACAATGGCTAGAGCATTTTGCAAAAGAGCAAGATATTCAACATATTTCAATGGATAATTTTAAAAGACACACCACTGTTACAATCCTTCCTTATTCTTTTCCATAAATAGTACTCAAAGGAACCAAAGAAAAACCTGAAGCTTATTTTTCATAACAAATGCATATCCGAATTCAAGAGAGAAAAATGCGCCCCATCATGTGGGACTAAAAAAAAGATGCTGTACCTCTCATTTGTTTAATCACTTCCAACTTTTTTATAGATCTAAGTCTTTTTCTCCTCAAGAACCCAACTTTTCTAAGGATCAGTTCAATTCTAGCTTCTCTTACGTTTTGATAGATGGTCATTAACCTGAAATGGTAACAGACAACGGGCAGAACTTGGTGTTTTCAAATTTCACACATCCACAGTATTTTGATTGTTACATTAGCTTCCTTTTGCTTAAATGCAGGCCAAGGATTTTCACTATATCCAGTAAAATGGGAATAATATTCCACCAAGCCAAATGTGATTTTTAAACAACATTCCACACCTGAGACAATCCAAATGATTGACAAGATCAGGGCAAAGCTACTCTGATCTCAGGACACTATGCTCTCTATATTTAGCACCAATTATTTCATATTGAACTAAGAGACAAGGGATCCAAGAAATTCCCTGGATGTGCTCAGTGTGAAACAAAGGGGAGCCAAAAAAGCCTGTTTCTGAGCAATGATTCTATGCCAGATCACGATAGAGAGTGGTGATATAGAGGACCCTCCATATTTTAAACAAAAAAAAATGTTCCTGTGGAGCAACATTAAAATATATACCTTTTAGCATTGCACCAATAAGGACAATATTTTTCTGCCAATGACTTGCACTTATGCAAATTTAAAATTTGTACAAACTTGCACTTAATTTTAAGCATTCAATTAGTTTATCTTAGTGATATACACACTGATATTCTTTAATACATTTTATTTTTTTTTATTTTTCCACTGCTTGGGCATGAACATACCTGATAAAGACTTGACAGAACCAATACACTGGTATTCAGCCAATTTTAGTTTACTGCTGGAGACACAAGAGTCTGCAGATTCTGTTACCTGGAGCAAAAAGCAAACTGCTGGAGGAACTCAACAGGTCAGGAACGTCCATGAAGACAGACGTTCCGTTGGTAGAACATCTGCACATTGAACGCAATGGGCCACTTTGCGCACCTGTTTGTATGCATTTCAATTCCCCCAACAACCTGTTTGTTCTCAGCCTTCTCATCACGAGGATGAGGTACAAGGCAAACTAGAACAGCACCTCATATTCTGCCTGGGTAGTCCTGTAAACCAAATGTATGAACACAATGTTTCCAATCTGAGGCAATACATGCCCTCTGTGCTCCTTTTCCCGTTCTTCTGATCAACCCAGATCTCTCAATTTCCCTAATGTTGAATCATCTACTGATCACAGTCTTGAATATACCAGCACTGAGCCCCCAGAGCTCTTTCAGGTAGAAACAAAAATTCTGTTATCTCTGTTCTGAAAGGCTGACCCCTGGACACCACAACCAGGGATATTGTGATCTCTGCACCAACAATCAACTCTGCCAGTTTCATATTTCTCATTTTACTGTTCAGGTGAATATTGGCCCAGTTTGCTTAATCTCTCCTCTTACGAGAAACATGCCTTTCTCATTTTACCATAAGTCTCAATCTGATTCAATTTTTGCTGCATCCTGGCATTGGAACCTCTAATCAGTCTTCCTATTTTAAGTTCCAAACCCAGCCCACTTTTGTCCCATCTTAAAGATAGAGTGTCCTCCATAATGTTTAGGACACAGACCCATCATTTATTTATTTGCCTCTGTATTCCACAATTTGAGATTTATAATTTAAAAAAAAAATCACATGTGGTTAAAGTGCAAAATTATCAGATTTTAATAAAGGCCATTGTTATACATTTTGGTTTCAACATGTAGAAATTATAGCTGCGTTTATACATAGTCCCCCCCCATTTCAGGTCATCATAATGTTTGGGGAAACATGGCTTCAAACGTGTTTGTAATTGATGAGGTGTTGCAGGCATAAAGGAGCTCTCAGCACCTAGTCTTTTTCACCAGTCTTTCCATCAATTGCTGTTTGTCAACATGAGGACCAAAGTTGTGCCAATGAAATTCAAAGAAGCCATTATGAGACTGAGAAACCAGAATAAAACTGTTAAAGACATCAGCCAAATCTTAGGCTGACCAAAATCAACTGTTTGGAACATCATTAAGAAGAGAGCACTGGTGTGCTCACTAATCGCAAAGGGACTGACAGGCCAAGGAAGACCTCCACAGCTGATGACAGAAGAATTCTCTCTATAATAAAGACAAATCTCCAAACACCTGTCAGACAGATCAGAAACACTCTTCAGGAGTCAGGTGTGGATATGTCAATGACCACTGTCCGCAGAAGACTTCACGAACAGAAATACAGAGGCGACACTACAAGATGCAAGCGACTGGTCCGCCGCAAAAATAGGATGGCGGGTTACAATTTGCCAAGAAGTACTTAAAAGAGCAACCACAGTTCTGGAAAAAAGGTCTTGTGGACAGATGAGACAAAGATTAACATAGAGGGTGAAGAGGAGGGGGAGGGAGTGCTGGGGGATGAGGGGAAATGAGCTGCGCCTGCGCAGATGGGGGCTATGGGTGAGTGGTGGAATATAGCGCTGGGGGAATGGGTTGCATTGGGGGCATATTTTAAACTTTACAAAACCCACTTTGACAAAATTCACTTGCATGCACTGACAGTTAGCAGCTTATGACGTCACAATGGGATCCCGAATCTCATTTACATAAAAGATTGCTCTTTAAAAAAAATTTCCATTGCCATGTTAACAAAGACAGGACCCCTAGTGCAATGAGCAACTTGTTACATTGTTATAAGGAGAGGGAGGGAGTGGGGATGGGGATGAGGAGAGGATTGTGGCCCGCGGCACAGCCAGAGCCGCCGCGGGCCTCAACCAGAGACGCAGCGGGCCACAGCCAGAACCGCCGCGGGCCACAGCCAGAGCCGCAGCTGCTCAGGGGGAAAGGAGCGGCAACCTCAAGAACCTGGGGAGGTGAGGAGGGAGAGTGGGGGGATTGAGGGAGAGGATGGGGTTGGGAGGGAGAGGAGGGGGTTGGGAGGGAGAGGAGGGGGTTGGGAGGGAGAGGAGGGGGTTGGGAGGGAGAGGAGGGGAAGTGGGAGAGGTGAGTGGGGAGAGTAGGGGGAAATAGAGGGAGAGGAGTGGGGGTAGTGAGTGGGGAATAGAGAGCGAGGAGGCCAGTGGGGAAGATCAGGAGGGATAGTGGGGGGGATAGGGGAAGGTGAGGAGTGGGGGAGGTAGGGGGTACCCCAGGGATAGGAGGGGCATAGGGAGGGGAGAGGAGTTATGGAGGGAGGGAGGGAGGTAGTGAGGGAGTGGCCAGGGTAGGGGAAAGGAGAGGGAAGGAGGTGAGGAAGGGGCATGCAAGGAGGGAAAGGAGCGGCACCCTCGAGATCCTGGGGAGGTGAGAGGGAGAATGGGGGATTGAGGGAGAGGAGGGGGCAGGGACGGAGAGGGAGAAAAGTGGCGGAGGTGAGGAGGGAGATTGGGGGAGGAGGGGGAGGTAGGGAGTGGGGAATAGAGGGAGTGGAGCGCAGTGGGGGTGAGGAGGGATAGTGGGGAGGTGAGGAGTGGGGGATAGAGGGATAGGAGAGGGAGGGAGGGGAGAGGAGTTATGGAGGGAGGGAAGGAGGGAGGGAAGCAGGGAGGGAGTGACTGAGGGTAGGGGAAAGGAGGGAGGGAGAGGTGAGGGAGGGATTGGGAGAGGACAGAGGAAAGAAGAGGGAGGATGAAGAGGAGGGGAGGGAGTTCTGGGGGATGAGGGGAAATGAGCCGCACCTGGGCAGTTGTGGGCTATGGGTGAGTGATGGAATATTGCGTTGGGGGAATAGTTTACGTTGGGGGAGCGGGTGAGTGGTGGAATATTGCCTTGGTTGTGAATATTGCCTCCAGTGTGAGACTTAGTCCAGTATATCTATCTATATACTTTTAAAACTCTGTGTGGGTGTGTGTGTGTGTGTGTGTGTGTGTGTGTGTGTGTGTGTTTATTTATTTGTGGGTGTCACATTTGGCCTTTGATTCCTTGCTCCGCCAAAACCACACGCGAAAAACTCCGCGATTTTTTCCATTTCGCTAGACATTACACCTTTACATACCCTAACACACTCCTTATTAGATTTAGACATTTTTATATACACATTTTAAAATAAAATCCATCCCCCCCCCCCCCCTCACTCACTCATTTTGTCGCCTCCTGCTGGCCAGCCACCATAACGGCTGCTGCCGCCCGGCTCTGCTCCAAAAACGCCGACATTTTTTTTCTTTCGCTAGTGATTTTCGCTGCTGCCGCCCTCCTCTCCTCAACTACCCCTCCCCCCCCCCCCCCCCCACCGGGCCGGCTCTCTCACGCTGGCTCAAGCCAAACATCGTCTCTTTCCCCTGTTTTTCGCCGTCCTCTTTCCAACCAGCGGCGGAACAACACATCTTTGCCTTCAGCCAGCGTGACAAAGCCGCGGGGCGCTTCATCGGCCTGTCGGCCCGCAGCCACATTGAGGGGCGTACGCAGCGTCTCGAGGTTTGCGGGTTATAGACCAAGCGCAGGCAAGTGGGACTAGGGTAGCTGGGACATTGTTGGCCCATGTGGGCACGTTGGGTCAAAGGGCCTGTTTCCACACTGTATTACTCTAATGGGCAAACTGCACGCAGAAAGCACTTAAAGTCAGGAGTGAACCTGGATCTCTGGCATGGGAAGGCTGTGGCTCTCATACAGTTCATGAGTTTATGGAAGTAGTTAGAGAGCCAGAAAATGAACAAGAGCTACAAAATTAAGATAGTTGGCCAATTAATAATATTAATATATCAAGGGGGGTGGTTAGTGTGTGTGTTTGGAGGGGTGGGGGTGGTTAGTGTGTGTGTTGGGGGGGGTGGTTAGTGTGTGTGTTGGGGGGGTAGTTAGTGTGGGTGCTGGGGTGGTCAGTATGTGTGTTGGGGGGGTGGTGTGTGTGTGTGTGTGGGGGGGGTGGTGGTTCTGTGTGTGTGACGCAGCAACCTTCCCCCCCCCCCCCCCCCCCGATTTGATGCCTCCCCCTCTTCCCCCTCCCCCTCCCCACTCTCTTCCCTTCCCCCCCTCTTCCCTCCCCCTCCTCCCCCTCCCCTCTCCTCCTCTCCTCCTCCCACTCTCTCTTCCCTTTCCCCCTCTTGCCCTCCCCCTCTGCCCCCACCCCTCCTCCACCCTCCTTCTCCCCTCCTCCAACCTCTCTCCCCTCCTCCAACCCCCTCTCCCCTCCTCCAACCCTCTCCCCTCCTACCCTCTCTCCTCTACCCCCTCCCTTCCCCCCTCTCCCCACTCCCCCTCCTCTCTCTCCCCTCATCTCTCCCACCTCTTCCCACCTCCTCTCGCCCCTCTACTCTCTCCCCCCTCCTCCCCTCCCTCTCCCCTCTCCCCCTCTCTCCCTCCCCCCTCTCTCTCTCCCCCCTCTCTCTCTCCCCTCCTCTCTCTGTCTCTCTATCCCCTCCTCTCTCTCTCTTTCTCTCCCCCTCCTCTCTCTCTCTCTCTCTCCCCACTTCCCCCACTCACCGCTCCCCTCCCCAACCCTCTCTCTCTCTCCCTTCCCATCCCCAATTTCTCCCCATCTCCTCCCCCTCTCCATCTCCCCCTCTCCTTCGCCCTCTCACTGTCTCCTCCACCTCCTCCCCCCTGTGTGTGTGGGGGATGGTTAGTGTGCGTGTGAAGCCGCAGCAACCCCCCTGCAAACGCGCGTTGGGGAAACAGACCCAACGGGTCTGCGCTTGGCCTAGTATATTACTAAAACTCTCATCTTGTTTGTTTGCCGGTTTGTTTGCCCGATTTGTATTTGCGCAAAAAACGTACATGATAGCGCTACCATTTTTGCACCACCTTACTCACCATTGTCCTGTGATGCAAATTACAAGTTACAAGTTTCGTTCAGATTGATTGTATATTTTACAAGTTATTCATGTTTAAAACATCTTTTTTTTAACTTTAAAAACAATTGTCTGCCCCTCAGTATTTTACCCCACAATGACATAACAATGGGACCTCATTTACATATTCTCTGCCCCTCAGCAATGTTCCACCCCACAATGACATTACAATGGGATCTCATTTACATAAAAAAAGTCTTCCACCTTACAATGACGTCACAATGGCATCTTGAATTTCATTTATATTTTTTTAAAAGCTGTGGGGGGGGGGGATAGCTAGGACGTTTCATTTAAAAGGGAGGGGTTTGCATTATGTGGAATATTGCGTTGGGGGACCAGGCCTCCCGTGTGACAGAGACCCACTTGGTTTAGTATATCTATATATACTTATAAAAGGGGAGGGGCGGTGTGTGTGTGCGTGTGTGCCCTTCCATTTACACTGCTGCTACGGTCCCGCGGCCTTCTCCCTCCCCTCCTCCGCACCGCTCGGCCCCTCCCCCCCGACAACCCCCACCACAAGGAAGCAG
>JAXLNO010000230.1:0-149320 GCA_038087875.1 Malacoraja senta | reverse complement strand
GGTCCGCACCTGGTCTAGTAGAATTATAAACTCATACAATGGTGAAACAACCCACTCAGACTACCCATTCTAGGCTGACCATCAAGCACCCATTTACACGATGTAAGGCAGAGCCGTGCCCATGATGAACTGGACTTCAAGTCCAGCCTTTGAACAATATATTTGAGTCCAAACTTTGAACAATATAACCCTTCTCTAAATCAGAGGCACAAAGGTCAAATGGAGGTGTGACTGCAGCCTCAGTACAACAACCAAAATTAAAAGTTATTTTTTCACAGATTATTAAATAAATTCAAAGCCACTGATTTTTTCGACCTTTCATATATTTAAAATCTACACAACTACTGAATTATTCTTATGACAATGTTTGTAATTTTCCAGATTTACACTTCTGAAGGAGTAGCATGGAATATTTATGAACTTAAGAAATTGGGAAGATCTCAGTCCAGTTATAGGCAGGCTCTGCCAGGATTATTTTTTTTAAACCCACTAGAATGAAGTTCAAACATCAGGGAAGTCCTGCATATGCTTTGGTTGTCTTTCTGATGGTCATCTTCCCTATGCTTAGTATAGTCCAAATAATATCTCACATGACCTATTGCAGCTTCATCGAGGAGGATAGAATGAGGTGTGGTGAGTAATAATCGTGATTAACATTAATAAAAGTCTACAGAATCAACCTTACTTCAACCAGTGATGATAGCCTTTTCAAGTTAATGTTTCCTGATCCGACCATATGCAATTACCATGACTACACTCAGGGTACCGAAGCATGGAAGTCATACAACAATGGGTATTTAAAACACACTAATATTTCTACAGCTTTAGCAAAATAACTGAATAATTGGCCTGGGATTTTTCCGTTGTATTTAGACCAAATATGAAGCAAGATTGCACGATCTTTGTAGTTAACACACAAAATAATTATATCAACATTAACACCATGTATTGCACACTAAACTCTGTTAAAAATGCCTTTGTTCCAATGGCAAGACAAGCATTAAATGCCCCAGGCTTTTATTATTACATATTCATTTACAAAGTTACAGACTACTAAATTGTGAACTAAATGAATTTTTACCAGGTAATCGTTCTAATTTTTTTTAAATCATCCTTAATCTCTGCTTTGAGTATTTTGTTCAATCAGTCATTTACACAGTATGTCCATATCAAGGGAAATTACTCAGATTTCTGGCATCCTTTCAAAGTACTTTGTTCCAGTATCCATATTATATATTCTCAACATTGCTTGCTTCCAGTTCTGTCACCCAAATAGAGCTCTCCCTGTAGGCCACCATTTTCCCTCCATAGAGTCCATAAAGCAAATAGCTTGTCACCCTTTTTAAGCAACAGTGGGACAAAAGGCTGCTGCTGCATAAAAACAACAATTCTTTGAAAACATCTCCAAACAATCAAGCTGAAAATCTAACTCAAAGTTTCATTTTACAGCCTGTCAGTTTTCTGATGAGAAACTAATGAATGTGGAACCAAACAAATCCATCAAATCCAACATCAAAACAGTTATGTGTTACACCAGTGGAGGTGGGGGGGGGGGGGGGGGGAGACAAAAATACAACTTGAAGGTTAAGACCATGATCTGTCAAGTGCACAATGCGTATTTTGAAAGATGATATGTTTTAATTAAGTTTACATATTATTCAGAATAAATTAGGATAAGCAACCAATTACAATGAATCATTAAGTAATCAAAAAAAATCACATAGAAATCCCAATCCCCTCTACCACAGGATAAAGACTGGGGCAAAATTGGTTGCAAAGGGGAGTCATTTCTGGGGAAATATCAATGGCTTGCAGTTTGCTGGGAATTCCAGGAAGTTCCATACTTATCAATGTAAGTGGTGGAACATATTGGGACTCTTGCACTATATTACTTAAATTCCATCCTTACTGATCTAGCTCTGCCAGTCACTTTACACCTGTTCTCCACTAGATTTGGGCTAATTGCAATATAAATTCACTAGCTTGTTGTTAGGATGAGAAGGTTGCACGAGAGGATAATAATGCATTGTAAGGAAATATATTGGGAGCAAGATCTTGCTGAGATTTCCTAGTATTTACAAAGAAGAACTGGTTAAGATCCACAAGCTAACTCATTTGACTGGTGGGATTCATGGCTGCAGAGAAGAAAGAATAAACAAGGATAATTCTAGAATTATTTCTAATTTGTTCACCTCACCATTTGTAACTATTTATGGAACGTTGTAGAAATTGTAAATATTTTAGATGTTTCTGAACTCTAGCTGACAGTAAGAAAGGCTGAGGATGGGGTTTTGCCAGCTGTCAAAGGCGCCCCGCGACGTTTTTCATCAAATTTGTTCTGGCCCATGTACACAAATCATTCAGGGCTATGTCATTCAAAGTTTCAGTACTTGGCTTTAGTTCTGGGTGCGTAAACAAGGTTGTCCTCAGTTTGGTTAACCTGGAGCCACGAAACGTGGAACCCAAGTACTGGATAATTGTCAGAGAATTTGGGCCAACATGCATTCATACATACAAAATATAGATCAAATGACTACCAGACTTACAAGTATTCTTTTCACAAATATTAAGTTTTATTAATTTCTAAGAATATCAATAACTTACCCAATGCATTCATGATTGAGTTTCATGAGATTTACAGTCCAGAATTTATAATGAAATTAATGGTGAAGCTGTCATGAACTTTAAATCAGATAGCAATTACTGGCATCTGCACAAATGATTACAAGCAGAAAATAGAAAGTTGCTATAGTTCTAACGATCTTCCAAAGCACCTTACCAACAGTAATCAAACATTTGCAATGGCACTAAGTTGCACAACTTGCACTGATACCCACTAAATTGGTGCTCCAATCTATTTGTCTCTTTTTTTCTAGACTAATTAGTCAATGAGATTGCTGCTTTTATTTATGTTGTTATATAATTTGAATAACTACAGCTGACAATTGAAAAAAATAGATCAATATCATGAGACTTTTTTTTGCACGTAAAAGTTCTAATTACAATTGTTAAATAAAATTGCTAATTATTATTAAATGGCAATGCATAATAGAAAAAAGTCCAGATACTTTTGGCAAACTTGTTTGTAATTTATAATTGTCTTTAATTGTCAGATTGTCTTTAATTCATGAATGAATAATTACATTATTCTATCAGGTCCAATATTTAACATGGAATTCATATGACAACTACATTTAAGGATGGCAACTTATTTTTTCATTGTTTTCATTCCACATTCATGGATCTCTGAAGCACTGTCCAGTGAGGGATCAAAATTAGCTGGCACAAGAATATTATGCATATTATTTTTAGGGGACAAAACCAGGTAGTAGTCAGATGTCTTAAATTTGAAAATAATCCTTGGTAATACGAAGGATTGTCACAAATAATGCTAAGCAAATCCCTACAAGAAGCATGTCTGTATCTTTAACAGACTTCTAATTATGTTTCCATACATATAATTATACTGAAGTACTATATGTTAATGTCAAAAATTACATCTTATGTGGCTACCACAGAAGTAAACTTGTCATTCCTCATATTTCTCAATTTGCAATGGTTGATTAAACCATCCTCTTATTTCTCCTTCTTCACCAGTATCCATTTGGGGGTTGATTCCATTCTTTTTTAGCCCATTGTTGTCAGGGAATTAATAGCACAAGCACAATTCCCTACAGTTGTTACTGAGGATCTATCCAAGGCTTCTGTCTACTTCCTCACCAAATGCAGTTCTCCAGCATTATCATCTGAAATACAGCCCCAGCTTGCATGTAAGCTGAAGCTGTGCAGATTCATATCGCCAAAGTGTCTCATGATTCTTGCACTGCCACAATCCTGCCAGACTGTTTATCCAAAATTAAACTCTGGATCTGGATAAATTAAATCCAACCAGGTACTGGGAAGATCAATGTCACTTTTCCTACCACAATATTTGGTCCTAAATACCAGCTCCATTCTCACTCTGGAATTTGTCTCAAGGTACAACAGAATTATTCACAACTCCAGTTCCATATTAAGTCTTGTGATAATAAATTTAGATCCACTTAAGCATTGTCATTCTGACCATCTCTCCCACTTTTGTGGCTTCATCCAACTCTGTCTAATCTGTTCTGCTGCTAACATGCTTTGTTGCCTCTCGATTGATTTGTCAGATTCTAATTGGCCTCCATTGTCCCATCCTCCATAAACTGAGGTCATGCAAAACTCTGCTGCTCGTGTTCTAACTCACATAAAAATTGTGTTAGCAATGATCCGTGAAACGCCAAGGGGTGTTTTACTATGCTAAAGCCTCTGAATAAATACAACTAATTGCTGTTGAAACCAAACAACTGCCATAATAGAATATATTGATCTTGTCAGAAGTATTTTGTACTTACAAAGAATATAATTAACTTAATTGGTGGACTATGTTTTTTAAAGCAATTCTGTACACTGAACTTTAGAGGAAAGGCAGATTTGTAGGTTGAAAATGCATTATATAGTTGAAAAAGAAACCAAAGATTTGGTGATTGATGTGATGCTTTAATTTACAAGCCAACACACATGATTTAAGTAGATATAAAATAAATGATGTTCATAACATAAAAAGCAGATACCAGCAATCTTAAAAAAGAATAGTTTATCTTATATTTTTGCACTATAGCCTACAGAATGATAGCTTAAAAAAAAATAAACCATTGAAGAAAATTGACTTTCACTTTCAGGAATATATAATTTTCTTCTGTTATAAAATCTGTCAGACTATCACAAAGTTCAAAACTGGCAGTTCTTTCATGCTATAGGGAACAGTTTCCAGGAAATTCATACACAAAGCAACAGCAAGGAACATAGAGGGCGCGAGATCAAACTACTTTGCAGCCACATCACAGGAAAAATAACAACAATTAACTGAGGATATGCATTATCATCCAAAAATGTGGGACTACAGATACACTCACAACCTTACATAAAGCTATCAAATAAAGTTTAGTTTGGATTATTATTGTCACGTGTACCAGGGTAGAGAGAAAAGCTTGTTGCATGCTATCCAGTCAGCAAAAAGTCTATACATGATTATAATCAAGCTGTCCACAGTGTGCAGGTGCAGGATAATGGGTTTCACGTTCAGTGCAAGTCCAGTGAAGTCCAATTCAAGATAATTTGAAGGCCTGCAGTGAGGTAGCTGGTGAGAGGACAGTTCAGTTAAGGCCTGGGAGAAAGCAGGAAGTACTGTTTCATCCTCTTATTCAGATTGTGTTATGCAAAGTTCTTGCACAACACAGGACCATCCGAATGGAGTGCATTATAAATTGACCATAATAAATGCAGTACAATTATCTTCCAATGAGCTTCATATAACTAGTTCCAGGCAAAACATGTCCGATTTTCAGGATTTGGATTAAGTATATGATGGCTTGTTTCCACTGATTGTCAATTGATAAGGGCACATCTTTACAATTATAACTAAAATAATGCAAGTAAAGGGTTCATTTAACACTAAATGAGGAAAGATTTCTTCTCGGAGATGGGAAACTTTGTGAATTTACAACAGAGAGATGTTGGGCATTCACGGAGAAATAGAGCTGTACAGCACGAAAACTGGCCCTTTGGCCCATCTTGACTATGTCAAAAAAGTTGCCAATCCAAGTTAATCCTACTTGCCTGCTCCTGGCTCATATCTGTCCAAACGTTTACTATCTATGTACCTGTCCAAATGTCATTGTAATTGTACCTGCCTCAACTACATCCTCTAACAGCTCGTTCCCAATACCCACCCACCCTCCTGTGTGCAAAACATTTACCTCTTAAACCGTCACTTGGTCAAGTCAAGTCAATTTTATTTCTATAGCACATTTAAAAACAACTCTCGTTGACCAAAGTGCTTTACATTGGTGCAGGTACTAACGTGCTACAAACAGTGGTACATAGATCAACAATACATACATAGATACATACATACAGCGCTCCCTCAGAGAACCTCAAGAAAGGCTTGAGAGTAGAAATAAGTTTTAAGTCTAGACTCCAGACTTAAGAGTTGATGGAGGGGGCAGTTCTGATGGGAAGAGGGATGCTGTTCCATAGTCTAGGAGCTGCAATCACAAAAGTGCAGTCGCCCCTGAGCTTATGCCTAGACCGCGGGATGGTCCGTAACCCCAAGCAGATTTTTGATGCAGGTGGGGCAAGCCTGTTAAGGGCTTTGTATACATAAAGAAGGAGCTTGAAATTGATTCTGAACCGCACAGGGAGCCAGTGGAGAGAGGCCAGCATCGGGGTGATGTGGACCCTTTTTCGGGTGCCCGTCAGGAGTCTCGCTGCGGCGTTTTGGATCAATTGCAGGCGGGACAGGGATGATTGGCTGATGCCAGTGTAAAGGGAGTTGCAGTAATCACGGCGGGAGGAGATAAATGTGTGGATGATCTTTTCGAAGTCGTCAAATTGGAGGAAATGTTTTATTTTAGCTATCGTCCTAAGCTGGAAGAAGCTAGCTTTTACCACGGCATTGACTTGTTTGTCAAATTTCAACGCGGAGTCAAATATCACACCAAGGTTTTTGACGTGAGGTTTGAGTAATGGGGTAAGGCTTCCAAGGCTGCCTGCTATCGTTTTGATTGAGTCCGAGGGGCCGAGTAGGATGACCTCAGGCTTACTCTCGTTTAGTTGGAGGAAGTTCTGGGCCATCCAACACTTTATATCCTCGAGGCAGTGAATAAGGCTGAGTAGATTAGATCGGTTGTTGGGCTTCAGGGGGAGATAGAGTTGTGTATCATCTGCATAGCAGTGGAAGGAAATGCCGAGCCTTTGAATGACTTGGCCTAAGGGGTGCATATACAAGGAGAAGAGAATGGGGCCTAGGATGGAGCCTTGTGGAACCCCGCAGCAAAGGCTAGCTGGGGAGGAGAAAGAGTTGCCTATGTTTGCAGAGAAACTCCTATCTTTGAGGTAGGAGACGAACCAGCTCAGGACCAGCTCAGATGGTCATGACCACCCATGCTACCATCTTCATAAGATAATGTACCTGCATTCCAAGGTCTCTCTGTTCTACAACACTCCCCAACCCCGACTATTTACTGTACAAGTTGGTAAAGCTCCCATTATAATATTAGATAATCTTCACTGTCCAATAAATCACCAATTTTTCTGACTTCCGCAAACTTACTATCCCACCTACACTCTCACCCAAATCAATAACAAAGCAAAGCACAACAGTAAACCCAGCATTGATCCCTGTGGCACACATCCTTGCTACAGGCCTCCAGTCTGAAAAACAACCCTCCAACAGCACCTTCCATCTCCTATCATCAAGCCAATTTTATATTCAATTGGCTAGCTGGCCCTGGATCTCATGCGATCTAACCTTACAGAACAACTTACCATGCAGTACTTTGTCAAAGGCCTTGCTAAGTTCATGGAGACGTCTGCTGCCCTACATTCAATCTTCCTGATCACCTCAATCAAATTGGTAAGAGATGATTTCCCGTCGACAAAGCCCTGCTGATTATCCCTGATCAGTCTTACCTTTCCAAGAGTCAGGAGATAGTCAAGAGCATTTCATTGTCATTTGTACCAGAAACAGTACAATAAAATTCTTATTTGCTGCTAAATGTATGTACACAGAATTTTCCAAACTCAGGCAACTCATGCCCTCTGTGCTCCAGCATCTACCACTTTCTGCAGCCTCCTTTGTTCTTAGGTGTTTG
The DNA here is from genome assembly GCA_038087875.1 of Malacoraja senta. Lineage (NCBI taxonomy): Eukaryota > Metazoa > Chordata > Chondrichthyes > Rajiformes > Rajidae > Malacoraja > Malacoraja senta. Next base: position 141,644 of record JAXLNO010000230.1, on the reverse strand, counting down.
TGTTACCAAACCAGCTGTGATGTAACCAGACAGTATGCTCTCTACTCTACACCTGTAAAAGTTCAATACATTGACATACCAAATTTCCTCAATCTTCCAAAGAAATAAAGTCATTGATGAGCTTGCTTTGTGATTGCATCAATGTACGGGCTGATTTTCAGAGATATGCATAACAAGGAACTTGAAGCTGTCGATTCTCTCCCATCATTGAAGAGAGGTTCTCTCTTCCTGAAGTCAACAATCAGCTCCGTGTTGTTGCTAAATTTGAGAGCAAGATTGTTATTCTGGCACCATTCGATCAGATTATCAAACTCCTTTCCTGTACTCTGAATTATCATTACCCGTTATTTGTCTAACACGGTGGCACTGTCGGCGAATTTAAAGATGATATTGGAGCCGTGCCTGGCGACACAGTTAAGGCATACAGAGAGTAGAACAGGGGACTGAACACAGAACCTTGAGGTGTTCCTGTGCTGATGGTCATCGAGAAGGAAGTGTTGCTGTCATCTCCTATTAGAAACATAGCAACACAGAAACATAGAAAATAGGTGCAGGAGGCTATTCGGCCCTTCGAGCCAGCACCGCCATTCGTTGTCCCCAATCAATAACCCATGCCTGTCTTCTCCCCATATCCCTTGATTCCACTAGCCCCTAGAGCTCTATCTAACTCTCTCTTAAATCCATCCCGTGATTTGGCCTCCACTGCCCTCTGTGGCAGGGAATTCCACAAATTCACAACTCTCTGGGTGAAAACGTTTTTTCTCACGTCAGTCTTAAATGGCCTCCTCTTTATTCTAAGACTGTGGCCCCTGGTTCTGGACTATTGACTGGTCTGCCAATGAAGAAGCTAAGAATCCAATTGCATAGGGACAAGCAGAGACCCAGTTCCCCAAATCTGATAGTAAGTTTAGAGGGAAAATTGGTGTTCAACGCCAAGCTGTAATTGAAGAATAGCCTGACATATATATTCTTATTGTCCAAGTGGTCTTATGCACAGAGCCAGCGAGATCGTATCTGCTATTGATCTGTAGTGGCTGTATGCAAATTGTTGTAGGTCCATGTGCTTACTTTGGCGGGAGTTGATATGTGTCGTAACCAACTTCTCAAAGCACTTCATCACAACAGACATGAGTGCCACCAGTGAGTAGTCATTGTGATACTGAACCTTGCTCTTCTTGAGCACTGATATTATGGGTGTCCTTTTAAAGCAGATGGGGACCACGAATTTAAGTAGTGAGGAGTTGAAGATACTATCACTCACGATCCCTCCAATAACTTACCCCCTACGGACGTTACGCTCACTGATCTATAGTTCCCATGCTTTTCTTTGTACCCTTTCTTAAATAAAGGTGTAACATTAGCTACCCTCCAGTCTTTCACCCCTCACCCATGGATATAGACAACACAAATATCTCTGCCTGGTGCCCCACAATTTATTCCCTTGCTTCCCCATAATGCCTTAGGATAGATTTGATCAGGTCCTGGGGATTTATTTATCTGTATGCGTTTTAAGACTACCAGCACCTCCTCTTCTGTAATGTAGACTCTTTTCAAGACATCACTGTATATTTTGACAAGTTTCCTAACATCTATTTCTTTCTCTAGTAAATATAGATGTGAAATATTCATCTAACACCTTGTCCCTCTCCCGTGGCTCCACACACAGATGTCCATGTAGGGCTTTAAGGGGTGTTATACTCTCCCTGGTTAACTTGCCTTTAATATACTTTTAGAACGTCTTTAAATTCTACTTTACCTTATTGCCAAAGCTATCTCGTGTAACCTCGTGTGTACTCCTACGCCCCCCTATACATCTCAAGAGGTTCACTTCATCCCACCTGCTGATACCCGGCATATGCCTCCTCCCCTTTCATTTACCAGCACGTCATTATCCGTTGTCATCCAGGATCCCCTGCTCCTGCCAATCTTGCCCATGCGTCCTTATGGCATACCACTGGGTGGTGCCGCACGATGGCAGCCTCGCTAACTGTTTGTCTCGTCCTTTTCTTCTTTTGTTGTTTTTAGTTTGTTGTTAAATGTATGTTTTAGTGTATCTTTAGTTTTGTATTATGTGGGGGTGGGGTGGGGAAACTTTTTAAAATCTCTTTCCTCGATGCAGATGCAACTTTTTCCGTATCGTATCTCCGTCCGCACTGCGGCCTAACATCATGGAGCTGGCGGTCCCTTTGCTGGGGATCGACTTCGGGGGCTTCAACCGCAGGAGCCTGCAAACTTAACATCGTGGAGCTTGCGATCACTTTGTCAGGGATCGACTTCTGGGAGCTCCAACGGGGGAGCCTGCGGACTTAACATTGTGGAACACGAGGTCCCTTGGTTAGGGACCAAATTTGGGGGCTCCAACCACAGGAGTTTCAACCGCCCCGATCGCAGGAGCTTCGATCGCCCCGACTGCGGATGGTTCGGTGGACATTAACATTACCGGTCGGTTATCCTTGGTTCTGAAAACTACTGTTTATGGGTTTTTTCCCCAATGAGCCAATGAAATTCACCGGTCAGCACCGACTACAACCTACGAGAACCTACGACCTCCTGGCGACCCACTAACACTGCACCTCCGGCACGAGAATTCTCGCGGCTCTCCATGACGGGTTCATTCTGGACGTCGCTAATTTTTCAACATGTTGAAACACGTTGAAAAATTAGCGGCGACCAGAATGAAGCCGCGACTAGTTCCAAGAATGCGGGAACTACTCACGACCATGATTATAACTCCCCGACAACCACCCGCGAACATGTGGCGACTGCAAAATCTCCTGTGGTTGCCTAAAAAGTCGCCTGTGGGACAGGCCTATGAGGATTATGTGAAAAAAGCGTATTTTGTTTTGGTTAGTCTAGTTTTTGGTTCTTAGTTTGTGTTTTGGGGGGGTGGGGGGTTGAAACGGGGTTTGCAGTCTCTCCCTGTGGGGGAATGCAACTTTTTTGTCGTATTCCCCTTCTCTGCCTCCGTCTGCGCTGAGGCCTAATGGAGTTGATGACCTCGAGGCTCCGGAGGCAGAGCCCGTCTCAGGGCTGGAACAGTGCTCCCGTGAGAGGTTGTGGCGCTCTCGTGAGGGCGGCCAGCCCAAGGGTGGAACGAGGCTCCTGTTGGAGCGGCCGAGCTCGGGGAGGTGCGGCGCTCGCAGCCCGAGGGAGGTTCGGCGCCCATGTCGAGGCGGCCCGGCCGGAGGGAGAAGCGACGCCCAAGTCGGGGCGGCCCGGCCGGAGTGAGAAGCGACGCCCAAGTCGGGGCAGCCCGGCCAGAGGGAGGTTTGGCGCCCATGTCGGGGCGGCCCAGCCCGAGGCTGAAGACGGCACGGTACTCACGTGAGGGTGGCTGGGACGGTGTTCTGGCGACCCACTAACACTGCACCTGAGGGTGGCCTGAGTCCGAGGTTCGGCCGCGGGCCAGCGGCTGCGTCTGCAGGACTGGTGGGTGGCAGCTTCGACCACCCCGGGCCGCGGTGTTTGAGCCGCGGGACTGATTTAACATCGCCCGGGGGGTATCGCCTCAGCGCAGAGGGAGAAGAGGAGGGAAGAGACTGCAGACCTAAGACTTTTGCTTCCATCACAGTGAGGAGATGCTGGGTGGACTCACTGTGGTGGATGTTAATATGTGTTTATTGTTGTTTTATTGTATTATATGTATGACTGCTGCAATTTCGTCCAGACTTCGGTCTGAACGACAATAAAGGCATATCTATCTATCTATCTAAAGTCGATTTGAGGAATGTCAGATCACCTTTAATCTCATTGACTAGCACAACAGGCTCAAAGAGATGATAGGCCTCCTCCTGTTCCTATTTTAAGGTTTAAACAATAAATGCTTTACCATTAATATGTACTGATACAGACAATATATCAAAAAAATAGATACCATTTGAAAAGGAGGCAGCTCCTAATGAAGAACTAAAATAGATGTTGATACAATGTAATCAATGGCATTTTAGCCCTGATCATCATTGGAGATATTTGAAATGTCTTTACTGCAAAATTTGCATTTTATTTTAACCGTGTTAGTGATGTCCAACTGTTGCGGACGAATATTGGCCAAACATTTGACAATCTAACTGATCAAAATGAAAATTTAGGCTTGGCACATTAACCTAGATTAATACAATTAATTACTTAAGATTAAACAATCATACCATTGTTCTTAATTTAATTTAATTGTATTTTTTTTAATATGAATATATTTTATCCAGAAACATATTTTAGTTTAAATCTATTTGAATTATACATTGGTGAAATCCATCTTCACATTGTCATTATACACAGACCAGTTAATCCTGGTCAATTTGGGGAGGCCAGGACCCTAAAATTGAGTAAAGGCTTCAGGGCTGCTAGGCCATTTGGTCAATATAAACTGCTTTCTGTAGAAATGGGACAAGCTGCAGAATGGTGCCAGTTTGTCTCGAGCCTAGATCCGAGCTGCAGGAAAAGAATGGGAACATATGCGGACCCTGACAATTAGGTGCAAAATGCATAGAATGAATTGAATGAATGCAAACCAGACATGCACTTGGTAAATAATTGTAAATAATGTTGCCAAACTTTACTTTACTGAATGTTGATTGGATGAGGTATTGAGCCTTGTCTGGTTTTCTTGCATATCAGGGCAAATGTTGCGATGTTAGTTTCCTCTGAGAAACACCGTTTGAATACAATGTATTAGCCACTGTATTATTGGGTATGTGAAATGTCTGTCATGTATGGGGTTAATCGATATCTGTAATTGGATTGTAAAGAGACCACTCCCATGTGGTTTGGCCCCTCGATGTCCGAGGACCTATAAAAGTCCGCTACCACGAGGTCCTGTGTCGATCTTCTGGGAGAGCGCTTGGGACTGCGTGACCTTCTGGAGTGTCTCTGTTTGAGCGAGACCTAGAGGGCTTGATCAGGCAGATACGAGGATCGAACCTGCGGTGGTTAGGTACAGTAGTGGGAACTGTAATTGTGTTTTGTCAAAATAAAGTTTAGATGTGCAAGTGCTTGACAGTGATTTTTGACTGAAACTAGACTGGGGGGGAAGTTTAGAACGAGCTATTTACAGACCCATAGTATATTTCATTATCAACTCTGCACAAATTCCCGACTGAATTATTTCTCAAAGGACAATTAGTATTGTACTGCTTCTACTCGTCCACAAAATGGAACGACCAAACAAATCAGCCCTGCAAAAATGTTAAACTGTGAGTGCATTTTGCAGCAAATACAAAGTAAAAAGCATCCCTGGTTACCTAACCCAGAAGTTTTGCATTGATCACTCACTAGCCTGTTTTGTTTTCCTTCCTCTTCCCCTAACTGTTGGATCCGCATTTAATTACAGCATATCTGCTCACAATAACTTCTTGTCCAAAGCCAGATCCACATGTTGACCGAGGTCTGTCCAGTCATCTCCTCATAGAACCTGAACAAACAGTGACACTGCACCCAGGCCCAACTGGTTGTGAGTGCATCAAACAATATGAATGTTTGTTAATGGATAATTTTCACATACGTTCAAGACAGTAAAATGTAACCACACCATTAAAATAATTATTATAAATGGATTTAAACTGAACACTACAAATCTCTTTGAAAACGTAACAAATGAATACATTCAAGTGAACTAGGCTGATCCAAACACAACTCTTGAAGCTTGTCTCTCTCCCTTCCTCTCCATTGAAATGAATTGAAACCATTGCCACTAAACCATCATCAGGTCTAAACTGAACAGTTCACGTAGTCCAAAGTTGGAGTGCAGTTGGAACACCAAGCAAACAGCACTCAGCAAGTCTGCAACCACAGCCAGCATAACTATGAGATAACATACGAGTCACAAACTTTTGATCATCATAGAGGCAATGTTCCACATCGAATGACCAGCATTTCTCAGAAAAATTCAGAGCAATTACATAAAACACACCTCACAAGTTTAGTTTTAAACCAGTCCACTACTTTGAATTTTAATTATATCTTTGCATTAAAAAAAAGGAAATTTTGATCTACTGTAGCTCAGATTCAACTTGATTAGTTGAATTAAAATAACTTAGCTTTGTTTATGGACTAAACAAAAATGATTAGAGCACAGTTTTCTCCAGCAAACTAAATCAAATAGATCTGGTATGATAGTCTAAAGTATTATATAACATAGCATTCAAACATAAGATTAAATGTGCCTGAATAATGGTTGGATTTGGAGAAAAAAATAACAGCCAGTCGAACAGTGCTTCTTATTTGCAAGTAGAAACCACACAGCAACATCTGGCAATGTACATACATGGTTTGTTGCAAAGCTCTAGATGTGCTGCTCCTCCAAAATGTGTACCATGAGCATCATTATAAATAATATATCTAACAGTGAGAAATGATATCAGCTAAAAAGGAGTGCATTTATAGAATTAGGACATTTGGAGTAGAAAGGTGTTATTTTAATAGTGTGATCATGTCTCGTCTCCTAGCTTTAGGGATGATTACTCTCTCCCCTCTGAATATGAGGTCATCTCCAACACTCAGCTCATCCCTCACATGGAAATAGGAGATACGTTCTGGGTCAACATTCTTCTTGTTCTCTGACCAGCCTCGTTTGATCACCTCTTGCAGTCTCTGCATAGTCTCATCTTTTTTTGTTGCATCCCTTATGCCATTTAGCAGAGGATGTGATATTGGGATGTGCCTTGCCAGGTTTACAGTCTCCAGTTCTCTCATGGTCTTGTCAGTCTTAATATATGCTCTGCTCAGTGTGTCCGCAAGCTGCATCTCCTTCCCTGGTCTGTATCTTATTGTCACATCATAGGTCTGCGTCCTCACCAGCAACCTCTGCAATCTCTTTCGTGCACGATGAACTGGATTTGTGGCGATTATCTCCAGTGGCTTATGGTCTGACTGCACATTCACTGGCCTTCCATATGTGTACACATGGAACCTCTCAGCAATTCTTTTTCTATTTGTGCATATCTGGTCTCCGCATCCGTCAGGGCCCTGCTGGCATAGGCAACAGGATGGCCCTCCTGCATCAGCGCCGCAACAAGTCCAGTTTCTGACGCGTCGGCCTGCACTGTCAGCTCCTTGGATGGATCATAGTATTTGAGTACTGGCTCTGCAGTTACTAGTTTCTTTATTTCCATCACCGCCCTGTCATGCACCTCTGCCCATCTCCAAACGACATCCTTCTTTGTCAGCTTGCATAGCAGTTGACATAGGTCGCTTAGTCCAGGAAGGAATTTGCTCAAGTAGTTAACAAACCCAATAAATCGCTGAACTCCTTGGACATCCGTTGGGTTAGGCATCTATAGCACTGCTTCTACCTTCCCTGGATCTGGTTTCAGTCCTGCAGCAGAAACTCTCTGTCCTATGAAAGTGACTTCCTTCACCTTCAGCTTTGCCTTCTCTACATTCAGCTTCAGGTTTATGTCACGACATCTCTCTATCAGAGCTCTGACCTTCCTGTCATGGTCTCTTTCTGTTTCCTCTGCAGTTTTTCCTTTCCCAAAGACTAGGATGTCGTCAGCAACAGACCTTCCAGGCCCTCCAGCACTTGGTTTTGTCATCACTGGAACTCTTCAGGGGCCGTGGACAGACCAAATGGCGTGTGTCTCCATCTATATCTGCCAAATGGTGTGTTAAATTTCATAAGCTGAGAACTCTCATCATCCAGTTCCACATGCCAAAACCCATTCTTAACGTCAAACATGCTAAAGACCATGGCATCATTCAGGTCTGTTAGGACATCTTCAATCGTCGTCATTGGGTAATGACTTCTTTTAAACCCCTTGTTCAGATCCCTCGGGTCTAAACACACTCTCAACTTTCCATTGGGCTTTTCTGCACACACAAGGCTGGATACCCATGGAGTGTGGGTCTCTACTGGGGCAAATATTTCCGCTTCTGTTAGTCTGCCTAACTCCTCTTTCAGCTTACTCCGTAAGGCTACAGGGACTCTTTGTGGTGGATGGATCACCGGCGTTATGCTGTCATCTACCTGCAGATGGTACTTGCCCTCGAATGTACCTGTCCCTTCAAACACATCAGCATACTCAGCCATCCTTGCTCAGAGGAATTTCTCTGCCATTCAATGTCATTATGTTCTCTTTACACACTGAGATGAGCCCAATCTGCTGGGCTGCCCTGCTTCCCAGGATTTAAATGCAGTCTTCCTCCAGGACTACAAACTCTACTTTATATGTTCTTCCATTCTTTGGATTCACTAGTCTCACCTTGCTTTTCCCAAGAGTCACCACTGTCGTATTGTTGTACATCGACAATACTTGCTTGGTTTCATCCACATCCTTTGCATACATCTTGGGAATGATGTTACATGTGGCTCCACTGTCCACCTGGAATTTTACTTCCTTCCCTTTCAGCATCATGGTCACAAAGATTTTCTTTGGGAATTGAGTCTCCTCAACACTGTGCACACTCTCTGCTTTTACTGCTTCTGGTTGCAGTTCCATTGTGTGAATTTCATCATCCTCTTGACTGTCATCATACTCATCACTGGAACTCTCCACTTCCTCCACTGCATGCACAAGTTTTTTCCCTTTCTTTTCTTTCTTCTGTTGCACCTGCTTTTCCGTGCATTGTGATGCGAAATGATCTTTCTTATGGCATTTGAAACACTCCCGGCCATATGCCGGACATTTCTCCTTCTTCCTGTCATGTTTGTATCCGCAGTATTTGCACTGTATGGTTGGCTGGTATCTTTTCCCCTCTTGTCTCACAGCACAGAAATCTTGTCGTTGGTCACCTAACAGGACATCAACTCTGGCCTTGGCAAGCACCAAAGCCTGGCATGCCTTCACACACTTTTCTAAGTTAAGTGAGGTTTCTCGGAGAAGTCTCTCCCGCAGCATGTCATCTCTTATGCCGCATATTATTCTATCACGTATCAGTGAATCCTTCAACTCTCTGAAACTGCAATGTGCTGCCAAGAGCTTCAGTTCTATTAAAAACTAATCAAAAGTCTCCCCTCTATCTTGGCTCCTCGTAAAGAATCTATACCCGTCGATGGTCTCGTTCCTCATGGGTTGACAAAGCTGTTCGAAAGCCATGAGGCAGTAGCCAAGATGGATCCTGAATAAAGATGGCTGAACCCAAGGCACGAGTGTAAAGTCTCTGTTAATTAGTTGTGAACCAGTTCTCTCATGGTCTTGTCAGTCTTGACAGTTTGAATATATGCTCTGCTCATTAACAGAGGCTTTACACTCGTGCCTTGGGTTCAGCCATCTTTATTCAGGATCCATCTTGGCTACTGCCTCATGGGTGTTGCATCATCGGTACTGCACCACAGATGGTGCTATTCCCATAACAGGTGTCATACTAGTTTCCTCCAATCCTTCCACATCTAATAATTAGAATATTCCTTTATTCTTTGCTCCCTCTTACACTCGTCTAACCTCTCCCTAAATGCAGAGAGTTCTACTTCCTCATCCTCAAGGAATAGAAATGTTCTCTGATTTTTTCATCTGATTACGGTGACCTGATATTGATGGCCTTTATTTTTTTCTTCGCCAGACGGAAACTATCCTTCTGCTGCCTCAGGTCACCCTAATCTTTTCACAAGAAACTACCCAATGCATCATTATTCTCGTACTCTATTTTCTTATTCCCTCTACTAGCTTCATATTATTATAATAATGTGGTGATCAAAACAAGAAAAATACTTTACGAGAGTTTGATATGAGCTTGTTAACTTTAGAAGTGTCTCTGCTTTCCAATTCGGTACCCAGAAATAAATCCTTGTACTTATAACTTACATTGCTTTCTTCAGGGATTTGTGTATTTGTTTCCAATTTACTTTGCTTCTGTAGCCTCTTTAGAATTTGATTTTTCTAAGACCGATGGGACCTTGCTTAAATTTGTCAAAATGCAATACTTACCCATGTTGAAATGCATTTGTCAAATAAATGCCCCATCCCTAACCCATCATTTGTCTCCATGCATCTATAGGATATCTTACCAATTTGTCTTTTGTTTCTTGATAATTTAATTTCATGGTTCCTGTGCATTCCTAATAGCTTTTTCCCCCTCCCAATCTTATTGCATTCTCTCTTGACATGAATTGCTCTGTTGTCATGTAATCAGACCATATATATTTTTTCTTACCATAATTTTTTTTGTATGCTGTTATTCATTCAAGGTCTCTCAGTTGCAGTTTTTCAGCAAAATACAGTTTCACTGGAATATGTTAGTGCTTCTCTATAATATTAATATTATAGAGAATATCCCTGCCACCCCTCCTACCCCTCCATCCACCCTACCCCAAGTTCACTTCCCATCTATTAACTGCAAAAAATTGTGAGCGCTCTGAAACTCCTGGCGAGCTACATGGTGCCAGAAGCTTCCGGCGAACTGCGACCATACCCCGACAACAGGTCTGGCTCATCCACCGCGGAACCGTGAACCTGCCTAGAGTCGTCCGAGGCTCGTCTCCTGCTCGGACCCAAAGACCGGGAACCAGTGAGCTTGGTAGAGGGAGTAGGTGACGGTGGACAAGGGCAAGTTTTAAGATGGCGGCGAACAGAGGTGCGGATCGGTGCCACCAGGACAATGGGACTTCAAGGCTAAGATAAGATTGCACTCTTGAGACCTTTAAACTTTGTTGACATTGGAAACATGGTGACTATGTGTATTGCCTCGGTGAAATATACTATTACACTACATTTGTTGCTCTTTTGTACTTATCAATGATTGTGCTTATCTATAGCACGATTTTTCTGGATTGCATGCAAAACAATTTCACTGTACCTGGGTACATGTGGCAATAAAGTATTATTAAAAACATACACTATTGCTAGGATCCAATTATATATATTTACAGTGCAGCCTGAGGATAATCTGGCTCTGGGCCATACATGATCTAGTATGGTTACAGTATGTTACTGTATTTCAAACTGCGATAACGGTTTCAGCATTGACTACACTTCTACCGGGGGAAATAAGTTCTTGCTATCGAATTTGTCCAGGCTTCTAACAATTTTATATACCTCAATTAAACAATCCACGAACCACCTTCATTTTTGTAACTTCACAACCTGAGCACCCAAGAAATTTTGTACCAGTAAAAAGTATACAAATATTTTCCCCATCCTGATTGCTCCAGTCTTAACCCGACTCTAGATTCTCCCACCATTTTACACATTTATTCAATCAAGCCTCTCAGATTCTTATCTGTCAAAGGGATGTCCTTTCAGGGAGTTGAGGTAACCATAACGTTTTGGATTGAGACTCTGCATCAGGAGTGAAGGTGGAAAGGGAGGATAACGGACATAAAGAGGTGAGAGGGAGACGGGGTCCAGTAGGAGGACCGAGCAGGGGTGGAGGATGACGGGCAAGTGGAGCCAGGAGGGAGAGGGGTTAAACTGGGACAGCAAATGGGCGATACTTGTTTGCAAACAAGGCAGATGGAGACAGGTGGGGTGTAGGGTGAAGCTGGAGAGAGGCTGATAAATGGGGACTCGTAAGCTACGTGCTGGAATCTGATAATTAAGGAAAGTGATAATGGGAACCACTAAGGGGGAGCTGAAGGGCAGTTGGAACCAAAATGGGAAGGTGAAGAGTGTGGGTACCACCTCCAGTTTAAATTCCATTTGGAATATTTTGGAGAATCAGGAAACCAAGAACCAAGGATGCAAGCGGGGTGAGGGTCAGATGCTATTTGCTTTATGATCATATTTTTGCACCTGTATCTCTTGTTTCTCCTTGATATTAGGCACATTGACCATCTCTGTTGTGAACCTCCCCCTGTTGACTTGGGTTCCTTGGCACTGTATGTGAAGCCAACAGTATTAAACTTGGGTTTTAAGATGGACAGTGATTTTAAATTAGATCGTCAAATATGCGCGGTAGTTAAGTCCAGCTTCTTTCATTTAAAGCAGCTGGCAAAGGTGAAGCCCATTCTTGAACGACAGCATTTTGAAACAGTAATCCATGCCTTCATCACGTCTCGGCTGGATTACTGTAACGCACTTTATTTTGGAGTTAGCCAATCATCCCTTGCACGCCTCCAGTTGGTTCAGAATGCTGCTGCTCGCCTTTTAACTGGAACACGTAAGAGGGAGCACATAACGCCTATTCTGGCCTCCCTCCACTGGCTGCCTGTGTACTTTAGAGTTCATTTTAAAATTATTTTATTTGTTTTTTAATCTTTAAATGGTCTCGCCCCGCATTACCTCTCTGAGCTGCTTCATCCCTACGCTCCTGCTCGGTGCCTCTGGTCAGCTGATCAGCTGCTCCTGAAGGTACCGAGGTCTAAGCGGAAGCTCAGAGGGGTAGAGCCTTCTCTGTTGCTGCTCCGACATTATGGAACATTCTACCTTTGCACATTAGACAGGCCCCTTCACTGTCCATTTTCAAAACTAGTCTTAAAACCCTTTTCTGTTCCTTGGCTTTTGACCCTGCATGAGACTTTGTTCCTGTTTTAGTGTTTCTATTATTTTTTATTGTTTTTACTGTCTTTTAATGTTTTTATTGTTTTGTTTTATGTAGCAATGTTACAAAATTTTGAGATTTTAAAAATAAAGTCTGCAATTTATCCCATCAGATAAAGCATAAAAAGAAGTTTAATTTGACACCTAATTCACTTTCATATCTTCAGTATTAAAAAAGTTATGGCCATTTTCATACTCGGAAATTAGCATCTTGTTCCCTATTGCTTTTCCATTGACTTAACACAAAAGCTGTGATCGAGGACAGTCAAAAGCCCATAACTTTCTTAAAAATTAAGAAATTTTCAGTTGTTATAGATTGAAGCATTCTGAAACACATATGAAACAATCTTACTTAGAAGACATGAAATTAAAGCATATAATTAGTTAGTTACCTAATTGTAGCTAATTACAAAATTCAATTACTAGATCTAAACATCTATCAATTTCTTAAGAATAGATTAACATTTTTAAATAACCTTATAGGCCTGTTACACTGTGCGAGTTGACCCACGAGTGACCCCGAGTGAAAGACTCGTGGTTGCGTACGAGACTACAAGTTTATGATCCAGAGTTTAACCGAGTTCCCACGGGTATGTCTAAGTTTGCCGTTTACTTCTCATTTCTGCGATGTTCCATGTTCGTCTCCCGAGTGTACCAAGTTCCTCTCCCGTTAATCTTGAGGCAACAACGTATATCGACGTGTTGAAAAATCATCACATGTTAAAAAAATGATGTCATGCTTTTTTTTTACATACTATAAAAAGCCTGCCTTGTTTAAATTGGCTCATTTGGAGAAAATGTCTGCAAGAAGGCTATTGGAGTCCAGAATGGTGATGTTTTTAGTTCAAGTGCTGTATGCTGCAGCCCTTAATGTGATGCAAGGACGCTTGTGTAATGAAGGCAGAAGAGAGAGAGTAAAGAGGAAAATTAAGAAGAGGTCTCAGTGGGTGAAGCCCCTGTTTCAAAGGAGATCTCTCTTTGGACAGTATGAAAAGCTGCTTAATGTGCTGTGCAAAGAGGATAAATCTGCATTTAAAAATTTCATCAGAATTTCACCTGAGCTCTTTAATGAGCTGAAGAATAACTTGGGACCTCTGCTTATGAAACATGACACGGTATTGAGAAAGGCACTGGAACCAGGGCTGCGCCTAGCAATCACCCTCCGCTACTTGGCTTCAGGTGATTCTTACAAAAGTCTCTCGTACAACTTTCTGGTTGCCCACAGCACCATCAGCGGGATTGTCCGAAAGATTTGTGAGGCCATTTCGTTAGCCTGAAACCACTGTACAAGGTCTCCCTCTTGCTGCCTGTCGAAGTTAAATGGTTTAACTTTATTCCATCTTCCCTTGAATGGGGCATCCATGTCTGAGTCTGTTTCACACACAGCTACCTGGGAGCCCACAGGCAGTGTTGACTTCTCCTGTGGCATCTCCTGTTGAATGTCCTGTTGAATCTCCTGTTGAATCTCCTGTTGAATCTCCTGTTGCTTCTCCTCCTCCTCCTCCTGTATGACTATAGCCTCCATGGCAGGTTTTTTGTAAGGCTCTGCTCTTCCCTTTCGTCGAACTTTTCTGGGAGCCATCTCTAGCAAGCTTCTTATCAAAAAGACTCACCAGCAATGAGGTGAAACGCCCAAGATTGACCCAGGTCACATGCCGATGTTGAAGTCACCTTTTTTTTACTCACCTTTTTTTTCCTCTGTCCAGCTGACGAGTTCAGAGTGCACATGAGAGTCACCGGAGTCATGTCTGATTGCCTGGGCAGCCTACCAGCTTCCACAGTCTACATCGTACAAAGCATCATATTGTGATGCATCAATGCGTGTTTTGGGAGCAGCTTTGCCCTAGAGCGCAGTATATATTACAGAGACTTGCAAATGTAGTGCAGTCTATTACACAGGCCAGCTTTCCCCCTATCAACTCAATCTACACTTCGACCTGCTTCGGGAAGCAGCCAACGTACCATTCCTTCCTCTCCTTTCACCCCGTGTGCAGATAATACAAACGCATAATGAAAGAGTTGGTGTTGTCCTACGGAACAGGGGTGCAGGAGAGGTGAACACAACCCTGTCTTCTTCAACAGCACTGGTAGAGATGGCAAACCTCAGATTAGGCTGCCATGAAGTCTCATAAAATGTTCTCACGCTGTTCCTCAATACTGGTTTGTCTTAAGGTTGTGAGCTCAGTCCCAAATACACAAAATCTATATATAAACTTCAGGCAATTTTTTCTTTTCAACCCACTCTGTCACCTTATCAATAACTTTTACTTTGTTAAGCAGAATTTGTCTTTAAAAAGTCTAAGTAACTGATATTTCTGTCCCTGATTATTGTTTCTAAAAAGAGTTCCCACGGTAGAATCACGAGTCACAAAGGTAAACGCACGGGCCACTGCGTTCTTACAACGAGTTGAAATGTTTCAAATTTTAACCTCAAGAGTACATTTTACTCGTGGAAAAGTTCAAGCATGTTTGAACTTTTTCAAGAGTTAACAAGTTTCATGGGTACCTGCCGTTAGCGCCACGAGTCGCTAAGTTGCGTCCACGAGTTCCGACGTTCCCGCTGTGTTAATTGTACGTGATTACCACGAGTTAAATTTGTTTTAAACTCGGGGCACCTCGTGGGTCAGCTCGCACAGTGTAACAGGGGTTTAAGTGTCCAAATAACATTCACACAAGAATTCACAATATAACATAATTTTTAAATCTCATTGTCATGAATTTACAGGCCAAATGGAAGGAATTGAATGTTTAATACCTGTAAATTAATGGGCATTTAAATCATCTTGTGAGTGAGGATTTCTGGAACGCGATCTTTTGGAACGTTCATTTGCGGTGAATTTAACCCCGTATTGGCATGAACAATACTGCCGTTAGTTCGGGGAATAAAATCACCGTTTCGCATGAAAAAATGTGAATTAAAGGCTTCTTAAGAAGCACTTTTATACATTAAAAGAAACCACTTTCGTTTACCTGTCCCGTGTGTGAAATCCGTCCCCGTTATCGGCGTTGACGCTTCAGGAGCTGCTTTTAAAGTGACTCCAGCGCTGACATTGACGATTTAATAAAAATAAAAAATTCACAAAACGCCCCTAGGAACGATTTTTCAGCAAACGCTTGTACTCCAACAAAATATAATTCAAGACAAGGGAGGAGAAACCGCGTTTTAACCCCGCCCCCCCCCCCCCCCCTTAAAGGCGCCAAAATAGCGCTCACGGCCAGTGGCAGAATTACAGCGCCATTGAAGGTAAGTTTTGTAACATACCTATTTTATGTTTATTAAGTCATGTACAGCACTGTTGCAACAGTGGTTGTTTTTAAAGTGCTCTATAAATAAAGTTCAGTTCAGTTCAGATCTCTTGTTTCTTCTTAATATTAGGCACATTGACATAAAGCAATCCAAAATGTTATATACTAAACTGTGGCATCAAAAAAAAACTCTTTAGAACTTCAACAAGACTTCTTCACACTTATATTTCACCCCCCTTGAAATCAACATTAATTATCCGCCAACTTTTTGTCATTTCCTCATCCATCATGCACAACTCTTCTGGCCAATTATGGCCACTTTACACAATACTTCTGACCTACCCCCCTCAGGGGATTGTCTCTTTCTTTGTATCTTTGCATTCTTTGTATCTTTTACTTGTCCACCTAATTTTCTGCTCATTTATTTGGTAAACATGGACGACCTTATGTTCGGTCCTTTATCACTTCTACATTGATCCTAATGAAGTCTATCTTGCCTTTGGCTGTGCTACCACTATGCTACCATTACATTATCTCTAATAGGTACAGCTAATCATCTCCTCATTTATCTTCTTTACCTTTTCTAAATATAGCAGAGCCATAAGAACAAGGAAACGGGCCCTGCAGCCCATCTCGTCCATGCTGACCCAGATGCCCCATCTAAGATGGTCCCACCTACTTGTGGTTGGCCCACATCCCTCTAAATCTTTCCTACTTACCATGCTCTGTGTGAAGTTGCCCCTTAGGCTCCAATTAAATCTTTTCCTTTCTAGTTCTTGATTCTCCTATCCTGATTAAAAAAAGACCGTGCATTTACCCTACCTGTTCCCCTCAAGATTTTATACGCATCTTTAAGTTCCTCCCATAATCTCTTGAGCTCCAAGGAGTAAAGTCCTAGCTTACCCACCCTCTCCGTATGGTTCAGGCCTTCAAATCCTTGCAAAGTCCTTGTAAATCTTTTCTGGACTTTTTCTAGCTTAATGACATCCTTCCTATAATAGGGCAACCAAAGCTGGTAACAATATTCCAACCACAGCCTCATCAGTGTCTTGTATGCCTGTAACATAATGTCCCAGCTTCTATACTTAATTCCCTGACTGATGAAGGCCAATGGGCTAAAAGCCTTCTTCACCACCCTATCTAACAGCACCCTATCTAACACTTTTCAGAGAACTATGTACTTGTACTCCTAGATCCCCCTGCTCGACAACACTCCCCCAGACCCCACCGTTCACTGTGAAGATCCTGCCCTGGTTTGACTTGCAAAAATGCAACATTTGAAGTAAACTCCATGAAGCACCACAAACAGACATTGCATTCTGGTACAATATTTAATTTCCAGTGGTAAGTATACAGCAGTATATCCTCAAAATCTACTACTGTATCCAATTCCCCCCTGTTTTATTATCTACAATGGAGTATGGACAATTTAGTTGATTTTTACTTGCATATCTTTCTATTTTACCAGTGTTTACCATTCCAATAATTATTTTGTATCTCTTTTCACATTTATTATAGTTTATTTCAGATTTATTAGTTTAAAGACTATGCCACTTATCTATCCTTTCTGATGGGACACCAGTCAACCTGGTTCAGACTGCATCCATCCCACTGATAAAACTCTTTATTATCCTACATTAATAACATTGAACCATGATAAGCAATCCCTCTTCTCCACAAGAACCATCTAGCCATACCGTAAAACCTTTGTTATAACGGACCATGGGAGTGGGGAGGGGAGGAATGATGTCCATTATTGCCGATTGTCCGTTATAACTGAGCAAGGTATTATCATTGTATGTAGTTGAAACAAAGAACTGCAGATGGTAGTTAATACAGAAAAGGACAGTTGTTGCAGCTCATGTTGTAGCCCCCAATAGGGTGTGCTATCTTCAGGGCACTGTCAACAACAGGATGTACTTCTTAGCTGTTTATTCGTATGCCAATTAAATAGCTTGGGCAATACTTTACAAAAACTTAAGAGTAATTAAGTGCCCTTAAGAGTAATTGTTCCCAATTTACTCAGTTCTTCTCAGAAACAAGTAAAAATAACCTCTACTCAATTTTAATGTTAAATTATCAAGTTAAGATAATAATTGAGAATGCTAGAAGAATGCTAAAACTTAGTGCAGTAGATTGAAGACCTACTTTCTCAACTCCAAATACTACCTTAGCAGGACCTGCAATATTTGGCCACAGCTGGATGTTTCTCCATTTTTTCACAGAATTCTGTCTGGGTGCCTTGTGATGTCTTCAGAGATCTAAGGATGTTATCTCACAAAATGTAGATTCCTCTATTCTCCTAATTAGTACATTGGAACAAGTTATGACTTGATCATTCCAGTACAATTACCCCTTTAATGGCATGAAAAGCAACATTACTGCCAAACAATTTCTCAGGCAATTAAAGTAATCCAATTGACCCTTCTCAGTTTGAATTTTGTTGCCATATAACAAATCTTCAATCTTACTGGTTTTCAACATAGATGTTAGATGATTTGTACATAATGTACTACGTTAATTGGCTAATGGGAACTTCCAGTTGAAAAATCCCACAGAAATTCAACATACAGGATCATGGCCAATTCAACTTGCCTATAGCCAAAAAGCAAACAAAGCCTCGACTTCCTCAGGCTACAGAAATTCAGCATGTCTCCAATGACTCTTACCAATTTTCACAAATGCACAAAGAGTGCATCTTTGTCTGCACGGAGTTTGTACGTTCTCCCCGTGAATGTTCTCCTTGCGTGAGTTTTCTCCAAGATCTTCAGTTTCCTCCCACACCTCAAAGACGTACAGGCTTGTAGGTTAATTGGCTTGGTAAATGTAAACATTGTCCCTAGTGTGTGTAGGATAGTGTTAATATGCGGGGATCACTGGTCGGAGCTGACCCAGTGGGATGGAGAGCCTGTTTCCGTGCTGTATCTCTAAACTAAACTAATGCATCCCATCTAGATGCATCACAGCTTTAACAACAATTGCTCTGCTCAAGACCGCAATAAATTACAAAGAGTTCTGAACAAAGCTTCATCCATCACCATCTCGCAAACCAGCAACTCCATCTACACTTTATGCTGTCTAGGGAAAGCAGCTAACATAGTCAAGTATCACTCACATCCCGATCAATCTCTCTTCTCTCCTCTTATGCTGGACAGAAGAGACAAACGCTTGAAAGTTTGAACCACCAGATCCAAGAACAGATATAGATTGGGTAAATGCAGAGTATCAGAGTATCTGATTCCCCTATCAGAGTAGGGGAATCAGGAACCAGAGGACATAGATTTAAGATGAGGAGGGAAAGATGATAGGAACCCAAGAGGTAACCTTTTCACACAAAGCTTGGTGGGTGTATAGAACGAACTGCCGGGAGAGGTAGATGAGGCAGGTACTATCACAATGTTTAAGAAACATTTAGACAGGTACATGGATAGGATATTTTTAGAGGGATATGAGCCAAACACAGGCAGGAGGGACTAGTGTAGATGGGACATGTTGGTCATTGTGGGCAAGTTTGGCTGACGGGCCTAGACCTACCCTATATGACTCGATGACTCTAAAAGCTTCTTCCTCACTGTTATGAGACTCTTGAACAGACCTCTCATAAGCCAGATGAATTCCCACTTCCAATCTACCTCACTGCAGCCTTTATTCTATTTTATTTTCTGTTTATTTTTTATTTTGCACTACTGATGTAGTCATGTGTAATATGATCTGCCTGGATAGCACACAAAACAATATTTTTCATTGTATCTCAGCACGCGTGATAATAATAATCCAATACTAATACCAACTACAAGTGACAGCAAATTCTACCCTATATAGTATTTGTTTAAAAGAGTTATATGAAATCTGAAATAGACTTTGTGCTAACATCTTCTGTTGGCACTTTTTCCACAATAAAATAAAGCCTGAATGATGATAATATCGAATAGCCTTAATGCAGAAAGCCTCAAAATGACAGGAAAATCAATACAGCAGTAGTGACAGATACAATTATCCATCGAACCAAAAAGAAATCACACAAAGATGCATGGAAAGCAATTTTTACTTTATAGTTAGAAAATAATTGCTTTAGGTGCAGTTGGAACTTGTTTTAAATATCTAATCGCTTTATTTCTGAGGTCAAAGGTGAAAATACAGGTCTTTTAGCTACTAGTTTAGCTTCACAATTTACAACTCTTCAATCCTTTTGTCTCACACCTTGTCTTTTTACCTCTGTCCAACCATCTGCCTATCAAAACCACCTCATCTGTATCCACCTATTACTTGCCAAGCTTTATCCTGCCCCTCTCTTCCAGCTTTCCCCACTCCCCACCACCACAATCAGTCCGAAAAAAGGGTCCCGGCCCAAAATGTCACCTATCCGTATTCTCCAGAGATGCTTCCTGACCCGCTGGGTTACTCCAGCACTGTGTGTCTTTTTTTTTTAATGCGGAATGGTTTACCTGTTCTGCTTTATATTGGGTATAATATTCTGCATGCAGAAACAATTCCAACAAATCTCACTTAGCAACTTTGAAAATTACCTCTGAATCACTCATTTATCTTTTCATCCCCTCATCACCAAATAGTATTAACTCATCGATGCATGCATGTTGTAAATACATAACATATACATGGTATATCCATGTACAATGCTTTGGTTTCCAACTCAATTACTTTTCCCACTACAGCCGGGGATACAAATCCCTCTCAATGGTAGAGAATTAATTGAATTTAAAATTCAACATACATGACCATACATTCATGCTTTTGTTTTTGTCATTTACTGATATGCTTTACAGTGAGCTGCATCTGGCAGTGCAGTCATTTCCTGTTCTGGGCTCCTTATCTTCATCACTTTATAAAAGCAAACTTAATCAAATGGAAACGAAAATAAAACTCATCTCCATGTTCTGTGTACAAAGATTACACATGATATATTATTCTTACATTAATATTGCTTTGCCATCATCAAAGAAACCCCAATCCCAAACCTAGTGTAATGATTAAGTTGCTGTATCCAAGAGGCCTAGATTATTGATCCAGTATTCTAAAACCTGCCAGAGAAACAGGGGCATTTAAATCCCATCATAAAATGACAAATCTTAAAAGTAATGGATTGCTACAAACCAACCTGGTTCATCTATGTCTATTCTGCCCAATCTAACTACCTCCTTGGGGACCCTCGGACTATCCTTGATCGGACTTTGCTGGCGTTACCTTGCACTACACGTTATTCCCTTATCACGTATCCATACATTGTAAATGGATCAATTGTAATCATGCATTGTCTGGTTAGCACGCACCAAAAGTTTTTCACTGTACCTCGGTACACGTGACAATTAACTAAACTGAACTGTACCAACTGAAAGTACAAAGTCCAATAATCCACTATCTGAAGATTTGAAATCTCAATGGTTCATCATCTGCCTCACCAGGTACAGTTTACTGTTCTTCCTTCCCAATCACTGGGGCCTGAGCACCCATGCGCCTTTTCCACTTGCTGGTGCCTTATTCTGACACTCCCTTCCATGCACGAGAAACATGGTTCACACACTCCTTTTCCGCTCACCTCATACCAGTTCCCATTTACCAATTCAACTTACCTGATTTGGTGGAAAGTTTAGTATAATGCTGTGACACCTTAAATAAAATTGAAAGTGTGTTGCATAAACAGAAATTACATCCAATGTGCTGGTCTGAGTCCATTATGACCATCAATCATCCCCTCACACTAGTTCTATATTTTCCCACACTCTCATCCACTGCCTAAACATTAGGGGCAATTTTACAGAGGCCAATTAACTACAAACCCGCACATCTTTGTGATGTGGGAGGAAATCAGAGCACCCAGAGGAAACCCACACAGATGGGGAACATGCAAACACCACACAGACAGCACACACAGTCAGGATCGAACCTGGGTCTCCCACTCATTTAGTAATAGAGGGTTTGAAAGAGTGAAACAAAGGTTAAAGTTAGGATGTATATCTTTCATATAAACTATTTTTTCTCATCACAAGCTATCATAGAATAATGAACCTGGTTAATACGGAGAACAGGGTGTCATACCCACCCCAGTTACTTTGAAATATTAAAAAATGCTTACTATACTTTCATTCTTTGCTGTCACTTACTTGTTTAGCAATTTTTCCATAATCCACCCATCTAATGGTAGCAAAGTTTGTTGACTCAGCACAGTTGAATCCATGATTGAAGCCAGCATGGTAACCATAGGGAAAAGTGACCATGAATTGTCCTGCTTCTTGTGTTACCTGCACATAAATAAGCACATTATACCTTAAATCTGAATAACCATAAAATTACATTTTAGGAGTTATAATATACTTCCAATACTGATGGTCAATTGAGAAGATTCAAGAGGAAAACAACTATTTTAAATTTGAAAAAAACGAGAAATTTATTGTCACATTGACAAATTTTGTTATATATATGCAGTGCAACATCTCTGGAAATTTGCACTCCCATACTGATTTTGAGATATTTCAATGACAACCAGATGTTACAAAATGATAAGACGCAAAAAGATGGAGTAACTCAGCGGGTCAGGCAGCATCTCTGGAGTAAAGGAATTGGTGATGTTTCAGGTCCACACCCTTCTTTCAACTGAGTCAGTGGAGAGGGAAACAGAAAATATAGAAAGACCATATAACAAATGAATGAAAGATATGCAAAATGTAATGATGATCAAGGAAAGGTGGAGCTGACAATGGTCCATTGTTGGCTATGGGGAAGGTGATAACATGTGATACAAACAGTGAAACTCAGCAGGATGATGACTAGGGTGGGTGGAGGGACAGAGGGAGAGAGGGGTTACAAGGGTTACTTGAAGTTAGATAAATCAATATTCATACCACTGGGTTGTAAGCTGCCCAAGCGAAAAAGAAGGTACTGTTCCTCCAATGTGCGTTTGGCCTCACTCTGACAATGGAGGAGGCCCAGGACAGAAAGATCAATGTGGGAATGGGGAGAGGAGTTAAAATGTTTGGCAACCGGGCGATCGCCTAGGCCAAGGCGAACTGAGCAAAGGTGTTGAGCGAAACGATCGCCCAGTCTGTGCTTGGTCACGCCGATATATAGGAGTCCACACCTGGAACAGCAGATACAGTAGATGAGGTTGGAGGAGATGCAAGTGAACCTGCCTCACCTGAAAGGACCGTCGGGGTCCCTGGACATAGTCGAGGGAGGAGGTAAATGGACAGGTGTTGCATCTCTTGCAGTGTCAGGGGAATGTACCTAGGGAGGGGGTGGTTTGGGAGGGAAAGGATGAGTTAACCAGGGAGTTGCGGAGGGAACGGTGTCTGCGGAAAGCGGAGAGGAGATGGGAAGATGTGACTAGTGGTGGGATCCCGTTGGAGGTGGCAAAAATGTCGGGGGATTAGGTGCTGCATGTGATTACTGATGGGGTGAAAGGTGAGGACTAGGGAGACTCTGTCCCTGTTGCAACTGGGGGAGGGAAAGCAAGAGCAGAGCTGTGGGGCACCAGGGAGACAAAATAATGCTTTGATATACAAGCATTGGTATGTTTATGGTTTTCAAATGCTATTCTGGGATAACGGGAAATGATTAATGAACATCTAAAGAGAAGATAAAACTATGAGTAATTGGCCAATTTTACTTACAAGAACACAGAATATGAATATTATTTTTTAAATTTGTATACTTTTATTACAAAAAGAATGCCGACCAGCATATAGCTGAGGAGGAACAAAATGAGCAAAATGGAAATGGGCTGTTGTTACCAAAGGACTGTCCAATAATCTGTCTCTATATTAGAAGGAGAAAATAATTCAACAATATAATCCACTTGCAGCAAAGTCCATTTTGAAGAGTACTTCTAATGTATGGTGTATCCAGCAAAACTGACCAATGAGACTAACAGGTCCATGACTTGAGAAGTAAAATGCTTGCCTTTTCATAGCCTCTTTTACAACCAAAAAGCAGTTTGGGTAGATATTTCCTGTGAGATCACTGTTATAATGTAGGAAATACTGCAATTTTTTCTTAATTTTGCGCAACAAGGAACCACGAGGTAAAGGCTCTGTCTCACGGTGTTGCGGTCATTGGCGGTGAAGCACGGCGTCGCCGGTAGAGGGGACCGCACGTCAACCGCGAGAGCGCCGCGCGGATGCTGCGCGGGGGCCGAGTGATCTCCGTACGGCCGGTTCCACGAGCTTGCGGCGTCGGGTGATTACGTCATCGCGCAACGCGACGCGCTACGCGATGACGTCTTTCGGATCGCGGGGCTGTGGCGGCGGCCGTGCCGCACACCTGCCTCACTGGCTGCGGCTGTGGCGGCGGCCGTGCCGCACACGTGCCTCACTGGCGGTAGCTGTGGCGGTGAGAGTTCGACTCACGGCGCTCATGCCTCACTGGCGGCGGCTGTGGCGGTGACCGTGCCGCACTTGTGCCTCACTGGCGGTGGCTGTGCGGTAAGAAATTATTTTTGAACAGTGCTGACCTTTTTTTAGCACCGTGCGGTGTTGGGGCAAACGCCGCACGGCCCCGGCGGTGGTCGTTTGACCGAACCCGCGGTCTCTGACGGTCCACGAGCGGTAGATACTTCCTGTATCACCGCCAATGACCGCAGACTCGTGAGACAGGCCTTTAATGGCCAGGTTAACAGTTTACATTGTTGCCGTTAAGTAACTGATAAGGTTTGAGGCATTTTGAAGACACAGGCTCAGGTGCACGGATGAGAACGTTTACAGGAATATGGGCTAAACACTGTTAAGTGAGACAATCTTAGATGGGGCATCTTGTCCGGCATGGACAAGTTGGACCAAAGGGTCTATTTCCATGCCATATGACTATGACTTTTAAAAAAATGATAAAAACTGTTCATGACATTGGGGTTAACTTTCATAATTTTCTTCAACAAACTGTAACGATCTCTTTAATATCCATCCAGGAGAGCAGATTGGCGAATACTTTCAACAACTCATCAGACCGAATGGCATTCGTTCAGTGCTGGACTGAAGAATCACCCAAGATTTAATGCACAAAATCTCTGCAGTTAGGACTTTCAACTCAAAGCAAGAAACACAATTCAGCTGATGTGATAAATATCTTTGAAATACAGATTGCAGTAATTTTTATTGACAAGTAAAATATGTCAGTGGTGCAAACACTTTTTTTTGAGGGGATGTGTAAGTTGATGATCAAAACACTTCGGTAGGTCTTTTTTGTGAAATATTTTTAGTTTGAACAGAAATGTTCATGATCCATATCCCTCCATTCGTTGCATATCCATGTGCCCATGTAAAAATATAATGCTCAAAAAAGCCTTTTAAGCCGAATTTTATTTTGAAATTGCCTTTGTCAAAATCCTTAATTTAACACAAATCAAAAACATTTCCCACTGGACATGGGTACGAGTTATTTATTAAATGATTCTTATTAAGAAACGGTAGCTCATCTTTACAGAGAGCAAATTAGAATTCACTGTTTATCTATTTCCAAGATAACAGAGGTAGAAATAAACATAACATTTCTCACAAAAAGATGAATTGTTTCTACTATCTCCACAAATATATATTTATTTTAATACCTTGTTAAAAGGAATCCCATACTTCTTTAATATCGATGGTGATATAAGGGTCATCTTGTGACGTAGGAAAGCATCACACCCTTGGGAACTACTTGGAAAGAAACCTGTAACAAATATTTTACCAATTAATTGTATGTATTCCAATAAATTAAACAGTAGCATGAG
Source organism: Malacoraja senta (assembly GCA_038087875.1). NCBI lineage: Eukaryota > Metazoa > Chordata > Chondrichthyes > Rajiformes > Rajidae > Malacoraja > Malacoraja senta. The sequence continues at coordinate 116,273 of JAXLNO010000230.1, read as the reverse complement.
TAATCCTTCACTGAAAAGGTATGCGCTGCCAAGGATATTGGGAAAGGCAACACAAAAAGGTTACATCAATTATAGACATTTTGACAAACCATATTGCTTTACTCTGTTTTAGCTCATATTTCGAGCAATTCATTTAACACTTTCCACTGTTACCTCACTTGAAATGATCATGTTCCAACTCCTGACTCCGATACAACAAACATGAAAAAAATGCAACACAGGAACATGTTATTCGGCCCACAATGACCATGTAAACATGTCAAATTAAACTAATCTCCTCTGCCCGCACGTGATCGATATCCCTCCAATTCTATCAAATTTGGGCCTTTCCAAAAGCCTCTGACACGCCCCTATCTTGGCTGGGCGTTCCAATGTGTATTAAAAAAACTTGGCCCAGGGAACTCCTTTAAGCATTCCCCCTCAGACCTTAAAGCTATACACACTAGTCTTTGACATTTCTACCTTTGGATAAATGTTCTGACTATCAACAGAAACACAATGCATCATATAGGTATGTTACAAAACTTACCTTCAGCGGCGCTGCAGTTCTGTCACTGGCCGTGTGCGCGACTTTGGCGCCTTTGAGGGGAGAGGGGGGGTTAAAATGCGGTTTTCTCCTGCCTGCCGGAGTTTCATTTTCTCAGGCTGCAGCTAATGCGGAAGAATTGTTCCAACTGCCGGTCTGTGAATTTTTTTTTAAAACATCGCTGGACAATTTCAGCGCTGGAGTAAAATAAAAATCAGCTTCTAATGCTGTCAACGCCGATAACCGGGACGGATTTCAGGTACGGGACAGCTAAAGGAAAGCCGTTTATTTTACATATAAACGTGCTTCTTGGAATGACCTTAATCCAAATTTTACGTTGCGAAAAGGTGATTTAGGCCCCATACAAACCGGCAGTATTTTCCCTGCCGATATGGGGTTTAAATTCACCGCAAATGCAACGTTCCAAACGATCGCTTTCCACAAAATCCCACTTGCAAGATGATTAAAATGGCCATTAATTTACGGGAATTAAACACTAAATTCCTTCCATTTGGCCTATAAATTCAGGACAATGAGATTTAAAAATCATGTTATATTGTGAATTCTTGTGTGAATGTTATTTGGACACTTAGGCTATTTAAAAATGTTAATCTTTTCTTAAGAAATGGATAGATGTTTAGATCTAGTAATTGAATTTTGTAATTAGCTACAATTAGGTAACTAACTAATTATATGCTTTAATTTCAGCTCATCCAAGTAAGATTGTTTCATATTTGTTTCAGAATGCTTCAATCTATAGTAACTAAAAATTTATTTCAGTTCTCTTAATTTTTAAGAAAGTTATGGGCTTTTAACTGTCCTCGATCACAGCTTTTGTGTTCAGTCAATGGAAAAGCAATAGGGAACAATATGCTAATAGCCGAGTATGAAAATGGCCATAACATTTTTAATACTGAAGATATGAAAGTGAATTAGGTGTCAAATTAAACTTCTTTTTATGCTTTATCTGATGGGATAAATTGCAGACTTGATTTTTAAAATCTCAAAATTTTGTAACATTGCTACATCATATCCACCATAAAAAAACAGATGATTTTGAATAGTGTTCTCAATGTAGTATAATCTAAAATTATGAAATGCCATACTTAGGATAACAAAGATTACTACTAATTTTGTGAGCATTTTTGTCCTGCTGAGAGATTTGTTCCAAAGATTCATTCTGACAAAGGTGAAGAACCAGAAGTGCATTATTTTACTGAAATATCAAATTTGCATCTCCCATCACAGATGTTCTGTGTTGTCAGGTGATGAGAGGATATGTTATTTTAAGTAGTCCAACACCAAATTAAAAAAAACACTGCCAAGTTATAGCAAAAATCAAACTGCTGGATGAACTCAGCAGGTCAGTGTAGATTGATTATTTCCTATTAACCATTAGTTGCTCCGCCTAATATGCGATTTATATTACTAAGAGCTTGCTTACGTAATTCAGTCTATTAGGTACTGTAACGTTCTGCAGACCAATGCTGTAAGTGGACTTTAATAAATGTGTTGTATTTTGATGTGTGTACAACTCCACTCATTACATGGTGTCAAGAAGTGAGTCTTACCTACTCCGTTCATGTTTATCGGGTTTTGTTTTTTTACATTTGTTTTTTGTGCCTGTTATCTCTATCTCCGCTCTAACCAGGTAGGAGCATGGTTCTTTGGCAGAGCTGTGGATGTGACCCAGACGGCCATAGCCCTTGTTGGTCTCGAGGCGAACGACCTGTCCACTGGAGAGAGGTTTAAGTGGCTTACTGGATTTGTCGAAACAACATTTTTGTGCATTGCGCTTGAATTGTAGTTGTTTCTGGAGCACAGGCGGAGAACGAACCTGTGGCTGCAAAAGCTGCTGGGGTACAGGCATCAGGGCGAGACATCAGTCGTTGGGCTGGGGAACCCAGTATGGAATCCCTGGCAATGTTCCTTAAATTGAGCAGGTCCAGGTAGACGTCAGATTTAGCAAGGTAAGAACGCTCCATTAGTTGTTTTGCACTTCGTTCGGCGAGTCCCCCGTTGGACTGCGGAAACTCAGGGCTGCTGGTGATATGTCGAAAGTCCCATCGTTGTGCAAATGTTTTTGAAAAGCTGGCTGGTGAATTGACTGCCATTGTCGGATAGAAGGCTTGCAGGGGAGCCGTGCACGGAGAAATGGCGTTGCAACTTCTGGATAACTGCTTCAGATGTGATGGTTTGAAGTAGATCGATATCAAACTAGCCCGAATAAGAGTCGTCAAGAATCAGATAGTGTTTTGTTTTTTTTGAAAATATTATTACATTGTCTCCAATACTTTTATTTTTTTATTTTTTAACTAAATAGAACTAAAAAGATAGATGAAATAAAGAAATAAAAGAGAGAAAAGAAAAGAAGAAAAAAGAAACAAAGAAAAAAAAAAGAAAGAAATAATAAAGAAGAATGGAATAACTTACTAAGATAAAAAACTTCATTCGAGATATATTCGTACATTTCAGAATATAACATTTCATCTATTCCTTGGCTCGAGTGCTAGTCAGGTTCTCGTGCTGAACCGTTCTGACCCTTTAGATAATCAATAAATGGAGACCTTGTATGTTCCAGCAAATTCCAGCAAATAGTTCTTGTTTGTCCAACAGGACAAGTCTAATTTTTTCCAAGTGTAAGGTCTCCGTTATTTCTATAATCCACATTTTAATTGTGGGGGTTATAGGGCCTTTCCAAAATTTTAGAATTAATTTTTTCCCAGTTAGTGTTTCCCATGACATTCGAATATGTCGGTGGCTACTGTGGACCACGGTAGAGGAGGAACCGGTTGCGGCAGTAAGGGCTGCTTCTGCTGATGTGGCATCAGGCTTTTGCAGATGGCACAGACTTCAGTTTTGTCACGTATGTACTTGGTCATGCCAGGCCAGTTAAGCATGCTCTGTGCCCGTTGTAAGATTGCCTCCACGTCGGGGCGGCCCCTGTGGACAGCGTTGAAGTACTTGTCCCGGAGGATAGCTGGGACAACTGCCTTGTGGCCCTTGGCTATAATCCCGTCCTGTACCACCAGTTCGTCGCGAACCAGGAAGTATGGGCGGATCGCGAGCGGGATGCTGTGTTGTATATCCGGCCAGCCGCACCGGATGACTGCGGACAGCAATTGTAAAGTCTCGTCAGCAGCCGTGTGCTCTGCCAGGCTGCTTAGGCAATCAGTAGGAACATATGATACCTTCATTACTGAGAGCTGGTCCTGTTCAGAGAGTTGTTGTTCGCTGGTTTTGCGTGGGGCCCTTGATAGAGTGTCAGCTATGTACATGTCCATGGTTTTTTATAGACAATGTTGAAATCAAAACGCTGCATCATCATCCGTTGCAGACGAGCCGGAGCAGCGTGAATGGGTTTATTCAAGGAGGTGACCAGCGGCTGGTGGTCTGTTTCTATAATCACAGACTTCCCAAAAATACAGTCTTTGAATTTCGTGCAGGCGAAAACCACGGAAAGTAATTATTTTTCAATCTGGGCGTAACGTTGTTCAGTATCAGTTAGTGTGCGAGAGGCATATGAAACAGGCTAGCAGTCGCCATCAGCAGTGGTCTGCAGGCAAGCAGCACCAAGGCCCTACTGGGACGCATCACATGTGAGTGTTATGGGTAACTCCAAAGCAAAATAGGCGAGGGTAGGTGCGCTGGCCAGCTGCAACTTGAGGATATCAAAAGCTCTTTGGTGCTGCGTATACCAGGATCATGCCGTGTCTTTGTGTGTCAGTTCCCGCAGGGGGGCAGATATATTGCTGAGGTTGGGAATAAATTTCCCCAGGTAGTTGACCATTCCAAGGAACCTTTGTAGTCGTAACGTCAGTAGGAGCTGGCATTTCGTTGATAGCAGCGGTCTTCGATGAGTCTGGTCAGAGACCATCACTTGTGAAAACATGTCCGACGTGGGTAACTTCCGGGACCCGAAACTTGCACTTCAGGGGATTGAGTTTGAGCTGGATGTCTTTGGCACGGTCCAGCACTTTCTTCAGATCAGCGTCATGCTCAGCCAAGTCGCGCCCGTGGACGAGAATGTCATCAACAATAATGTTGCTTGGATACCCGCAAACAGTTGTTCCATCGTGTGCTGGAAAACCTCGTTGGCAGAGTTGATGCTAAAGGGCATTCTCAGGAATTTGTAACGGCCGAAGGGGGTGCCGAATAATAATAATAAAAATAATTCATTTTATTTACTGGCGCATTTCTAAAACCCAAGGACACCTTACAAGGCATAGAATCACAAAAATACAAAACACATAATCGGAGTAAATTAAATATAAAAACACCACAGTACACAAATCAAGGACAGAATTCAAGTACAAAAGCACAAACAGAAAATAAGAAACACAATTTGAGGAGAGCAGCGGCAGCCAATTCGCGCCAGCGTCCACTCTCCCCTCCGACCGCCATCTTGCACACAGACTAACAGGCACAGCAAACAAAAATCATCCCCCCCACAATGACCACCACTGTGGGGGAAGGCACAATGTCCAGTCCCCAACCCCAGTTCTCCCCAGAGTCAGGCCCATCGAGGCCGCCACAGTTGCCTCTACGGAGGCCCGATGTTCCCGGCCGTCGGGAGAGTCCTCGCAGCGGCTGGAACGGCCGGTTTCCCAGCGGAGTCGATGGCACCTGAAGCCGACAGGGCCGCGCTGATTTGGAGCCATGAGGCTCCCGATGTAAACGTCGGCGCCGCCGCCCGCGGCGGCTCGCTCCGCAGTCCCGCAGCCCGGAGGTGTTGATGTCGGCGGTCACCGCATACCGGAGCTCCAGCGCGTCGATCCAGCGCGGCGACCCAGGCAAGGCATCTCCCGCTCCGCTCCACGATAGCACTCCAGCGCAGTGCCGCCGACCGAAGCTGAAGGTGCTGGGCGGTCCCCGTCAGGAAAACGGCGCTCCATGCCCGCTGGTAGGCCACGAGGACGGGTCGACGAGGCAGCCTGGAGAAAAAGCTGCCTCACCGACCAGGTAGGGACCCAGAAATAGTTTCCCCCTTACCCCCCCACATTAGAAGTCAAAATTCCCCAAACAAACAAAGAAATAAAAAAAGCTAAAACTAAAGAAAAAGTGAATTTGACGGACGGCTGCTGTTACTACATGGAGGAGCCGCCTTCCAAGATGGCGGCTCCTCCATGTAGTAAAGTTGGACAAGTCTGGGTCCAGCGGAATCTGGCAAAATGAACTTTTGTCATCCAGAACAGAGAACACTGATGCGTTGCCTATTTGAGCGGCAACTTCCTCTACCGTTCGCATAGCGTAGTGCGGGCGTTTGAAAGCTGTGTTGAGATCCAAGGGTTTATGCAGATATGGATTTCCTCCTTGTTTTTTCGTCGCAACCACCATGGTGGAAACCCAGTCAGATGGGTCAGTAACTTCAGCAATGACACCCAGGGAGACCATCCGCTTGAGTTCAGTGTGTACTCTGTCACACACGGCATGCGTAACATGATGTGGTGCTCGAACCACTTGAGTGACGTTGGGATCAACGGCGATGTTGTACTTGAGGGGCAGCTTCCCCAGCTCACCGTTAAATAGTTCTCTGTATTGAGAGAGTATTTGCTGAGCGAGAAAGAGTTGATGGACAGCGCGGCCAAAGTATACTAGGCGTAGATCGTGGCATGCATTGATACCAAGCAGAGTTTCAGAATCCCCCTTGACGATATAAAACTTTAGGGTATGAGGCTGAGAGTCTATGATGCAGTTTAAATCAGTTTGTTCAAGCGGGTGTAGAACATGTCCTGCTGAGAGATTTGTTCCAAAGATTCATTCTGACAAAGGTGAAGAACCAGAAGTGCATTTAGTTACTGAAATATCAAATTTGCATCTCTCATCACAGATGTTCTGTGTTGTCAGGTGATGAGAGGATATGTTCTTCCAAGCAACACCAAATTAAAAAAACACTGCCAAGTTATAGCAAAAATCAAACTGCTGGATGAACTCAGCAGGTCAGGCAGCATGTGTGGAGGGAAAGGAATAAATGATGCTTTGCAGCTTCACAAATAGCCAACAGAAAGGGCTTTCTGGTAGCTTGAAGGCCGGTTTCAAAAATCATTAACAACTGAAACAAAATGGAGCTGATGCTAAAGCAAAATAATGTCTCCTTTTATAGTTGCAAATATTTCTATTTTAATATTGTAGTTTGGTTGATAAAAATTGTGTAATGAGACACCTGCTTTCCATTATGTAATACTGAATCAGACAAAGCAGCTGAACTGGCATAATTCACAAATTTGCTTTTACATCCAGTTTAGTCGTACCGTTCATCGGACCACACAAAGTAAAAGAAAACAAAGTTTATATTAAAAGCAAATATGTAGCACTTTGTTTTCCCTTGCTCTTACCATCCCAGAGATGTATTACACACAGAACATGAATCATAACCCTCGGGAGGTATCTAGTTATCTAGGTGGCATCGGGGATGAAGAAATAAAGCAGCTTTGAGCAGAAAGAGAAAAATGTACAAAAGATTTAATAGGGGAGATTTTTTTTGGCAATGACTTGATGGTTGCAGACAATTCTCCTGTTCAAGCTGTATTTCATGGCAAAAGGAAAGCTAGTTAACCTTCAAATCCTGGCAAAGCTGGGTTCCATCCCACAGGCTCATCTGCCATTTAAATACTGATACATTTTTATTCTTGTAATTTACTTTTTAAAGCAGTGAATATTTTAAAATCCACAATGTGATATTGCTTGGATCAAATACATAAAGTCTCCATGACTTACAGAATTGTACAATAACTTCAATAAAATTCAACTGCCAATGAGCTACATACACCAGTCAGAATTGCCTGAATTTTAATTAGCTTGAAAATAAATTTCCAGAAGCTATGCTGTTAACTCATTTTGGTATTGTCATCCATGTACACGACTATCTATTAAACAGGCTTTGGTAGTGGCCCACTGAAGGGATTAGAAATAAGAGTTTTGGAGTTGTTAAAATTTAGAGATACAGCATGGAAACATGCCGGCCGGCGGTGACACAGCAACTATCGATCACCCGTTCACACTAGGTCAATGGTTTCCCATTTTCGCATCCAATCCCTATACACCAGGGGCAATTTAGAGGCCAATTAACCTACAAACCCGAACATCTTTGGAACGTGGGAAGAAACTGGAGCCACCCCGCACGGTCACAGGGAGAACATGCAAACGCCACACAGACAGCAAACGAGGTCACGATCAAACCCAGGTTTCTGGCGCTGTGACCGCTCGACCAGCTGCGCCACCCTATTTGTCAATCTGTCTCACTGGGCAAATAAAGATATGCACCACCACATAACTTAAAAACCAATCAATCCTTCAATGGAAATTTCCTTGGGAATGTTTATTGATGTAATTTATTAACATTTTCACCTAAAATTACTAGCTGCATTCTTTTTTTTTAAACATTAAAGTAAATTTTTGTTAACACTCTCAAGTATGATCTCCTATCCAGCACCACATTAGTACCGCCTCTGGTGTCTGTGCCTTGGCAGCAAGTGTGGGTAGGATATTTACCAGATTGAGCAGGTTTGAGAAGAAGCCATGGAAAGAGGATTTATTTTTGCAGGCCAAATAATATTTCACTTTATTATATCATTTATGCTAATCCCAGCAAAAGACAGATTTCAAATCAGACATTTTACTATCAAGCAGACAGTTTGATTGGCCTTCTGCTATTTTAAATGTTTTCTAGTGTGTATGCTGCTAAAGTAGTGGCACGTAACTGATGCATCGTTTCAGATGAAAACGTTTAAAAGCAGATTGCTCCAAACAGTTACTCACTTCAGATTGGCTTTCAGTGTTAATCTCATGTATGTTAACTGCCAGTAAAGGACAATGCAAGGTCTTGAAAGGTACCTTAAAATGTACATATCAAAAAATGCCGGTAGTAATTGGCAGATCAGGTGGCAGTTGTGGAGAGAGATAAAATGAGCATTTCAGAGCTGATGAAAGATCTACAACCTGAAACATTCGCTCTGCTCCTCTCACCACGTACACTGCCCGACCTCTATTTCCAACATTCTGTTTTCATTTCAAACGCATCAGATTACTGCTCCTCATGGTATATTCAACAATGTTTCCAAAAGTATTAAGTGCAGTTGTATGTAGAAGTAAATGCAGTTACAGATCAATGTAAACTAGAGAGAAAATAAATGAAGGAATTTATGCTTAGAGTCAGAGGAAGTAAGTAAGGTACTGAGTACTTTGCATATGCATTCACCAACGAGAAGAACATAGAGAATAGGGAGATCAGTGCAGAGTATACTAATATGCTAATGCAATTTGAGATCAAGAAAGAGGTTGGGGGGGGAGGGGGGGGTTGAGGCTCTTGAAAAGCATTAATAGCCTGATGGGATCTATCCCAAGTTATTGAGAGAGGCCTAGGCAAAGATCTTGCTATCATCTCTAGCCCAGGGTGAGGCACCGGATGAATGGAAAGTAGCCAATATTATTCTTTTGTTTAAGGTAGGTAGAGATAATCTAGAGAAGTAGAGATAATCCAGGAAATTATAGGGTGGTGGGGAGGTTTTTGGGGAGGATCCTTTAGGATAGGATTTACTCGCATTTGGAAGTGAATGGATAAAGAGAGACCGTCAACATGGCTGTGTCTGTGGCAGATCATGTGTTACTAACTTAATTGCGTTTTTTGAGGAGACGAAGGTGTTAACGTGAATTTTAGTGAGGCATTTGATAAAATACACTCATTGTAGGCTGATCCAGAAGTTTGGATTAGACTTGCCCACAGAAGATTGAGTTAGTGGTGGAAGGGTGTTATTCTGCCAGAGAGTCTGGGTTGGTTTGTAAGATTTCAGTCAACACCAAAATAGGTAGAGTTGTGAACTGTATGGAAGGCTGTTAAAAGATACAGTGGGATTTGGAACAGCTAAAGATTAGGGCTGAAAAATAGCAGATGGAGTTTAACCTGAGCAAGTGTGAATGAAAGGGGAAATTATCCAGTTAATGGTGAGAACATTAACAGCATTAGACACAAAATGCTGGGGTAACTCAGCGGGATTTGCAGCATTTCTGGAGAGAAGGAATGGGTGACGTTTCGGGTCGAGGCAGTTCTTCAGACTGATGTCAGGGAAGTGGGCGGTACAGAGATAAAATGTAATTGGAGACAGTACCCTGGTCGGAGAACTGGGAAGGGGAGGGAATGGAGAGAGAGAGGGAAAGCAAGGGCTACTGGGGTGTAAGCTATCGAAGCAAAATATGAGGTGCTGTTCTTCCAATTTGCGCTGGGCCTCCTCTGACAATGGAGGAGGAAAGGTCAGTGTGGGAATGGGAGGGAGAGTTCAAGTGTTGAGCAACCAGGAGATCAGGTAAGTTTAGGCAGACTAAGCGGAGGTGTTCATCGAAACGATCGCTGAGCCTGCGCTTGATCTTGCCGATATACAAGAATCCACATCTGGAATAGCGGATACAGTAGATGAGGTTGGAGGTGATGCAAGTGAACCTCTGCTCACCTGAAAAGACTGTCGGGGTCCTTGGACGGAGTCGAGGGGGGAGGTATAGGGACATGTGTTGCATCTCCTGAGGTTGCAGGGGAAAGTTCCTGGGGAGGGGATGGTTTGGGGGGGAGAAAGGACAAGTTGACCAGATAGTTACGGAGGGAACGGTCTCGCCAGAAAGTGGAAAGGGGTGGAGATGGGAAGATGTGGGTAGTAGTGGGATCCCATAGGAGGTGTTGAAAATGTCAGAGGATTAGGTGTCTGATTGCCTCATTACAGGAAGGATGTGGAGGCACAATTTTGTCTGGATCAGAGGGTGTTAACTTTGTGGAAGTTGGATAAACTTGGATTGTTCTCTCTGGAACATCGGAGGTTGAGGGGAGACATGATGGAAGTTTATAAAATTACATTTGGGCAGGCACAGTAGTGAAACGGTAGAGTACAGCGCCAGAGAACCGGGTTTGATCCTGATGACAAGTGCTGTCTGTATGTTCTCCCTGTGACCATGGGTTTTCTCTGGGTGCTCCAGTTTCCTCCCACACTCCAAAGACGTACAGGTTTGTTGGATAATTGGCTTCGGTATGTTGTAAAAGTTGCCCCTAGTGTGTGTACGGGTGATCGCTGGTCGGCGCAGACTCGGAGGGCCAAAGGGCCTGTTTCCATTCTGTATCTTTAAAGAATAAAGTACAAGGAACAGAGATAGGATAGACAGCCAGAACCCTACTCCCACGGTTGAAATATCAAAAACTAGAGGGCATAGTTATTATGTGAGAGGGGTAAGTTTAAAGGAGATGTGATGGGCACATTTTACACATGGTGTCTGGAATGCACTATAATAATAATAATAATAATAATAATGGATTATATTTATATAGTGCCTTTCTAATACTCAAGGCGCTTTACATCGCATTATTCATTCACTCCTCAGTCACACTCGGTGGTGGTAAGCTACTTCTGTAGCCACAGCTGCCCTGGGGCAGACTGACGGAAGCGTGGCTGCTAATTTGCGCCTACGGCCCCTCCGACCACCACCAATCACTCACACACATTCACACACATTCAAACACATTCACACGCAGGCAAAGGTGGGTGAAGTGTCTTGCCCAAGGACACAACGACAGTATGCACTCCAAGCGGGATTCGAACCGGCTACCTTCCGGTTGCCAGCCGAACACTTAGCCCGTTGCGCCATCTGTCGGCCTATGAGGGGGGCTGGTGAAAGCAGATACGACAGTGGTGTTTGAGAGGCTTTTAGATTGGAACAAGGATATGCTGGGAATGGAGTGATATGGATCACATGCAGACAGTAGAAATAGACGGCATCATATTCAGCACAGAAATTGAGGGCCAAAGGGCCTGTTCCTGCGCTGTACTGCTCTGTTCAAAAAGTGACTGAAAAAGATCGCATTCCAGTTAAAGATTTGATAGGTTAGAATTATAGATTGTATTACCTTGTGCAAGACGTTCCAGCCTTTTCCCGTGCTCTGGAGGCACTGCATACCTGAAAATGACAGCAAGTAATATGAATGCAACCAGCACCAAGACAGGACTTCTGATCTGTAGCTTCACACAATCTGAAGACTTCCTTGGGTACAATTAAATCATATAATCCAAGGACACAACAAACATATTTCAATATTTTCAAACATCCATTTAATAATAAATTCAGCAATAAAGAACAGTGGTGCAAATCCACCTTTCATATATTCACAATTTCAATTATTTGCAAACATGGCTATAAAGAGGCTTGTCACTCATCAGTCAGCATCATGCTGGATTTAGCAAACACTTCCTGACATTAATTTCCCATTTCTGCATGGTTATAATTTATGTTGAATACATTGCTAAACCAGGAGCTTTTATGTCAAGTATCAAGTATCCTTTATTGTCATTCAGACCTTTTGGTCTGAACGAAATTTCATACCTTGCAGTCATAACATGGAACAAAATAACAAAAACACACAATAAACACAGATTTAACATCCACCACAGTGAGTCCACCAGGCACCTCCTCACTGTGATGGAAGGCAAAAACTCTTAAGTCCTTGCCTCTTCCCTCCTTGTTCTCCCTCTGCGCTGAGGCGATCCAGGCTTCCGATGTTGTGACCCCGCCGGGTGATGGTAAGTAAGTCAGTCCCGCGGCTGAATCCGAGCCCCGCGAACGGGCCGGTTCAAACTCCGCGGCCCGGGGCGGTCGAAGCTGCCGAAGCTGCCGCCCTCCAGTCCAGCGGACGAAACTGCCGTTGCGGGAGCCCCGGAAAAACAGGTCACCAACCCGTGACCTGCGGACTCCCAACGATGTCGTCCACTGGACCCGTGGCCGAGCCTCCGAGGCTCCGAAGTCGGGTCGCCGCCGCCGGAACGCAGCCACAGCCCCGAAGTCGGGTCGCCGCTGCCGGAACGCGGCCACAGCCCCAAAGTTGGGCCGCCGCCGCCGGAACGCCGCCACAGCCCCAAAGTCGGGTCGCCGCCGCCGGAATGCCACCACAGCCCCGAAGTCGGCCAGCCTCGCGCTGGTAAGTCCTGGCTGGCTCTGCCTCCAGAGCCCGAGGTCGGTCCCAGTTGGAGGCCGCCAGCTCCGCCATTAGGCCTCAGCGCAGAGACGGAGATGGGGGATACAACAAGAAAAAGTCGAATCCCCCCGAAGGAAGAGACCAAAAACATGTTTCTCCCACCCCCCCACCACACATATACAACCCAATAAACTAAAATTAACTAAAACAGGACAAAAGAAAACAACAACAAAAAAAAGAAAAAAGACGGACTGCAGGCGATATGGGATACCACCTAAAAGTGTAGCTGGTTTTGTTAGCAGTACCACGTGGAACTATCACTATTGTGTGAGTGTGGGACTCCCATAAATATTCCGTTTCACTAATTGTACATTTGAATGGTGATTTCATAGCTGTAAAGTAGTAGGAATATTACATTGATAAATACTTGGTTGGTAGTAATACTTTTTTAGTTACTTAAGTGTTTTTTTTACATTTTAGATTTTTTAAATAATAATTTTAACACTGATTTCAGTTTGATTGTTTTTAAATGCCAGAAGAGGTTCTTATGTGGAGCTTGTTCTCACTCAGCTATGTGGCTAAGTTATGTTGCACAAGAACAAACAAGGAGTGAGCTACCAGCCCCTTCAAACCTGCCCCACCATCCAATATGATCACGGCTGATCTATGCTGGCCTCAACTCGCCTTATGTGCCAATTCCTCATAACTCTCAATTCCTCAATATCTCAAATAAATATCTATCCCCATATTAAATATATCCATTGTCACCTACATATATTTAATGATCTAGCCTCCACCACCATCAGACAGAATTGCAGAGGTTCAGCATCCTCTAAGAGCAGAAATGTTGATGCATCTCAATTTTCAATTACCTTGTCCCTTTTTTGTATGTCCCCTTGTTTGTGACTCTCCCACCTGCGAAAATACCCCAACATTTTCTCTTTATTTCTTTCTTTTAAAATCTTTTTATTTGTTTTTTTCAAAAACAAAAACAAAACAAAAAAATAATGATAAACATAACAATGATATTGATACATAGGGATTAGGATTACATTAATAACAGGTATAACCTAATATGAGTCCAGTGTCAAAATACACATTGAATATAGACCTCTCCGGTCTCTATGTAAATACAGTTAAGTGTTTAAAAGAGAGCTTATACATATATAAAAACAAAAAGATAAAATGAAAAAAAAGGGAAAAAAGAGAAAAAAGGAAAAAACAAACCCCCCTAAACTAGGAAAAAAAAAAAAACAGAATCTGGGCTGCAAAGAATTTCAACAATTTATGTCCCTGTTTGTCGTCAAGTCCGTTCCACCGTATAAAGGTAAAATAATTATTATAACAGTTGGAGAGGGGACAATTTATGTCGTATGAAAATGTTGAATAAATCTTCCCCAAGTCCTATCAAATTTAACCAAGAGTTCAACAATGTCACTCCTAATTTTTTCTAAATTTAAATTCTAAATTTAAACATGATATTGTTTCAGAGTGTGGTCGGAGGATTAGAGTCTTTCCATTTAAATAAAATAGATCTTCTGGCAATTAATGTGGTAAAAGCAATCAGCCGATGGGCGGAATGGGACAGATGAATAGAATCTAACATTGGTAGCCCAAAAATTGCAGTAATAGAATGAGGTTGTAAACCAATACCTAAAACTACAGAAATAGTATCAAAAATGTATTTCCAGTATTTTGTCCAAAAGTGGGCAGGACCAAAACATACGAGTCGATGAGACCACTTCAGAATTACATCTGGTAGGATATATATGACCATAAAAACGAGCTAACTTATCTTTTGACATACGAGCTCTGTGAACCACCTTGAATTGTATCAAAGCGTGTCTTGCACACATTGAGGAAGTATTAACTAATTGAAGAATCCTCTCCCATTTCTCTATAGAGAAATTTGGAGTTCTCTTTCCCAGTCATTCTTGGTTTTATCAAATGTATCTATTTGTAATTTCAAAATCAACTCATAGTCGTTATTAAGCCTTTCTGATAAGGGTTTAAATGTAAACATTTTCTCTCTCAGATTACCTTGGGATGTTTGCACAAGGTTACGCCTCGGTTCTTCTAAATTCAGACCCAACCTGTCTTCCTTCTCTTGAAAGGGTAATCAATCCTCTCATCCCAGAAATTAACTTGGTTAATGTCTTGATTTTTGACTCCTGATCTTTGTCAAAATGAAAATATTAACAAGCATCTCACAGGATGAGAGGGGGACAAAGAGTTTAAGGAAAGAAACAAAAGCAAGGCAGCTCGACGTACTCCCATCAAGGATAGAAGAAAGAAACACGATGGATGAGATGGGGCCAGAATTGGAGCGCAAAGATTTCAGAAGATTGTAGGGCAGTGGGACAGAAAGTGAGGGATTAAGGGTTTAAAATATGAGAGAAATTATTTCAGAACAGCTTTTCTGTCCAAAACCTGGCAAAGAGCCAAATTGATGAGTACTGAATAAAACAAGTTAGGCAAAATAACTGATTACATCAGTCCACCATAAAGACATGCAAGTGTCTAAAGCATTCAAGCTGTCCCGATAGCTCAAAATTAAATCAGAAGTAATGAAATGTCACCCTCTGAGATAAAGACTAATCACAATTACAACAGAAGTAATACCTGGAACATAGTAAGTGAAGACAAGATCACCAAGGTTCAAAGCAGAAAATTTAATATCAATGCTGGAGGACGTTTGCTGTTCCAGATAAGGGAACGTTAACTGCTGAATGTTTTCTTGTAATTTCTTTAGTCAATTATTCACACCAACACTTATAAAGTGTTGATCAGCCATGATCATATTGAATGGCTCGAAGGGCCGAATGGCCTACTCCTGCACCTATTTTCTATGTTTCTATGTAAGACGTAATGAACAAGCCGGCTCTTTATTTATGAAAAAGGAGCACAGTTACTGATACTACATTTGACAAAATTTGTACCACATGAAAACATCGAAAACATGTTTATACTTTTTCCCCATTTCGCAAATAAATTTATACCTTTTCCTCATTCTCAACCCTTCATTTAATCTGATGAAAATCAAGTAGTTCAATCACATTTCAATAAATGTAGTTATTTGTCCTACACTTTCAGAAAATGTAAACTAACACCAATACAGTAAGAGTTATTAGCATAGAGTGCCCTCCATAATGTTTGGGACGAAGACTTGTAATTTAAAAAAATCAAACGTGGCTAAAGTGCACATTGTCAGATTTTATTAAAGGGTATTTTTATACATTTTGGTTTCACCATGTAGAAATGACAGCTGTTTTTATATATAGTCCCCCCCATTTCAGGGCACCATAATGTTTGACACACATGGCTTCACAGGCGTTTGTAATTGCTCAGGTGTGTTTAATTGCCTCCTTAATGCAGGTATGAGAGCTCTCAGCACCTAGTCTTTCCTCCAGTTTTTTCATCACCTTTGGAAACTTTTATTGCTGTTTATCAACATGAAGACCAAAGTTCTGCCAATGAAAGTCAAATAAGCCATTATGAGACCGAGAAACAAGAATAAAACTGTTGGAGACATTAGCCAAATCTTAGCCTTACCAAAATCAACTGTTTGGAACATCATTAAGAAGAAAGAGAGCACTGGTGAGCTTACTAATCGCAAAGAGACTGGCAGGCCAAGGAAGACCTCCACAGCTGATGACAGAAGAATTCTCTCTAAAATAAAGAAAAAACACCCGTCCGACAGATCAGAAACACTCTTCAGGAGTCAGCACGGCTCGAAATTAGCGGTTGCCCAGGTGCCACTGACCACTCAAAGTGCCACCGGGCAACCTAAACGTCGAGTCATTTTGCCCGGCTTGGCAACTTTGTTTATACCGAAGATATATCATGGGAAAGATGCTAAGTGTGGCATGACGGAGGGTCGGAGCGAATGACGGGCCCCGCACAGCAGCAGCAGCGGTTCCATCTCCTCCTCCTCCCGTACCCCGCCCGGCCTGATAACACTATAGGATCTTTGCTGATAACAGCCGCTGCTGCCACTCCGCCAACGGCGCTTTCAAAACAAACCCTTGGAGGAGGGAGGTGTCGGTCAGAGGCAGAAGTAGGGGGGGGTGGGACTGAGGATAGAGCGCGGTGATTGGAGGAGGGAGACGTGCCAAAACACTCCCGGCAGACCTGCACCGCAGCCAGGATGGATCCCGGTCTCCGGCGCTGCAGAAGCTGCCGAACCGCCACTGGACCATCCCCGTCCCCACCCGAGAGCCCCCCACACCCGGGGGTAGCCAGAGGCGTTGGGAGTCAGACGGGCGCGGTGCCCACAGCCAGCGCAGAGAAGCAGCGCTAAACCCAGCTCAACTCTGCCTGTCCCGCCAGGTTATCCCTGCCTGGATTTATGGGAAATATCTCATCAGTCCAGGCATGACCAGGCGAGACAGGCAGAGTTGAGCTGCATTTAGCACTGGATTGAGCGTCAGAAGCCTCGCGCGTGTGTGTGTGTGCGCATGCGCACGCGGCCGCCAAGATATTGTGTCCACCGGTCCCCTCCATATTTTGATAGCGATATGAGTGATGATGCCGGTGTTGTCCGAGGAGCGCTGACCTTCCTTCCCACCTCCTCTGCCCCTTCCTCTCTCTCTCTCTTGTACGCCCCCCTCCACCCCCCTTATCCTGAGACCCCTCCTCTCCATCCCACACTGATCCCCATTCCTGCCTCTATTCAGTCCTCATTGACATCCCCTGTGCTCCCCTCCTCATCTACCCCTCCCCCCCCAACTATTCATCCTGCACTGATCTCCCTATCCTCCTCGCATTGATTCTCCTGCCAATCCCCATCAATTCTACACTGGTCCCCCAATTCATCCTGTACTGACCCCCCTTCCCATCCATCCTGCACTGCTTCTCCCATCCATCCTGCACAGATTCCCCCCATTCAACCCCACTGTCATCCCCTGCGCTCTCCCCTCACAATTTTACCTACTCCAACCAACACACACTAATTTCCCTGCCTCAATCCATCCATTCCGCACCGATTGCCTTCTCAACCCCCCCCCCTCCCCACCTATCCATACTGCACTGATTCACACACACACACCCCACACCCCCCGCGACCCTATTGTGCTAGAAATGTCTTCAGAGCGAACACTGACTATGTTTGATAACGGAATGCAATCAAATATGTTTTAATTCCCAATGTTATTATTTGTTTTAATCCATAAAGATGGATTAATTAAATTGTGAACACGTGAAACATTAAAACCGCAGTGTTCGATTGTCACTGCTACCGTTGACACGTTATTACAGAATTCATTTTAACGGCAAATCAATGCTCTTAATATGGAGTATCAGTACTGTAGTTATTTAATGAGCAACATTCACAACCATACGTTGGATTTATCCAGGTTTTACTTCTACAGTCAGTCATATACATCACAAATTTGGTCAGGAGATATTTCAGTTGAAATTTTAACATTAATTCTGAAGTGGGAATGATGGAAAAAGCATTTATCAACATTTTTTTTTAAATTTGTTGCTTACAAACTGGGTATCTTCATTGCTGTTCACAACACATACAACTAATCTGAATGTCCGGTAATGTGGCGTCTTGACACCTTTAAATATATTACCAAAAGAACATTTGCTGCATTTATGTCCTTTGGCCATCTCTTGTTAGTTAGTGTAATGTTTAACCTGTCAGATGGGTATAGTCAGTTTTGACAGCTATTATCATAAAATGCCTTTAGAAAATTCCTTGTAACCTGTATATTTTGTTGTGGATAAATTATGTGGGAAGAGTGTTTCTGTACCAATAGCAATAACGACCCATGCTATGGACATGTCATGATAATTTTCGGTCCTTCACAGAAAACATGCTTGCATCAATCTGTAGTGTGCATGGTTAAGCATATATGTTATCATGGTCCAGGATTTATTGACACGTTGATCATACGCTGAATAATCCAACCACATTTTTGTTTGGAAGTGGAAAGAAATAATAAAAATTGCATTAATTGCAATGTGTAAAAAGAGTTGAGATACTGTATTATAATTTTGCTGCATGTCATTGTGGTATATATCATGTCTTGATTGGTGAATATGTTTAGTTTGTGACTTTATTTGAAGCAGAAATAATATGTGAATGCTTCATTGAGCATAATTCCGACTGGTAACTACGCACTTCGTCCGAGCACATTATCGCACGCGTCATGCAAGCTATCTTAAATGACCACCTAAACTGTCATCTGGCAACCTAAAAAGTTGCCACGGTTGCCCGGCTGGCAACAGGGAAAAAAAGTTAAGCGAGAGCCCTGGTCAGGTGTGAATTTGTCAATGATCACTGTCTGCAGATGACTTCATGAACACAGAGGCTACACTGCAAGATGCAAACCACTGGTTAGCCACATAAATAGGATGTGGGAACCGTTGGGTCCCAGTCACCACGGGGGGGGGTGTGGGTGTGGGGTGGGAGGGGAAGTGAGTATGTGGACGGGAGGGGTTTGCGAGGAGGGGGGAGATGGATGGATGTGGGGGGAGGAGGAGGAGGGATGTGGGGGGAGGGTAGAGGGTAGGGGGGGTGTGGGCGGGGTGTGGGGGGAGGGAGGATGTGGGAGGGGTAGGTGGTTTGGGGGAGGGGGTGTGGGAGGGGGGGTGTGGAGGGGTTGTGGGCAGGGGGTGTTGTGGAGGAGGGGTTTGTGGGGGGACGGGGAGTGTGGGGGGGAGGGGGTTGAGGGGTGGGACGGGTGGTTGTGCGGGGAGGTTTGGTTGTGCGGGGGAGGGGTGGTTGTGCGGGAGAGGGGTGGTTGTGGGGTAGAGGGGGGTTGTGGGGTAGAGGTGGGGTTGTGGGGGGGAGGGGTGTGTGGGCGGGGTGTTGTGGGGGGTGTCGGCGGGGGGGTTGTGGGAGGGAGGGGATGTGTGTGGGCAGGGAGGGGTTGTGGGGGGAGGGATTGTGGGGGTGGAGGGGTGTGTGGGAGGGAGGGGTGTGTGGGAGGGGGGTATGTGTGGGCAGAGGGGTAGTGGGGGAGGGTTGTGGGGGGAGGGTTGTGGGAGGGGGAGGGTTGTGGGGGCGGAGCGGTGTGTGGGAGGGGTATGTTTGGGCGGGGGGGTTGTGGGGGAGATGGGTGTGTGGGAGAGGGGTGTGTGTGGGCAGGGGGAGGGTTGTGAGAGGTGTGTGGGAGGGAGGGGTGTGTGGGGAGGGAGGGGTGTGTGGGGGGAGGGGTGTGTGGGGGGGAGGGGTGTGTGGGGGGGAGGGGTGTGTCAGGGGGAGGGTGTGTGGGGCAGGGGGGGAGGGGGGGTGAGAGCTCGGAGTAAAGACGGGGGAAGAGCCATGGGGGAGAGTGCTGTATGACGGGGAGGGGGGCAGGAGCCAGCGAGGGGGACCAGAGGAGAAGGGGTTGGGGTTGCGATGGAGACTCACAGCGGGCGCTAGTCGCTGGTTGCTTCGCTGGTTGTTCTCCTCCGTCAGGATCAGAGTCTCCGCTTTCCGTTTGCCGACATCGGCGCCATCGCCGACTCCGCGCTGGCTGGGCTGCTTTGGCCGTTTCCGGTCCCTCCCTCCGAAAATTGTGTCCGGTTGGAGACCTCCGACCTCCCGCAGCTGCAGTAAAGGTGCGATGGCGCAGGAAGGGGCGGACCGTCACGCGGAGTAACAGGACGGCTGAGAATGGCAGGAGAGGCGATCGATCTGCGTACTTGCGGTTTTAAAGTTTTTTTAAACCTCGATAACTCTTACCAGCTTCCACCGATCGGAACAAAACTTGGTGCAATTACAGCATAGGAGAACGGTGAGTAAGCTGGAGAAAAATCGTAGCACTATCGCGTTGCGCTATTGCGCAAATAGAATGACCGCCAAACTGGAAGATAACAAGATCAGAGTTTTAGTTATGTATAGATGGCCGGGTTACAGTTTGCCAAGAAGTACTTAGAAGAGCAACCACAGTTTTGGAAAAAGGTCTTGTGGACAGATGAGACAAAGATTAACTTATATCAGAGTGATGACAAGCGCAAAGTATGGAGTAGAGAAGGAGCTGCCCAAGATCCAAAGCATACCACCTCATCTGTGAAACACGGTGGTGGGGAGTTATGGCCTGGGCATGTATGGCTGCTGAAGGTACTGGCTCACTTATCTTCATTGATGATACAACTGCTGATGGTAGTAGCATTATGAATTCTGAAGTGTATAGACACATTCTATCTGCTCAAGTTCAAACAAATGCCTCAAAACTCATTGGCCGGCAGTTCATTCTACAGCAAGACAATGATCCCAAACATACTGCTAAAGCAACAAAGGAGTTTTTCAAAGCTAAAAAATGGTCAATTCTTGAGTGGCCAATCACCCGATCTGAACCCAATTGAGCATGCCAAAACAAGCATAAGCTAAAGATGGCTGCAATGCAGGCCTAACAGAGCATCACCAGGGAAGACACCCAGCAACTGGTGATGTCCATGAATCGCAGACTTCAAGCATTCATTGCATGCAAAGGATATGCAACAAAATACTAAACATGACTACTTTCATTTACATGACATTGCTGAGTCCCAAACATTATGGTGCCCTGAAATGGGGAGACTATGTATAAACACTGCTGTCATTTCTACATGGTGAAACCAAATTATATAAAAATGGCCTTGATTAAAATCTGACAATGTGCACTTTAACTACATGATTTTTTCTATTGCAAATCTCAAATTGTGGAGTACAGGCAAATAAATAAATGATGGGTCTTTGTCCCAAACATTATGGAGGGCACTGTATTTGTGGAGATGTTGCATCTTCTGTTTGTTGAGTCAATATCATTATAAGGAAAGCTTGAAAAAACATACACAAGATTCCAAAGTAGTGAGGCACAATCCCACCTCCTCACTAATGTCACTCTTCCTGATGTAGCATACATATTCCAGCAGCTATTCAAAACTGAAAGCTCGAATCTCTTAGAGACCCCTATTTACAACATTCCCTGGAACGTGTGGAGGATTGTCACGAGAATTTCCTTGTAATACTGAGCTTTCAGAAGAAATTTAATTTCAAATGGATCTTCTTTGCTAAATTTCATAGACAAAACCAGGAAAGCAATCGTTTTGCTTGTAATGAAGCAATCTTGCATGTTTGGACATTTCATCAATGTGTAACAGAACTTGCAATGGAGCAATATGCAAAAGATGCCAATCACAAAATAATTGAATTCAGAAATTCAAGGACTACAACCATCTAAGTCACATTCCTTTTGCTGAGAATATGCTGCCTTCCCTTATACAGAATATGCTGCCTTCCCATGATACAGATCTCACTGAACTCATTTCCACTCACCAACCTCCACTTTCAGTGGCTCATCATCAGTCAACTTCTGCACAACGCCAACATCAAACACTTTTTACCCTCCTCTTTCGGTTTTACCAACTATACCTGGTTTGGTTTTTCAAAACCCCCCAAGATCTATTCTCCATTTGATAATATTTATGCACATAAGCATAGAAGCAATATCTCTCCTGAAAACTTCTCGCTTCCCACAATTCCTACACCCTCAAACATCTCCTATAGGTACCTTTATGGTGCCTTTATCCATTCAGTACGCTGCATTCGCTGGTCTGATGTGCATTGATTCACAGATGCATGCTTGAGAACTATAGCCGATGTGTACGTGTACTTGTCTGTGTATACACATACATTTTTACATGCACCAAATAACTCATATTTCATCCCTGCAACTCCTGAATATGCTTTCCTCATGCACCCACAACCTTAACTGAAACCCAACCGCAAAAACCATACAAAACCAAATGTGCACTCAGTTGCACGGCTGGTGAAACTAAAAATCAAGTTGACTATAACTACAACTTTCATTCACACAAGATCTAAAGCAGTGACTCCCAAAACACTTTCACACAATGTCCTGAACTATTAACCATTTCTTTCTCCTTGCATGGCCTGCTGAGTATTTCCAGCATTTGCAGATTTATTTCCAATTTCCAGCATTCACAGTATTTTGCTTTCCAATGTTTCAACATATTTTACTTTGCATATTTGACCACTGTTTGACCTCGAGATTATCTGCAAGGCACTGAAGCTTTGATAGCTTTTCTAAATTAACAGAGACTTCAGAGCATTACCATAAAGTTAATTAGGGGAAATCAGTGGACAATTTGCAAAACAATTCCATTCAACCAACATCATGAATCGAACATTTCAGCTGCTTGTTTTTTTTTTAATTCTCTACTCCATTTCCATTATGATCTTGCTGCCCTCAATCTCCTACAAACAATGTAAATTCAAGGAGTATAATGGCATGTTTCAATTTTTGAATATTTTCTGACATCTGTTGACAGTCTTTGTACTGTTCTATTATTGCCTTATATACATCTCCTGGTCCACTTTTTGGGGTTAACCTGTACTGTAAAAATACCATTCTGCTCTTCCACATCATCCCTTTTTACATTTATCCCACCTTCTTTGCAGCTTCTTAGTCTTTCCTTTTTCTCTTTCCCTCCCTTCCATTTCTGTGCTTTGTTGCTTAAAACATTTTTTAAAGTATTGTATCAACGGCAAATATTAGGTCTGTTTGTGCCTCCAAGAAGATACCGCTCCTGTTGAGTATTTTCAAGTTTTATTTCAGATCTCTAACAGGTTCAGTGTTTTGCTTTTAATATACAATTTGCCCAGCAATATCACTTGCAAAATCAGATAATACAACAAAAGCTCATTGAGTCATGTAAAAGACAAAGAACATATCCATTCTTTCTGCAGATGTTGTACAGCTTACTGAGTTTTTCTGAGATTTTCCTTTTCATAATAGACACAAAAGGCTGCAGATGTTGGATTCTATATCAAAAAAACTGCCAGCGAAACTCAACCGGTCAGGCAGCATCAGTGAAGGGAAATGGACAAATGAAGCCTTTCTTCCCTCTGGTCTTCCTCTCTGCTCGAAGCGTCAACTGTCCATTTCCCTCCACAGACGCTGCCTGGCCTGCAGAGTTACTCCAGCAAGTTTATTTTGCTCTTTTTTTTCTATATATGATCTCTGCTGTTATCACCTTGTAGTTGAACACATATAGAAATTTTTCATGGCGCTCCGCCCTTTGTCTCTAATGTTGTATTTTAATAAAGTGTTTAACCTGTGTGTAACATTAATGCAGCAAAGGGTGACATTTGTTTTAAAGCACCTCTAAAGTTTTTGGAAAAAATGATTTTTTTGTTTATTTGGCTAAGTTTGGGAAGCAGTTCAATAGATAGAAACAGTTCAATAGATATTCCAAACGATAAAATGCAATTTAATTTGTTATGCTTCCACTTAACCTATAACGCTACTTGTTTGTGTTTCTTAAAATCACAGCCAAAAAAACTTTCCTCAAGCAAGTTTTAAAACTTTTTTTAAATCCATGATCGATAAAATCCACAAATTGGACAAGCTCTGATTTTTATTTAGACGCATATAATTGTACCATCCAGTAGGTGGCAGTAAAGTAGCACATTTGCAACAGTGGTAATATTATATGACTGTTGTCAGGTAGAAACAGCATGTTTCAAGCTCATATTCTGCAGAAAAAATAAACAAAATATTTCAAATTCCATGATAACTTTACGTCAATTTTTATTAAGAATACACTTTTACAGAACTATTTTTTTCTGTATAATCAATAGACGACGACAATTACAGAATGCACCATTTCTGGATAGGAAACCACAGCAGAGAACTGATCCTAATCAGGATCAGATCGAATTATATCCTGATCTAGTGGAGCTTCTGAATGTAACAGGATACTTCAGTTGTGATAGTGATGACAGCTGCAACACAGATGTCAAGTGGAACCTCATTAAAAAGCTGTGTTAACCAAAACAGTAATGAAAGTATGTATAGAAAGGAACTGCAGATGCTGGTTTACACCGAAGATAGACACAAAATGCTCGAGTAAATCAGCGGGACAGGCAGCAACTCTGGAGAGAAGGAATGGGTGATGTTTTGGGTCTGAAGAAGGGTCACGACCCGAAACGCCACCTATTCATTCTCTCAAGATATGCTGCCTGTCCCGCTGAGTTACTCAAGTAGTTAGTCTATTACAAACCCACTGATTACCACCACTATCTAGACTACACTTCTTCCCATCCTGCCCCCTGCAAAGACTATCCCCTCCTCTCAATTCCTCCGTCTACGCCACATCTATGCCCAAGATGAGGTGTTCCATATCAGGACATACAATATGTCCTCATTCTTTAGGGAACGAGGATTCCCCTCTTCTATCACAGATGAGGTCCACACAGGTCTCCTCGATACCCGCACCTCCGCTCTTGCTCCCCCTCCCCCAGTCACAACAGGGACAGAGTCCCCTAGTCCTCACCTTTCACGCCGTCAGCCGTCACATAGAGCACACAAATCCTCTGACATTTTTGCCACCTCTAACGGGATCCCACCACTAGTCACATCTTTACATCGCATTTAACTTATGACAGCTGTCAACTAAGTGGACAATGAAGTAGACAAAATGTTCAGAAATTGTGTTATAATAGGATGGATGTTTATTTAAAAACATTTGGAACTATCATCAATTTTTTCTTAAAACAGTGGGGGGGGGGGGATACTCTCTAGCATACAACACAATCAAACTTTGGCTTCACAAGATTTCTCCATGAAAATTCAACAACAAATATTTCATGAGATAGCAATAGACAATAGGTGCAGGAGTAGGCCATTCGGCCCTTCGAGCCAGCGCCGCCATTCAATGTGATCATGGCTGATCATCCATTGTAATCAGTACCGTAATCAGTGCCCCGTTCCTGCCTTCTCCCCATATCCCTTAACTCCGCTATGCCTAAGAGCTCTATCTAACTCTCTCTTGAAAGCATCCAGAGAACCAGCCTCCACCACCCTCTGAGGCAGAGAATTCCACAGACTCACAACTCACCGAGTGAAAAAGGTTTTCCTCATCTCCGTTCTAAAATGGCTTCCTACTTATTCATAAACTATGGCCCCTGGTTCTGGACTCCCCCAACATTGGGAACATGTTTCCTGCCTCTAGCGTGTCCAAACCCTTGATAATCTTATGTTTCAATAAGATATCCTCTCATCCTTCTAAATTCCAGAGTATACAAGCCCAGCCGCTCCAATCTATCAACATATGACAGTCCCGCCATCCCGGGAATTAACCTCGTGCACTCCCTCACTAGCAAGAATGTCCTTCCTCAAGTTTGGAGACCGAAACTGCACACAATACTCCAGGTGTCGTCTCACTAGGGCCCTGTACAACTGCAGGAGGACCTCTTTCCTCCCATACTCAACTCCTCTTGTTATGAAGGCCAAATGCCATTTGCTTTCTTCACTGCCTGCTGTACCTGCATGCTTACTTTCAGTCATCTGCCAATTTGAAAAGTAAATAAACAGCAGGCGTTAGAAATCTGTTTTTATATGTCAATTCCCAGAAGTAAAATGATTCTGTCATGTGTATCTGCTTTTTAATATCTGTTTGAACTGTATGACCATATATATACAGGGCTCGAAATTAGCGGTTCCACCTCCTTCTCCTCCCGCACCCCGCCTGCCCTGATAGGGCCGCTGCTTGCCACTCTGCCAACGGCGCTTTCAAAACAAACCTTCTCGCACGCCAAGGCCGGGAGGAGGGAGGGAGGGGGAGGCCTGCTTCCGCCGTCTGAAGCAGCTGCACCAAAGATCCTATAGCTATAGGATCTTTGAGCTGCACCGCTCGGCCCCGCACCTTGCTGTTGGCTGGCGGAGGAGGGAAGGTGGTGACGAGGAGATCCCAACCGCCTCCCCCTTTGGCGGCGGCACTTGGCGGTGGACAGGAATGGCCAAGGCAGCGGGGCAATGTTGTCGGAGGATCTCTCCCTCTCTCTCCCCCCTCCACCCCCCCCCCTTATCCTGAGACCCCTCCTCTCCATCCCGCACTGATCCGCATTCCCGCCTCTATTCAGTCCTCACTGACATCCCCTGTGCTCCCCTCCCCATCTACCCCCATCTACCCCCCCCATCTATTCCTCCTGCGCTGATCACCCTATCCACCTCGCATTGATTCTCCTGCCACCCCCCCATCCATCCTACACTTGTCCCCAATTCATCCTGTACTGACCCCCCTTCCCATCCATCCTCCACTTCTCCTCCATTCATCCTGCACTGATCCCCCCCATTCATCCCGTACTGACCCACGCTCCATTTACCCTGCACCGATCCCCCACATCCATCCTCTAGTGATCCCCCCATTCATCTTTTACTGAGCCCCCCCATTCACCCTGTACTGATCCCCTCATTCATCCTGTACTGATCCCCTCATTCATCCTGTACTGATCCCCTCATTCATCCTGTACTGATCCCGTCATTCATCCTGTACTGATCCCCTCATTCATCCTGTACTGATCCCCCATTCATCTGTACTGATCCCCTCATTCATCCTGTACTGATCCCCCATTCATCTTTTACTGATATCCCCCATTCATCCTGTACTGATCCCCTCATTTATCCTGTAGTGATTCCCCATTCATCCTGCACAGACCCTCCGATCCACACTGTACTGATCCACCCATTCATCCTGCGCTGACGCCCCCCCCTATCCATCCTGTACTGAACCCCCCCATTCAAGAAGAATGGGAGGAACAGTCTGAAGAAGGGTCTCAACCCAAAACTTTTCCTATTTCCTTCGCTCCATAGATGCTGCCTCAGCCGCTGAGTTTCCCCAGCACTTTAGTCTACCCCCATTCATCCTGTACCGAACCCCCCATTCATCCTGTACTG
Organism: Malacoraja senta; assembly: GCA_038087875.1. Taxonomy (NCBI): domain Eukaryota; kingdom Metazoa; phylum Chordata; class Chondrichthyes; order Rajiformes; family Rajidae; genus Malacoraja; species Malacoraja senta. The sequence goes on along the minus strand of JAXLNO010000230.1, from coordinate 89,125 downwards.
ATCCCCCCCATTCATCCTGTACTGATCCCCCCCCATCCATCCTGTACTGATCCCCCCGTTCAACACCACTGACATCCCCCGTGCTCTCCCCTCACAATTTTACATACTCCAACCAACACGTACTAATTCACCTGCCTCAATCCATCCACTCCGCACCGATTGCCTTCTCAACCCCCCCCCCCCCCCCCATCTATCCACCCCGCACTGATTCACACCCCCCCCCCCCCTCCCTGACCCTATTGTGCTGGAAATGTCTTCAGAGCAAACATTGACTATGTTTGATAACGGAATTCAATCAAATGTGTTTTAATTCCCAATGTTATTATTTGTTTTAGTCCATAAAGATGGATTAATTAAATTGTGAACACGTGAAACATTAAAACCGCAGTGTTCGATTGTCACTGCTACCGTTGACACGTTATTACAAAATTCATTTTACGGCAAATCAATGCTCTTAATATGGAGTATCAGTCCTGTAGTTATTTAATGAGCAACATTCACAACTATAGGTTGGATTTATCCAGGTTTTACTTCTACAGTCGGTCATATACATCACAAATTTAGTCAGGAGATATTTCAGTTGAAATTTTAACGTTAATTCTGAAGTGGGAATGATGGAAAAAGCGTTTATCAATAATTTTTTTAAAATCTGGTGCGTATCTTCATTGCTGTTCACAACACGTACATCTAATCTGACTGTCCGGTAATGTGGCGTTTTGACACCTTTAAACATATTACCAAAAGAACATTTGCTGCAGTTATGTCCTTTGGCCATCCCTTGTCAGTTAGCGTAATGTTTAACCTGTCAGATGGGTATAGTCGGTTTTAACAGTTATTATCATAAAATGCCTTTAGAAATTTCCTTGCAACCTGTATATTTTGTTATGGATAAATTATGTGGGAAGCGAGAGTGTTTCTGTACCAATAGCAATAGCGACCCATGCTATGGCCATGTCATGGTAATTTTCGGTTCTTCATAGAAAACATGCTTGCAACAATCTGTAGTGTGCATGGTTAAGCATATATGTTACCATGGTCCAGGATTTATTGACACAGGTTGATCATACGCTGAATAATCCAACAACATTTTTATTTTGGAAGTGGAAAGAACTAATAGAAATTGCATTCATTGCAATGTGTAAAAAGAGTTGAGATACTGTATTATAATTTTGCCGCATGTCAATATGTTATATATCATGTCTTGATTGGTGAATATGTTTAGTTTGTGACTTTATTTGAAGCAGAAATAATATGTGAATGCTTCATTGAGCATAATTCCGACTGGTAACTACGCACTTCGTCCGAGCACATTATCGCACGTGTCATGCAAACCGTCTTAAATGACCACCTAAACTGTCATTTGGCAACCTAAAAAGCTGCCAAGGTTGCCCGGCTGGCAACAGGGAAAAAAAGTTTAGTGAGGGCCCTGATATATATTATATAATTTCACTCTTTACTCCATCAGCTCACCGTCACCTCAGAATCGCATTTAGTGAGCAAAGTAAACTGTTCTATATTAATCTGCTGTTGTTATATTCAGTTGCTTCTGACAAAAAGATTAGTTCATCTTGTTAAGAAGCAGAGAAAAACTATAATTCAGTATAGACAGTCAGTGAAAGATCCTGACCCAAAACATCACTTGTCCATTCCCTCCAGTGAAGAAAGCTAATGGCATGTTGGCCTTCATTGCGAGAGGATTTGAGTTTAGGAGCAAAGAGGTCCTACTGCAGTTGTACAGGGCCTAGGTGAGACCGCACCTGGAGTATTATGTGCAATTTTGGTCTCCTACTTTGAGGAAGGACATTATTGCTATTGAAGGAGTGCAGCGTAGGTTCACCAGGTTAATTCACAGGGTGGTGGGACTGACATATGATGAAAGAATGTGTCGACTGGGCTTGTATTCACTGGAATTTAGGATGAGAGGAGATCTTATAGAAACATTTCAAAATTCTTAAAAGATTGGACAGGCTAGATGCAGGAAAAATGTTCCTGATGTTGGGGGAGTCCATAACCAGGGGTTACAGTTTAAGAATAAGGGGTAGGCCATTTAGGACTCAGATGAGGAAATACTTTTTCACCCAGAGTTGTGAATCTGTGGAATTCTCTGCTACAGAAGGCAGTGGAGGACAATTCATGTTTTGAAGAGGGAGTTAAATTTAGCTCTTGAATGCTATTTATTGTCATTCAAGCCTAGGCTTGAACGAAATATCATTACTACAGTTTTTTAACACATTACAAAAAAAAACAAGACCCACACTTAACACAGTTTACATAAACATCCATCACAGTGAGTCTCCAACACCTCCTCACTGTGATGGAAGGCAAAGTCTTAGGGCTAAAGGAATCAAAGGATATGGGGAAAAAGCAGGAACGGGGTACTGATTTTAGATGATGAGCCATGATAATATTGAAGGGCGGTGCTGGCTTGAAGGGCCAAATGGGCGACTCCTGCACCTATTTCTCTATGTTTCTATGTTTCTAACATAATTGGTTCTTGAAGCTTAACCACAGTATTTCCACATACCTTGACTGAAGGTGCAGTTTGAGAAATCCTAATTTTAAAAATCGAGGCACTGATGAAACAGTCAACAAATGTGACAGGGCCTTGAGATATTATGGGTTACGTGGCGAAATATACAGGGAACATAATATGCCACGTTGGGACTGATATGCTGAAGGGTCGATTTAACACAAATCCACATCACTGATGTCTGAAGAAGGGTCTCGACCCGAAACCTCACCCATTCCTTCTCTCCAGAGATGCTGCATGTCCTGCTGAGTTACTCCAGCTTTATGGGTCTCTCAACACTTATAAAGATGCATTGATACTCTGAGCCAGGAAACACAAATGATTTAAGAATTACGATGAACAATAGATGAATGGGTTGTAACTAGGTGTGAAATGTATTAGATGGCTGCGATTCAACTACTAAAGCAGACAAGGTATCAGGAGCACAATGCATTTTAAAATTAAGCTAATTGGCACCACTATAACATGAACCTACTAAAAGTGGCCTTTTGTATACGACCATGAAGGCCTCAGATAAGCAGCCTAAAGGGCCTGTCCCACTTGGCGATTTTTTCGGCGACTGCCGGTGTCATATCAGTGTCGCCAAAAGATTTTGAACATTTTGAACAAAAACACTGCGCGTCATACGTCATCACGGCGCGTCACCACCGCATCATGCCGCGAATTTTTCAGTGACCTGATACGTCAGTCAATGATGCCGGCAGTCGCCGAAAAAAAATCGCCAAGTGGGACAGGCCCTTAAACACCAACATCACCAAAAATGGTCTTGCTCATGTCTGATTGGCTGCCAATCACTTGGTGAACCATCTCATTGTTCTATAAAATGAATTTTGATTCTCTGGGAGAATCTAACCTCCCCCACAAAATGCATTATGCTTCTGGTCCCCCTATGTATGCTTGCAGTGGTGGAACAAAAGGCCCTTTGCAGATGCTGCTTCAGTCTCTGGGTGTTTCTTCATCCACAATATAGCTGAAATGAGCTCTTGGCTATTCAGCCACTGCTTTCAAGAAACTTTTCAGTTGTCGCACAAAGATAACTATTTATATATCCAAATACAATGGCAATGAACTTGTTGCAATCTGCTCCGAATTGTGTCAAAGCACTTCATTATATTTGTTATTCTTAAACTAAGAATATCTCTATAATACTAAAACTCTTCATCTTGTGTGTGGCCTTGTGTGTGGCGCTGTGTGTGTGTGTGTGTGTGTGTGTGTGTGTGTACGTGTGTGGCTGTGTGTGGCTGTGTGTGTGACTGTGTGTGGCTGTGTGTGTGTGTGTGTGTGTGTGTCCCTATCTACCCTCCCCACCCTCTCTACCGCCCACCCTCTCTACCCCTCCCTCCCCCCCACTCCACCCCTCTCCATCTCCCTCTCTACCCCTTTCTGCCCCTCTCCCTCTCTACTCCCCTCCACCTCCCCTCCCTCTCTACTCCCCTCCTTCTCCCTCTCTACCCCCTCCCCTCTTTCCCCTCCCTCTCTACCCCCCTCCCTCTCTAAGGATTGAAGAGGGAAAGGTGAAGAGGAGGAGGAGGGAGTGTTGGGGGAAGAGGAGAAATGAGCCACGCCTGCGCAGTTGGCGGCTATGCGTGAGTGGTGCAATATTGTGTTGGGGGAACGGGTGAGTGGTGGAATCTTGCGTTGGGGGAGCAACGGGTCTGCACAGTATCAGTTAAAAACCATCAAAATCATCTATCATCTAGACCAAAGACACAAACAAGTACACACACACACACGCAATGCTCACCTCACCATGAAATCACCTCTAATCAAATCCCACACTTTCAGCACTGACGCATTCTAGTAATGACAAAAGGACACAAAGTGCTGGAATAACTCAATACGTCAGGCAGCAACTCTGGAGAACATGGATAGGTGACATTTCGGATCAAGATCCTCCAAATCTGAAGAAGGGTCTCGACCTGAATGAAGCAGGGCCTCGACCTGAAATGCCACCTCGCCATGTTCTTGATATGCTGCCTGACTTTGAGTTACACCAGCATTTTGTGCCCTTTTGTGTATTAACCAGCATCTGCAGTTCTTTGTTTCTACTTCTTGTAATGACAATGTTGCTGTACGTTTTAGTTTACCGTACTCAGGCAAACTGACAGAATGGCAAACCACAACACAAAATATAATGTACTCTTATCAATATAATTTATACAATCTTAATTTAAATTAGTAGCAAATGATCAACACACCAGAATCGAAGCACTACAACATTTTTAGTCCACCACGGCAAAATGTTCTAACTCCACATACTGAACATTGTTCATCATTCAATGTATGGAGTAGTTTTAAACAGCATTTTTTTCATCAGTGAAATGTGAAAATGTTTTCTTTCCTCATCCTTAAAAATACACAGCACGAAATGAAACCGAAATGCCACTGAACTCTGTCACCTACCATGATTTTGGCTCTCCAAAATGTAGGTAGTTAATGCTGTACAGATCCATATCTTCCGTGTGCCAAGCAAAAGTAGTTTTCCACATTCCAAAGTACAAATATGGTGTGTTCACGCCTTCAATAGCTATCCCACTTTCTTCTGCCACCACATCCAAGATTGTATTCAAACGACTGATATTCCACTCACCGACATCCTAGAAGATTAACACTTGATATTAATCATGGGGATCGATAAACATAGTGCACTCAGGTGCTGAAAAATAGAAGTGACACTGAAACACTAATGTCAAAAAAAAATTACAGTAGTTTGTTTCTAATAATAATAATATTTCCACCACATAGCGCATAAAGGATAACGAGAACGAATCAAAATAAAATTAGGATTTTGTTGTCTTTTGGCAGCCAAGAAACACAATCAATTCCATAAAAAACTAATTCCTTTGTGCAACTTCGTCCAGTTACAAATTGAGCCAAACACCAAAGGTAGCTTGTAGAACAGTTACCTTTCTACAAAAGGTAGCCCTTCAGCCCACCGAGTCCACGCCCACCAGCGATCCCCGCACATTAACACTATCCTGCACAAACTAGGGATAATTTACATTATACCAAGCCAATTAACCTACAAACATGTCCATCTCAGTGCTCAAATCAATGCAAAAGATTAATTGCATTGGTAACAGTCTCCTATCAACATGCAACAGGAAATTAAAATATAATCCCATTTACATAAGAGAGAATAGCAACACGGAACTGCAGATGCTGGTTTATTTTTTTTTAAATACACTAAGTGCTGGAGTAATTCAGCGGGCAAGGCAGCATCCCTGGAGAACGTAGATAGGTGATGTTTCGGGTTTTAATTTTAACATCACCTATATATGTTCTTCAGGGATGCTGCCTGACTTGCTGAGTTACACCCGTACTTTGTGCCTTTTTTTTACAAAAAAGAGATACAGGAGGAGGAGGAGGAATGCAAGGGAAAAAGGAGGGAGTGCGTGTGGGGGGTGGGGGGGGGGGGGGAGGGAAGGAGGGATCATTAAGGTTAGGGAAGTCAGAGAGATCCGAGAGGCTATTTTGTGGATGGCTCAGAGGCAGGTTCGGGAGGTGGATTTAGACGTTCAGAGGAGATGACAAGGAGCATCATGATGTCTCAGGATTCAACTGGGAAAGTCAAAAGGGAAGATTGTACGATGGTAGAAAAAGGAAATGGTGACATGCCATCAATATCTAACAACACAGTAATAAAGGTTACGTACTTGACGTCTGGACTGAAGCAGAGTTGAAAAGTGAAATTTGAAGACTGCATTGTTTGCTCCTAATATGTTGACTGTTTTTTCTTTAACATATTTTCCTGTAAAATGCATATTTGCCAACTGAACACAGACATTTGTAATTTAGAAAATTAAGTGGAAAATAGATCCAGCAGCAAATTGCACTGCAGTTCTTTGTCAATAAGGTCGATGTGTGAGCAGTAAATCCTCCTCTGATGTGCACAGATTAACCTTAATTGAATCCAAGGTAGTTCCTCAGAATGTCAACATTTCAGAGGCGACACAAAAACAATAGTTGGAAAAAAAAATGTTTCAAAATATAATTCAATCAAATGCTGGACAACATGAATGTACAAAAAATTTAAGGTGAAACTCTTGACATTTTGATGTAGTTTGATTTAGCTATTCCGTCTCATGATAATATCGTTAGGACAAGTAGGCCTTATGACAATTTGAACTGGCTGTCATGTTTATCACAAGATGGGCTGATCTCCTACCTTGGCTCCATTTTCCTACATTATCCCCATAGACCTTGATTTGCTTAATGTCTAGGAATCTCTCTATATTTTTCTTCTACAATCTTCCAAGGTAGACAATTCCAAAGAGTTACCATCTAAATAAAAGAAAACTCTCCTTATCTCAGTCCTAAATGACCCGTCTTATTTGGAGACTATGGTTCTTGATTCTCAGCTCCCTAACCTTTCTGTTACATACTGTAAGAATAGTCCTAGAAAATTGGGTCCTGACCTCCCTACCATCGAAGGGACAGCCAGCATCAGAGACCCACACGATACTGGCCACTCAGTCATTTCTCTACTGCCATCGGGAAGGTATAGGAGCCTGAAAATTGTAACATCCAGTTTCAGGAGCAGCTTCTTCCCAACAATCATCAGGCTATTAAACACTATAACCTCCAACTAAGCTCCGAACTACATAGACTTAGTTGTTTTGATGTCTTTGCAGTATTTTTGCTTATTTGTTGTGCTGTTGCAAGTAAGAATTTCATTGTTCTGCTTTGGGACTTTTGACAGTAAAACACTCTTGAATGTTCAAAGTTTGAATGAGATCACCTCTTTCTTCTCAACTCCAGTGAATACAGGCTTAGTCCACACACACTCTTATTTGTCAAATTCACTTTTTTTTAAATCAAATTCTTTTTAATAAGCAGGCAAAATCTACACACTGTTCTCAAGAATGGTGTTGCCAACACCTTATATAATCAATTTTTGAAATCCAGAAATAAGGAGACAAAATCTGCACACTGCACTCCAGGGCAGTCTTACTAACACACTCTATAATCAACTTTCTATGAAATCCAAAAAAGTCCAGTCATCTAGCAAAACTGTTAAGTATCTATCTGCTGGAACAGCATCTTTGCCTTTGATATTGAGTTGGCTCATTCGCAACATTCTGTTGTAAGCGGTTTAAGAAAAAAATAATTCTTGGTAAATTAGTGCTAGTAAATGAATTAAGCAATGGATTTGAACAAGGCATATTCATCATCTACAAAGAGGGTTAAAAGTTAAATTTATGTTTACATTTTAATGATAATTGGCAATTACAACAGACAATGATTTAAAAAGAACTGGCAATACCTTCAGCATAAAATAAAATTATGGTGTTTTTGCAAAACAGCACAGTAGAGGGCACTCCAAGCATACACCTCAAGTCTACAATTTTTGCACATCATATTATATTTCAGCTTTAAATACTTTTGGGCCAATAAAGATTAAGGTGATTTAAAAAAATACCAAGAACACTACTTTATGTAATTAAAATCACAAAATAAATTTGACAGTCACTCAAAACAGTTATTTCTTCAAAGATGCATACAATTATGGGCTTTGAGAATAGAGACATGGAATATTCAGGTCAAATTGAATGTATTGTCCTCTGGAGTACGGTGAGGTAGAGTTACAATGAAAATCATGCTTAAAGCAGCATGCATAAACATAGATAAAACCTAAAAACAAATTACATAAGTTATTCAAGACAGTGAAAAGAAAAAAAACTGTAAAAACAAAACATTAGTTCAAAATTCAGAGTTTAGTTTAGAGATACAGTGCGGAAACATGCCCTACGGCCCATGGAATCTGCACCGACTAACAATCACCCATACCGTGGTTTTATGGTATCCCAGTTTTGCATCCTACACAGTCTTCATGAGCAGACTAGAATGCTGTGGAAGAGTTACTGGAATCACACAGTGATGAGCTTACAAATGCAGACATATATAGCTTGAGCAACTGCACATTTTTATTATCTAAAATAATGATTAAAATGTTAATAACATAATTTGTTATTTAAGGGACCTGCGGTGATGTATTTTTAAATACTTTGGGGGGGGGTTTAATTAAAGTAAAAGCTTTTTGATAGGAATTTTTGCTCGATCATGTATTTTCTCCATAACACAGGCCATTCAAAATGATGATAAACTGTACTCCAATAGGAAAAAAACACATGAAAGTAAGATGGCAGATGCTGATTTATTGCTGCATTGGTGAAAAGTGATATAATTTTGAAGTAAAATTACACATTTGCTTGCTAAGTTAAAACAAGAATCAGAGCAGTCTATGCACCATCTAAAAACAAACATGAGATTATCCATTTAGTTTATTTTCAAGATGTTAATGTACCTTAATTTGTAGGGTTATCACTATGCTTCACCACAAAACAGAATATTAGATGATATGTGAAACCAAGGTAATTAAAAAATATTATACCCTATATCTGCCTCATTCTTTGTTGCATCTCATTCCATATCAATTCCTGTCAAATCAAGGTTGTCAAATAAGTGTTGGAAACACCTACCTTTCATTTCAGGTTCTGCCACTATGCCTTAGTCATGGTTCATTAAAGATATAAATAAATTGTGACCCTTCTGTTCTCATAAATTTAATCCCAAGTCCATTCTCCCTTTCATCAACAAGGTCCATCAATTGCCCCACTTTATAAATCATGTGTATATTTGAATTCCTCAATTAAGATTCCACATTTATTTCAAAGTGGCATTCTGCACAATTTTGACCTTATCTTTGGCAACACAGCTGAAACCTCGATACTGAGGTAACCCTTCTCCCATGCTTCCTGTTGTTTACCCAGGTAAAGAGAGGGTGCTCTTCCCTGTTTCTTATAGAAACTTACAAAATTCTTAAGGGGTTGGACAGGCTAGATGCAGGAAGATTGTTCCCGATGTTGGGGAAGTCCAGGACAAGGGGTCACAGTTTAAGGATAAAGGGGAAATCCTTTAGGACCGAGATGAGAAAAACATTTTTCACACAGAGAGTGGTGAATCTCTGGAACTCTCTGCCACAGAAGGTAGTTGAGGCCAGTTCATTGGCTATATTTAAGAGTGAATTAGATGTGGCCCTTGTGGCTAAAGGGATCAGGGGGTATGGAGAGAAGGCAGGTACAGGATACCGAGTTGGATGATCAGCCATGATCATATTGAATGGCGGTGCAGGCTTGAAGGGCCGAATGGCCTACTCCTGCACCTATGTTTCTATGTTTCTATTCCAACCCATCTCACCAAAGCCAGAAACTTCCTGTAAGGGCATCCTCTAACCTCCAGATCTACCCTTGGATCCCTCAACATTTCATCCCATGTTAACATCATCCAGATATAAAGTCAGCTTCCACATTCACATTGGCAATATCCAGCTCTACTTCTTTTTTGTTTGTAAACCAGCATCCGCAGCTTCTTGTTTCTGTGTCCAATGCTCAATATTAGATCAGTTTTAATGTATTCCAATTAAATATTGCATGTATCCAGTTCCATTATTGTTGATCCATACCATAAAGAAAACAAGATCCAAACATCATTCCAGGAAAATAATACATTTTCTTGTATTCTGCCGTTTCAGGCAGTCTAAGAAATATAGTAAAAAATGTACAGATGAGGGGATGGAATCAATGAGGAACTGAGAGGCTAATTTGCATGACGGACTGGGTCACATCTACAGCTCTCTCCAATTATTTTCCTCTTGAGCAGAACAATTGCCAAACCAAATTGTGATGCATCCCAATAGGTTACCTTCCATGGTGTATCTATAAAAATTGGTAAGAGTGGTTGGAGACATACCAAATTCCTTAATCTTCTGTGGATGTAGAGGTGTTGGTGTGCTTTCTTGGCTGTAGTGTCAATTTGATTGGACGAGGATAAATTCACACATTGGAATTTGAACCTCATTACCATTTCAACTTCAGCACGATTGATACTGACTGGAGCTGTAGTCAATAGCTGTAGTCTGACAAAGGGTCCTTATTATCCAGATGTTAAGGGATGTGTGTAGGGGCAGGGGGGGGATGATGTCTGCCATGGATATGTTGCAACGGTAAGCAAATCGCAGTGGATCAATGCCGGAGTTAATGTGCCATGACCAGCCTTGTGGACCACTACATGATGGAGGATGTCAGAGTCACCAAAACGCTAATCATTAAGGCCTGTTAGCGTGTCCTTTTTGGAATTGGGATGATAATGGTTTTCCTATAGCAGGTGGGAACCTCAGATTAGCATAGGGAGAATAAAGATGTCCACACATGCCAGTTAGTTTGCACAGGCTCCTCGGACACAGCTCGCCATCCTGGCCTGTCACTTTCCATGGGTTTGCTCTCAGGTCAAGGTATTTTAAGGTTAAGGAGCGCTGGACGGTAAACAACTTGGTGGAAATGGAGTCAAAGTTACAGACACCAGTTTCAGATTTAAGAACTTGCGCTATGGAAACCTCAGGTGTTGCTTGTTGGGTTTGGAAAATAAGCAATGTAGCAATGCAGTTGATCAAATAATCTCACAAATTGTTTGAGGTGAGGGTAAACGAGGCAGCAGAAGGAACTTTTAAGAGAAGTAGAGAAAAGCAGTTAGAGATTACCATCAGAAACAGGATGAGCCTGATACCATACAGTTTTTACAAAAAAGATCAGAAAATTGCTCTCGGTGGCTTTCATGCTTTAGATGTAGTGGCGATTAATTGAGACTGATATATCCTGTCTAGACTACATCTCTTGGACTTAAGGAAGCTAAGATAAGGTTTGTTGTGTGGAAACAGCCAGATTAAAAGAGTAATAGTATTAATGAGTACTAGCGCATCAGGATTAGTACAAGTGTAGGAAGGAACTGCAGATGCTGACTTAAACCGAAGATAAGACACAAAAAGCTGGCGTAACTCAACGGGACAGAGAGAAATGCTGCCTGTTTCGATGTTACTCCAACTTTTTGTGTCTATTTTAGGATTAGTTCAAGGATGTGATCGAGCAGCTTGGTAGCTATGCTAGTGTTGTTGCTAATCAAAGACCAAAAATTAGATTAAAGTTTGAAAATAATACATGACATAATTCTTCCCATCGCTGAATAAGGAAATGTCACTGGAAGGTGAAATAATGAAACAGGTGGATTATAATGCATGGGAATGGTCAAGAAATGGTCTCAACTGTGAATGAGTTCATGGAGTGACAGAGTCAGATGAGATGGCAAGATCAAATGAATTATTTGAGATGTTTACACTGACAGAGTTTAGGAATGAGGACAATGAGCTCATGAAAAAAAGAACATTATGAAATGGGACAGAGGCAATTGTCAAGTATGAGAAGCCACTTTATATGGAAGCATGAGTAGAGAAGTTACCTTTGAGAAAAAATAAATTACTTCTTGTACATGGTGTCATGGTCACACAAGTACATTTTCACAGAGAGCCATTCTCAGCTAATCTTTTTTTTAAACTTAAAGTAAAACTAAACATAGAATATACAATAATATCAATCTTTTTTTTTTAATTCGAAGGATAATGTAATTGACGTTTTACTCAACCTTCCTTGACAATACAAAATAAATAAAACAGGTGATAACTTTTCTGAGCATAAGGGTAATTTGGATTAGAATAAGTCAACTTACTCAATTTCTTGTCTTCCAATATGCATGGTGGAATAACTAGAGACTTACATAATTCCACAAAAGAGACATTAAATATGTGCATACTACCTAGACAAGCAATATGCATATTGGGCATTTGTATTTGACATTTTGCATTCTGTGGTGGGTTATTAGTTAACAGATGCGTTGTCGCAGGTCAGAGAGCAAGATACGAACCTCTTCTGCAGATAGCAGTTGAAGTCCCATTGTGGAGCACCTGAGAACACCTGAATTTCTTTCCCCCATGGATTGTCACTCAACAAAAGCTTCATTCAATATTTAGGAATCTCAACACACATACTGAAGATTTAAAAAAACAGAATAGGCTGGAACACCCTCTCCAGGTACAATTTGCCATTTTGTGATGCGCTGTGGTTAAGACTAAACTCCTTTCAGCACAAATGAGACAGATGCCAAACATACAAGTACTGTCACCAGAGTATTTATTATCTGATGTCCTAATTACTTACCTCATCATAGAGGCTGCCACTGACATCTGCTCCATAGATTGGTGCTACAAAGGTCAAATTTTTCCAGTATTTGCGTTCAAGATCTTCATAATCAAGGTATCGTGGAGTACAATATCTGCTTCAAAATAAATGATTTGAAAGGACTTTTACAGCAAAACTCAGAAAAGCATCTTAAAGCTATAAAAGTACAGAATCAACATATTCCCGTCAGAACACGAGCTTGAACATCAATCAAATCAGGCATTACCATCATAAGAAATTGACTGGAGTAGGAAAAACACTTATTTTGTTGCAAATCTCTTCCATATCTTATAGGGGAGGTGGAGGTTAAGGGAGAAGGAGGAGTAAATCACTGCTTGGATGAGAAAATACCTCAGGCAATTTTTTTATTGTGGCCTAATTGCACTGGTACAAGAACTGCAGGTCAGTACAAAAGCTGCAACCAAGGTAAAGTAAAAAATACTAGAAATACTCAGTAGATTAAGCAGGTCTCAGGTAAAAAAATCTTTCAGCTGGAAGAAATAATAAAATTTGATCGTGTGTATTTGACTTTGAGTAAAATCTGAAAGATTGTTCTTGATTTTGTTTCAACCTTCCCACCATGTGGCTGCAACACTTGTGCTGGCAAAGTATCAGAATCAATTATAATCTGGATGATTGAAGAAGTAAAAGCAATTGCACTCGGCACTATCCTTACTTTGTACAATGAAGAAAATGCAAATTACTTAAGATCCTTTCAATTGCAAAATACAATTTTATGCAGTTTCCAGAATCAGACACAAGGAGCGGCAGGTGCTGGTTTACAAAAAAAGACACTAGGTGCTGGAGTAAGCGCTAAGAACGGTTCAGGCAGCATCTCTGGAGAACAAGGTTAGGTGATGTTTTTTTTTTAAATATTTACTTTATTAGAAGCAATTGTACAAGGAGAAAGTAATCGACATAACAATTATACAATTTTTGTACAGCTTCAATTTCAACATTTTATAAACTGATAACTAAATCGGAAAAAAGAAAAAAGGAAAGAAAGGAAAGGAAGAAAAGAAGAAAGAATTTCGAAAAAGACACGAAAGAGAAAAAAGAAAAACCCCTGAACTAACGAAGAAGTGAAAAAAGAGGAAATATATCCCACTACCCTTCCCTACGACCGCTCACCTGACCCTAGCGTCGGTTTTGAATTTGTGTTCAACCATTCTGTTGTTGAAGAAATTCAATGAAAGGAGACCATATTTTGGAAAATTGATTTGGTTTATCAGACAAAACAAGCCTTATTTTTTCTAAATGTAGTGTCTTGGTCATTTCTGTGATCCACATCTTCACTATGGGGACTGTTATCTTTTTCCAGAATTTAAGTATACGTTTTTTCGCAGTCAAGGAAGCGTCTTTGGTATATCGTTAACTTAGGGCAGCCCTCTGATATTCCTAATATTATTAATTTTGAATCTGACTCCAAATGAATTTTGAGTGTTTTAGAATGATATTGAATATTCCCATCCAGAAGTTTTGTATTTTTATACAGGATACAAAAGAATGAGTTAGGGTGGCTTCTTGGAAGTGACATTTATCACGGAGAGGAGAGACAGTTGGGAAGATCTTGCTGAATTTGGTCTTTGAGTAGTATAACCTATGCAATACTTTAAATTGTATCCGGCAGGATAGCTGATGTTTTGAGGAATGATTGTGGTGTGGAGAGAAAGCTGGAAGAGAGGTGGGGATAGTACAAAGTCTGGCAAGTGATAAGCTGGATTCAGGTGTGTGTTTTTTTTAAATTCTGCTTCAAATATAAAACTATTTTATGAAACCAAACATGGATTAACATTATGCCATTGCATTATACCATTGAAACCCATTTAGAGCCCACTAGGATTCACTTAAAACAGTAACTAAAATGAAGACCCCAGGAATAACAAACAAACCTTTGCTGAAAATATAAATTTAAAAAAAAGATGTATCATAGATATTTGCTATGGGTTAGATTAAAATGTTGTCTTTAATCTATCAATCATTTTGTTTTCTTATTAAAACAAGAGTTTATGTAAAAAAAAAACACATTGACGTTTCTAAAAGCAAACAGCTTCAATAAAAAGCAAAATCCAATAATTAAAACTAGAGCCAGGAATATTATTGGAGCAGAGGCCAGCCACCTACCTACCTGCTAAACCCATTTTTACTTTCGGCCAAATGCCCAACTGCAAATGGGACAGAGGCTGATTTCAAATCGTGGAAAAACCCAGTAGTATAATGGCAGCCAATTAAACCAGTCCCAGTATGAAACATCCATCAAAATTGTCAAAATAGTGTGACTTTTTGCAAATGTCTCGAACATTCATAAAGTACTAAACATTAAACATTCTATTAAAATAATAAAAGTAAATAAATATTAAGAGAAAATTAAAATGCTTAAAATTAAGTTCATTTAATTAATTCAATTATATCAAAACAATGTACCCCGCCTGAAACTATATTCTCTCTTATAGCCATTCCTCTTCCCTGAAATGAACAGAGTTGCTGAACTGCCTCAGAAATTTCCCCTCAAGTAATTGCTGGGAATTTGGAACTCTGTAGACCACAGTGCATTAATAGTCGTGATCAGCTGTCCACTGTGAAAGTTTTTTCACTGTACCTCGGTACACATGACAATAGACTAAACTGAATAATGAACTTTGAGACTTCTGCACCTGCTCGTACATTTGCTGGTATTCCGAACTTCCACATAGTTTTGGATAATAATGATGGTGTAATTATGCTCCTACAGCTTACCCCCTTAGTCTAGTTCAGTAAAACACTGAGTCAAGCACTGGATCAACTAACTCTTTATTCTCACTCACAAACAAACTTCCTATACGATACCGATCCTTGTTTCTACTCGTCCAAGCCCTTCAGCCTCGTGCGAACAGACACCTCCAGACAGTCAACAAAGTCCCAAGTGCACTTCCAGAAGATCGACCTCGATCCATGTGGTGTCCCCTCTTTTATACTGAATCGGACCCTTGGCGCGAAAATACATGGGGGGGGGGGGGCAACCCCTACAAGCCAATCGCAAATAAAGATAATATAATATTTATTGACCCAATCACAAAGTACTCCATTACATTGTTTCCACAGAAGGTTCTAGTTGGAAGACAGTTCACCAAAGTAAACGAACATTTCCCCACGTAATATAAACAATTTGAGCAAGGCTCCATACTTTGACCAATCACAAGATAACAGCACAAACACTCTGCAACATAATTAACAATATTTTACAACACCCCATTCTGTAACCAATCCTAATCATGCATTTGCAACCCAGCTCAGCTCTTTCTGCAAAACCCTCATACATATTAACAATAGAGGGGACATCTGGACATCGCCCTGTACTCAACTTCCTCCCAGGGTCCAGACACCTTGGAGCCATGAAACTCATGGCTTTGCAACTTTTCACAGAAAGAGAACAAGCAGGCTTTGCAAATGCAAAGATTCTCCATTTTGTGACATATTTATTTGGTTAATATTATCAATGGCAGTAACACTTGGAAAAGTTGGTGCAATGATCTTTGCAACTAGGATTTCTGCCAATGACCTCCCACCACCGTCTTATGGCAATTGGCATGTAGATGGTGACAGCACACACAAAGAACAATTTCTGACTGTTCCTTTATAACAATCCGTGCTTTGAATTTACTCTGATGTTTGGTGAGAATTAACCAAATGATCTGGATCCATCTCAATTTGCTTATTGCCACACAGGCCGACAGCAGACACTAGCTCACTAGCTCTCCACTCTGCTCATGACCATCTGAATAAGATGAACACATATGTCAAGCTGCTGTTTATCGACTGCAGATTGAGATTCAACACTATAATCCTCTTCATTACCAAGCTCCAAGATCCAAGCCTCTGTATTTCCCCTTGCTACTGGATCCCTAACTTTCTCATCAGCAGATTTCCACTAGTGTGCATATGTAACAACATCTCCTCCTCACTGACCATCAACAAAGGCCCGTGCCAAGGCTGTGTGCTTGCCAGGCACGTGCCGTGAGTAATTACTCAGGGTAGGCAGTCAGTCGGATTTTTAAAAATCTTAGCCCGCGCATGCGCACATTGTTCTCTCCATAAGCTGTCAGTCGACTTTTATAAAGTCTTCAAAAGCCAAATCTCTTAATAAAGTACCGTATTTCCCGGCAATGAAAACGCACCCCATTTTGAGTTGCTAAATTTTGAAAGAAGGCTGGTGGGACATAGAATTTCTCACACTCAAAAAAATAAAAATAAAGAAAGCAATTTGCCCAAGGCTTCCAAATCTCCTTCATTCTGAATGGGTGGAGGGTGGAGGGTGACGGCAGGTGGAGAGATGGTGGGAAAAACGGGAGCACACCGGGACGTTGAATCAGTTGTGATCTTATTGAATGACAATACTTGTTCAAGGGACCAATTTGGGGGAGAGTTCCTTTCACAGCGTGTGGTAAAGTTGCAGGGAGGGTAGGAGCATTGAGAAGGGGGACGGGGATAATGCCAGTAACTCACTCACTCACCGCTGCCGCGGCGCTCCGGGCGCGGAGCCACCGCATTGTGGCCGGGGAGGGAAGCAGCTCGAGTGGCTGTGAGCGGCCTTGGGAGCGGACAGCGGAACTGGTCGCCACCTCAGCGCCTTCTGTCGGCCCACTCACCTCTGGCAGTGCTCTCCGTCTGAACATCTCTCACCTGCCGCTCGCCAGCTTCACTCATGTCAGCCACTTCCCGCAAATCCTTAAATTCCGACAGCCGAGTAACCTCAATTGGTCCCTTGAGCGCGCTGTCGAAATTTAAGGATTTGCAGGAAGAGGCTGACATGAGTGAGGCCGGCGAGCGGCAGAAGAGAGGTTTTCAGACGGAGTACTGCCAGAGGTGAGCGGGGGCCGGCAGAAGGAGCTGAGGTGGCGGCCGGTTCTGCTGTCCGGTCCCGGCGGCCACTCGCAGACACCCAAGCTACTTCTCCCTCCGGCCACAATGCAGTGGCTCCGCGCCCGGAGCGTCGCGGCAAGCGAGTTGCTGGCATGATCCCCGACCCCCTCAACGTTTCTGGCCTCCCCGCAACTTTAACCCGGACCAGACTCCCCACACGCTGTGAAAGGAACTCTCCCCTCCCCAGCAGCACTGTCGTTTTACAGCCGCTTCCTATCAGCTGCCTGCAATGAGGGATAGACTTGGCTATCCCTCAGTACAACAACATCGTTCTTGATGTTGCTGTACTGAGGGATAGCCAAGTCTATCTTTCTTGGCTAACAACGTTCCAACTTCGGCTTCCAAGTCACACGTAAATTTTCATACCTTATTTTTGGGTAAAAAATAGCGTCTTCATTGCCGGGAAATACGGTATTTAAAAACATATAGCACCAAGAAATTTACTGACCACATTATTTGTACACAAACTCCATTCTTCTCTCTTTGTTTCTTAAGAAACTTGCGCTGCGCATGCACAGTACTGCAAAGGCAGAATTTCAGCTGCCTTCCGTCCCCTGGAAATTGACGGCTTGAAGCAGCGTCGACGGCACGTCAGCTGCACAGACTTTTGCGTGTTACATGTACTGCGGATGAAAGGCACGGAGAATTATGCCTACCTAAGAAATTGATATCTTAGGTAGACATTATTCTCCCATGCCTTTACTATTTATATTTAATAATTACCATTTTATAATTTTAGTCAGGGTAGGCAGTGCCTACCTTGCCTACCCTGACGGCACGTGCATGGTGCCTCCTGCTCTACTCACTTTACACCCATGACTGTATGGCTAAACACAGTTCCCATGCTATAACTTAATCAACCATCCTTGTTGTTAGCTGAAACATGTGTGCAATAAATCAGTGTACAGGAGAGTTAGAACGGGTTCGAGTGGTGTCGCAACAACAACTTCTCGTTCAATGTCAACAAGGTCAAGGAATGTCTTGGTTCAGAAGGGGAAAGACAGGAGCCCATTTCATTGTTGGGTTGTCAGTGGAGAGACTTAGCAGCTTCAAATTCCTGGACATTATATTAGCAAAGGCAATTCGTAACTCCACAATTGCTAAAACTCCACTTCTCAAAGCAGAACACTAAATATGCATAATTTAAGCAGACTGTTGTCTAAAGTAGATAGTTTGCTTTAAAATATAACTTCCATAACATTTTATTTTAATGTTCTTAATAGTAAAGTGAAGGTCTATGAAATAATATTCTCTCAATATTACACTTACTTATCATTATTGGCCAGATTTCGGAATTCCTTTACTTTCAACGGTTTTTTCTGTATGTTATACTGGGTAAAAAGACCAGACTGTCCGGTAACCATTTGTTGAATGGGAGTAGGAATTACCAAGTCATCAATGTTGTCGTAATTTCTTCTAGGTTTCCAATCCTTTGGAGGAATCACCTAAGCACAAAATTTGAAATCTCAGAAGATGCAAGTAATCCTTTATTTGGACAGAAACATTTATTAAATCTTGTTGTTCATGTTGTTACATATTGTAAATAATAAGAAAACTCTGTTAATTGCCTCACATACCAAGGCAATTGTAGACATTTTAGCATAAATTAACTATAGTAACCAAAGGATTTATTGAACATATTGTAACATCTGTAAATCTACATCCACTTATTTTAATTCACAATTAGTTGTATAAATATTTGCATGAAGATAGACACAAAAAGCTGAAGTAACTCAGCGGGACAGGCAACATCTCAAGAGAGAAGGAATGGGTAACGTTTCGGGTCAAGACCCTTCTTCACACTGGTTAGGGATAAGGGAAACAAGAGATATAGATGGTGGTGGAGAGATAAAGAACAATGAATGAAAGATATGCAAAAAAGTAACGATGATAAAGAAAACAAGCCATTGTTATCTGTTTGTAGGGTGAAAATGAGAAGCTAGGGCGACATGGGTGGGGGAGGGATAGACAGAAAAGGAATGCCAGGGCTACCTGAAGTGAGAGAAATCAATATTCATAACACTGGGCTGTAAGCTGCCCAAGTGGAATATGAGATGCTGTTCCTCCAATTTGCATTTAGCCTCACTCTGTCAATGGAGGAGGCCGAGGACAGAAAGTTCTGTGTAAGAATGGGAAGGAGAATTAAAGTGTCCAGCAACCGGGAGATCAGGTAGGTTCAGGCGGGATGAGCAAAAGTGTTCCCTGAAACGATCGCCCAGTCTGCATTTGGTCTCGCCGATGTATAAGAGTCCACACCTTGAACGACGGATACAGTGGATGAGGTTGGAGGAGATGGAAGTGAACCTCTGCCTAACATGAAAGGACTGTCGGGGTCTCTGGACAGAGTCAAGGGAGGAGATATAGCGACAGGTGTTGCATCTTCTGCGGTTGCATGGGGAAGGTACCTGGGGAGGGGGTGGTTTGGGTGGGAAGGGATGAGTTAACCAGGGAGTTGCAGAGGGAACGGTCTCTGCGGAAGGCAGAAAGGGGCTGAGATGAGAAAATGTGGCTAATGGTGGGATCCCGTTGGAGGTGGCGGAAATTTCGGAGGATTATGTGTTGTATGCAACAACTGATGGGTGGAAGGTAAGAACTAGGGGGACTCTGTCTCTGTTGCGACTAGGGGGGGGGGCAAGGGCTGAGCTGCGGGGCACTGAGGAGACACGAGTGAGGGCCTCATCTATGATAGGAGTGGGGGAACCCCTGTTCCCTAAAGAATGAGGACATGTCAGATGTCCTAGAATGGACATGGACAAGATGAGTCAGAATGAAATGCTGATGTTGAAACGCCCTCAATACTTCGACGAATAATGGGTTACAATGCAAAATGGTCTAAGATTTAATCTCTATAAAATTAAATTAAAGAAAGTGGATTCTTGTAAAACCAACAATAAGTAGAAATATTCTACAACTGGTATTAGTATGAGGGCGAAAAGCTAACAGTTGTGTTTTTACAATCCCAATTTTTCTTTTAATGTTTATGGCAGGCTCTTCAGCCATACAGTGCAAAGGCATTTCCATCTCTAATAACAAGCTGCACTTGTCGTGTGGCATGCATAAAACATTATGTTGAAATGTTAAGCTTTGCATCTTATTTTCAGATATATCTGCTGTTGTGCTCAGCATGATTTTCTGCACACATTATTGAAACAGAGCTTGTCACTCATTTTGAGAGCAACTGAAAAATGAGGCATGTGCCAAAACTAGACTGGTTAAAGAATGGTTTTTCTGCCAATAATAGCCCACAAAGCTATATTAGTGTCCAGTTTTAAGTAGTTCTATCCATTATTAATCTTGACTGTGCCATATTTCTCAATAGCAAGTGTTAGTAGTAACAAGATGGGTCTCAGCAAAAACTACACAGTAGTTACCAATATATGTTGTAGCCCGCGGTAGATTGGCTGGAAAAATAAAGTACGTTTTTACTTCATATTTGGAGTACTGTGCAGTTTTGGTCACATTACTATAGGAAGGATGTGGTTGAAGTGGAAAGAGTGCAGAGAAGATCTACAAGGAATTTTCCAGGACTGGAAGACTGGAGGACTTGAGCTACAGGGAGAGGATGGGCAGGTTAGGATTTTATTCCTTGGAGCACAGGAGGATGAGGGGTGATCTTATAGAGGTGTATAAGATCATGAGTAGATAAATTAAATGCAGGTGTATAAGATACGCCCTCATACTAATACCAGTTGTAGAATATTTCTACTTATTGTTGGTTTTACAAGAATCCACTTTCTTTAATTTAATTTTATAGAGATTAAATCTTAGACCATTTTGCATTATAACCCATTATTCGTCGAAGTATTGAGGGCGTTTCAACATCAGCATTTCATTCTGACTCATCTTGTCCATGTCCATTCTAGGACATCTGACATGTCCTCATTCTTTGGGGAACAGGGGTTCCCCCACTCCTATCATAGAGGTGTATAAGATCATGAGTAGATAAATTAAATGCAGTTTTTTATTCAGATTAGGAGAATGAAGAACCAGAGGTCACAGGTTTAACCTTTTTCTCACATAATTTGGTAGGTATATGGAACGAGCTGCCAAAGGAGATAGTTGTGGCAGGTAATATAACTACATTTGAAAGACATTTGTACATGTACATGGATAGGAAAGGTTTGGAGAGATATGCCCAAACGCAGGCAGGTGGGGCTAGTGTAGAAGGGGCATCTGGTTCAGCATGGGCAAGTTTTGCCCATGACTTTGCGTTCCTTCAGCATCCACTGAAAGCGCAGTCTGACAGCTTGAATACAGGTGTTTTTTTGTCAGTATTGTGTCAGAGGTCATGCAATTACCAGGCAATTTCAAGAACTCCCAGAGTAACTATCACCTGACAGTCTTCCAATGTGTCAGGTGAATCATGATATACCATCTTTGGAAAGGAAAAAAAAGGAGTTATGGGTATTATTGTAGAATGATTAGATTGGACAGCTGATTATGCGGGAACATTCTGAGCAATTATCTTTTCAAATGTTTAGAGATTTGCAGGGTTGTCCAGACTGAGAATGCTTTCACTGCATTCTGATCTAACTAGATTGATGCAAGTGGCCATCCAGGTCTCAGTATTATATATTTTTTATTTTATTTTAAATGTATTCATGTGAAAAACATGAAACCAAGTGATTTTTCTTTTCAAAATAACCATTTTCAGTAACTCAAGTAGTTAATTATTCCATACTCAGTACAATGTGCAGGTATATACTCTACTGAAATGAAAAGATCATACGTTTAATCCTCATAATTTTAGAGCATAAAACATAGAACAGGACAGCACATGATCAAGCCCTCCAACCCACAATATCTGTGCCGAACATGTCAAGACCAACTCCTATCTGCCTGCACATAATTCATATACGTCCCTCCTGAATATCTGTGTACCTATCCAAAAGTCTTTTAAATGTCACTATCGTCTCTGCCTCCACTACCACCCCTGGCAGCGCGTTCCAGGCACCCGTGTAAAAAATACTTGACCTACACACCCCCTTTAAATTTGCCCCATTCACCTTAAACCTATGCCTCCTAGCATTTGATATTTTCATCCTGGGTAAATGGTTCTGACTATCCACCCCATCTCATCCAAACTAATCACTAAACTCCTGGACCTAGGAATCAGCACCCCCCTCTGCCACTGGATCCTTGACTTTCTGACCCACAGGCACAATCAGTGAGGAAGGTGACAACACCTCCGCCACAATATTTCTCAATACCAGTGCCCCACAAGGATGTGCTCTCAGTCCCCCAGCATACTTGCTATACACTCACGACTGAGAACACAAATTCAGCTCTAACTCCATCTACAAGTTTGGTGAAAATACAACTACGGTGATCCCCATCACGAACAATGATGATACGGAGCACAGGAAGAAGATAGAGAACTTAGTGACATGGTGTCAAGACAACAACCTCTCCCTCAATATCAGCAAGATGAAGGAGCTGGTTATCAGCTTCAAGATCGTGGTTGAGTACATGCCCCACAGCATCAATGGTGCCAAAATGGAAGTGGTTGAGAGCTTCAGGTTTATTGGCATTAATAATACCAGTGATCTGTGGTGGACCAACCACATTGATGCAACAGCCAAGGCAGTACACCAATACCTCTATTTCCTTTGGAGACTAAGGAAATTTAGCATGTCTCCATGGACTCTTACAAACTTCTACAGATGTACCATACAAAGCATACAGTCGGACTGCATGACAGCTTGGTTTCGGAACACCTCCTCTGAAGACCTCAAGAAACTGCAGAAAATTGTAGTTCAGTCCATCACACTATTCCCCACTATTGTCTCCATATATACTTCACGCTCCCTTGGTAAAGCAGCCAACATAATCAAAGACTTGTCCCACCCTGGTCTTTCCTTCTCCATGCTTCTTCAGCAAACGATAGAAAAGCTTGAAAGTGCACACCACCACACTCGGGAACAGCTTCTTGCCCTCTGTTGTCAGGCTTCTGAATGGTTCTTCCATAGCGTAATACTGTCCAATTTACCTCTACTCTATTGTTGACATTAGACTTTGTCTATGGAACTAGTGCGCTACAATGCTGAGAACTATATTTTGCACCCTGTATCTTCCTCTTTGCTCTATTGTACTTGAATTTGAATTGATTATATTTATGTATAGCATTATCTGATCTGATTTGGTAGCATGCAAAACAAAGCTTTTCACTGTACCTTGGTATATGTGACAGTAATAAACCTAATATACACCTTAATTAATTGTACATACTTCTATCAAGTCTCCACCTCAACCTCCAGCATTCCAGAGAAAACAATCCAAGTCTGTCCAACCTCATCTTGAAGCTAATAACCCCTCATCTAGGAATCAATCCTGGTAAACCTCCTCTGCATCCTTTCCAAAGCCTCCACATACTTTTTGTATTGGGATGACCAGAACCAGATAAAATCACACATATCAACTCCACTGACACACAAAATGCAAACATCATAAAATACAAGTAGAATTACTTAGAGTTTAGTGATACAACATGGAAACAAGCCCTTCGGCCCACCAAGTCCACGGCGAACATCGATCATCTATTCACACCTTAGGCCCCTTTGACTGACCATGGGTGTCTCCAGGGTGCTATTTCCTAAATGGAGGAAGCCTGTGCGTGACTTTGTTTGTTTGCACAGACAGCCACCCCACGGTCCTTGACAGATCTGGGTCGGGATCCAGTGGCATGGAGTCCAAGACGACTGGAGACCCTTTACTGCTGCAGCCTTCATCCGCCTTCCCAGCTGTTGTGACGCTCCACTAAGGTCAGCCATCGTGCTCCGCCTGTTCCACCGTTGAGGTCTTGGTTGGATTGCTCTTTGTCAGAGACCTCCCCCTCAACCTTACCGCCATGGGTGGCCCTACCAGGAGCATAGCACCAGACGGCATCGCTCTCAGGATCTCAGGTCCACACAAGCTTCTCCACCACGACAAGGTAACATGTTATTCCACAAACCTGGTCTATGTTATTCCATATTCATTCATTAATCTACAAAAATTTGAGTTTATGATACAATATTGCCCTTTGGGGTGCAGATTAGGCAGCCTTTCCTGAAATTGCCAAGAAAAATCAGAAACTTTAAAAAATGCTTTTCCTCTTTTCCCTGCATAATTCTCTGTAACCATATCTGAGAATCTTTAAACTTTAAAAACTGATAGAAATGCAAACATGAAATAGTAATGTCCAAATGGAAAATAATCTAGACATTGTCTATTGTCTAATCTAGACATCTACAGCATGAAAAGATAACTTAAATTTAAACATCACTTTTCATTTGCATGGTTATTCATTTCTAGATTGATTTTATTCATAGTTGGTTACATAAGCATATTAAGTTTACAATGTAAAGAAGTTCAAATAACTTCTCAGTCTGGGGCTGCATTCGAGTGAGTAAGCGAGTAAGTATAGATTACCTTTTAAGATCTTTCGGAATGTAAAACAAGTTTTCACCCATTTAAGTATTTGTTACAGTGTTGTAAACAAAAACATACTAGCAAAAAAGCAAAGTACAAATTAAGTAAGAGGAGAAAATGGTTCTGTGAGAGCAAGAAACCCAAAGGGTGAGCTGAGTGAAGAGAGAGGATGGGGAAATATATAACATAACTGAAGACAGCTGGGAAAGAGTTTAATTTGCTGGCACAGATAGTAACAAGAGGGCAGGTGGACTCACTTTTAGTCTAATTATCTTATTAACATGCAATATTACTTTCAGTAATTTGTGAATGCTTACCCTTGGGTCCCTTTGCTCCTCCACCATCCTTGGAAATATCACATAAACAAGCCATTTTATTCTTCCTAAAAGATTACTTTTTTACACATTGAAAATTATTTGCCTACTATATACCCCATTTTAACTGCATGTGTGCGTTTTGTGGCATTAGAAACATAGAAACATAGAAAATAGGTGCAGGAGGAGGCCATTCGGCCCTTCGAGCCAGCACCGCCATTTATTGTGATCATGGCTCATCGTCCCCTATCAATAACCCGTGCCTGCCTTCTCCCCATATCCCTTGACTCCACTAGCCCCTAGAGCTCTATCTAACTCTCTTAAATCCATCCAGTGATTTGGCCTCCACTGCCCTCTGTGGCAGGGAATTCCATAAATTCACAACTCTCTGGGTGAAAATGTTTTTTCTCACCTCAGTCATAAATGACCTCCCCTTTATTCTAAGACTGTGACCCCTGGTTCTGGACTCGCCCAACATTGGGAACATTTTTCCTGCATCTAGCTTGTCTAGTCCTTTTATAATTTTATATGTTTCTATAAGATCCCCCTCATCCTTCTAAACTCCAGTGAATACAAGCCTAGTCTTTTCAATCTTTCCTCATATGACAGTCCCGCCATCTCAGGGATCAATCTCGTGAACCTACGCTGCACTGCCTCAATCACAAGGATGTCCTTCCTCAATTTAGGAGACCAAAACTGTACACAATACTCCAGATGTGGTCTCACCAGAGCCCTATACAACTGCAGAAGAACCTCTTTACTCCTATACTGAAATCCTCTTGTTATGAAGGCCAACATTCCATTAGCTTTCTTCACTGCCTGCTGTACCTGCACGCCAACTTTCAGTGACCGGTGTACAAGGACACCCAGGTCTCGCTGTACCTCCCCCTTACCTAACCTATCCCCATTGAGATAATAATCTGCCCCCTTGTTTTTGCCGCCAAAGTGGATAACCTCACATTTATCTATATTATACTGCATCTGCCATGCATCTGCCCACTCACTCAACCTGTCCAGGTCACCCTGCAACCTCCTAACATCCTCTTCACAGTTCACACTGCCACCCAGCTTTGTGTCATCCGCAAACTTGCTAGTGTTGCTCCTAATTCCCTCTTCCAAATCATTAATATATATGGTAAACAGTTGCGGCCCCAACACCGAGCTTTGCGGCACTCCACTCGCCACTGCCTGCCATTCTGAAAAGGGCCCGTTCACTCCTACTCTTTGCTTCCGGTCTGCAAAACAATTTTTTATCCATGTCAACACCCTACCCCCAATACCATGTGCTCTAATTTTAGTCACCAGTCTCCCGTGCGGGACCTTATCAAAGGCTTTCTGAAAGTCTAGATACACTACATCCACTGGCACCCCGTCACCCATTTTACTTGTCACATCCTCAAAAAATTCCAGAAGATTAGTCAAGCATGATTTCCCTTTCATAAATCTGTGTTGACTTGGACTAATCCTTTTACCGCTATCCAAATGCCCCATTATTACCTCTTTAATAATTGACTCCAGCATCTTTCCCACCACCGAAGTCAGGCTAACTGGTCTGTAATTCCCAGTTTTCTCTCTCGCTCCTTTCTTGAAAAGTGGGATAACATTAGCTATCCTCCAATCCACAGGAACTGATCCTGAATCTATTGAACATTGGAAAATGATCACCAATGCGTCCACTATTTCTAGAGCCACCTCCCTGAGGACCCTGGGATGCAGACCATCAGGCCCAGGGGATTTATCATCCTTTAGTCCCATTAGCCTACCCAATACTATTTCTCGCCTAATGAAAATTTATTTCAGTTCCTCTACCCCCTTAGATCCTCTGGCCTCCAGTACATCTGGGAGATTGTTTGTGTCTTCCTTAGTGAAGACAGATCCGAAGTACCTATTCAACTCTTCTGCCATTTCCTTGTTGCCCATAATAATTTCACCCGTGTCTCCCTTCAAGGGACCCACATTTGACTTTGCTACTCTTTTCCCCTTAACATATCTAAAGAAGCTTTTACTGCCCTTCTTTATATTCCTGGCCATCTTCCCCTCGTACTTCATCTTTTCAGCCCGTATTGCCCGTTTTGTTTCCTTCTGTTGTCCTATGAAAGTTTCCCAATCCTCTGGCTTCCGGCTACTCTTTGCTGTGTTATACATCTTTTCTTTTAGTTTTATTCTATCCCTAACTTCTCTTGTCAGCCACGGTTGCCTCCTACTCCCCTTAGAATCTTTCTTCCTTTTTGGAATGAAATGATCCTGCGTCTCCCGGATTATGCCCAGAAATTCCTGCCATTGCTGTTCCACCGTCATTCCTGCTAGGATCCCTTTCCAGTCTACTTTGGCCGGCTCCCCTCTCATGCCTTCATAGTCCCCTTTGTTCAACTGCATCACTGCCACTTCCGATTTAACGTTCTCCTTCTCAAATTGCAGGTTAAAACTAATCATATTATGATCACTACCTCCAAGTGGTTCCTTTACCTCGAGTTCTCTTATCATATCTGGTTCATTGGACAACACTAAATCCAGAATTGCCTTTTCTCTGGTCGGCTCCATTACAAGCTGCTCTAAGAATCCATCTCGGAGGCATTCTACAAACTCTCTTTCTTGGGGTCCTGAACCAACCTGATTTTCCCAGTCTACCTGCATATTGAAATCCCCTATCACCACAGTGGCATTACCTTTGTTACATGCCAGTTTTAACTCCTGCTGTTTAAATCAAATAGACCCAACAATTTGGCATTTAATCCAATTTTTAAATTAAGCTCCCATTCCTCAATCATTAGTACAAACAATGAGTAACAATGGTTTCAGCACTAATCCTTCTGCACACTGTCCATATTCTGTTAGTCTAATCGACTATGGTTAAATCTACTCATCGTTTTTTCTTCTGTAGCCAGCTTGCTATCCATTCTGCTTCCTGGGACAAACACGTCCTCCAAATAGTAAGTCAGCAAAGGCTATTTGGCTTATAGATTCCTGGCTTCTTCAATCACTCCATTAAATATCCACCAGCCCTCTTGTATGACACTCTTTTCTAAAAATAACTTTCATGTTTATGTAATCATTCTTCTATTGCCTCTGCCTTATATCCCTAAACATACAAGAATGCCAGCATCTGGCTCAGGGGCCATGCACTCTCTCTGTTTGATCAGTTCATTAATTTGCTTTGTTTCTATCCAAAATATCTTCTATAACTTTTTTCTATATTTAATATAGAAATTATCAACATCACATTTGAGAAAATTTGGCATGTCTCCAATGACTCTTACTAACATCTACAGATGCATCAGAAAAAGTACGGTCGGATTGCATCACAGCTCGGTTTGGGAACAGCTCTGCCCAAGACCCCAAGAAATTGCAGAGAATTGTTGATGTAGCCCACTCTATCACACAGACCAGACTTCCCACCATTGACTCAGTCTACACTTGAGGCTGCCTCAGAAAATTAGCCAACATTGTCCCCTGTATTCTATCTATTGCACTTGAGTTTCATTTGTTTGTATTTAATTATGGTATATCTGATCTGTTTGGATAGCTTGCGAAACAAAGCTTTTGACTGTATATTGATACATGGGACAATAATAAATTTAAACCTAAATATTGATGATCATAGATGAGCTTAAGGCTGAATACTTCCTGCCTCCACATTGTCAACTGACTTGACCCAAGGCTCAGCTCATTGGTTTATGCACTGTTTGTAATCACCCGGCTTCCCACATTCATCCCTCCTGAAATGCATCTTCATCCAAAACCTTGCTGCTCCCATTCATGCCTCTGCCCAAAGATGTACGTTGGTTCCCATTGAGCAACACCTTAAATTTAAAATTATCATCTAATTCTTTCAAACACATCCATGGCCTTCCCGTGTCTTCTTTTTTATGATCTCCTTCAGGCAGCAATATCTACGACCCTCCAATTCTGGCTATTTTAAATATCCCAAAATTTTAATCATCCTATTGATAATCTGTCACATCCACAAGATTAATATTCTGCAACTTCCTCTCAAAATTATTTGGCTTCTTTTCTCCTTTAAAATGCTCATTAAAACTTACTTTCAAATGCTTTCCCTCATTTTTCTATACTGGGCTTGGTATTAAATTTGGCTCGTAAAATTCATGTAAACTCGTTTGGACATTTTACGACTTTGAAGCTGACATTATAAATACAAGTTGTTCTTGTTATTGGCTTCCCTAGTTAAAACTGATGGAAAGCAATCATTCAATGAGAACCTTAGCAGTAAAACATTAGCAAAGTGAAAGCATTTATTTGTCAGATTCTTGACAGAATCTGTCAGCATGCTCTAATGGTTGAACTCCCCATGGAGTTCCATGACAGAGCACTTAAGTTATTTGATTGTGTGTCAGGTTGGAACTTAACAAAGGAATATCAACCCCATTCATTTTAGAGCTACAAGGGAGAAAGAAGGCAAGTCTCAATTATCCCAAGAACAAAAGCACTGGATTGTTGCAAAAATCAATCTGGCGTACTAAAACGGTACAGGGAAATAATTTTGCTGTCCATTCCTGGCCTGACCCCAATGTGACGAGAGGTTGACTCTCCTCAATTCAGGGGAGATTAGGAATGGGCAATTAATATTGAAGTTGCTGGCTGTGTCCACATGAAAAAATAAAAACATACTGTAATAAAATGGTTACATTTTATAAATACTGTCTGTAATAATGCTCTTATTTAAAAGTGTTATGTAATTGTACTTTAAAAAGGTTAAACACTTCTCAGAATGTTTTATTTATTTCACTTTTAATACTTTTCAATTCTTCAAAATGTCATGGGTAGCTCACAGAGCATTGCTGGGAACATTGGCATGCAGGATCTCACACAAGAGGTCCTGAAAGTTCTTGGCCAGCAACTTTAATCTGATGGATCTGAATAAGTGTGGGACAGAAGGGGTATCCAAACAAGAAATATAGACTCTAGAAAGCAAATTCCAAGTCTTGATTGTTATAATATGTCAGCGCTGTAGATGGCCACTATTTGTATACATTGGGTATGCAAGCAAAGAGTTTCACTGTGCCTTGTCACATGTGACAATAAAGTATTCCATTCCATTCCAATTTTGGTGACAATCCATCGAAGTGTATCATACATATGTTTTCAAAGGTAGACACAAATTGCTGGAGTAACTCAGCGGGACAGGCAGCATCCCTGGAGAGAAGGAATGAGTGACGTTTTGGGTCGAGACCCTTTTTCCCTTGTTTTCCTTCAATATATTGATTTATCTTTCATTATTTGTGTCTTTTTTATTCATCTATTTTAGGCTGCACATAATGTGATAGGAAATGACTGGTTAATCTCCGTCAAATAAGCTTGGGAACCACACCGCTAAAAGTCGTTAAATTTGTCATATGAACAATTATGCGAGAGGCACAGGTACAACAAAAAAATCACTTGCAGAAGCAGCACAGGCACATAAAATTAAGCAACATACAAATACGTACAGTACACATCTTGGTCTTAAGCCAAATCCTCCTTCCCTCCACCATTTTCCCATGGGTACTCCCACTAGTCCAGCACTAAAGTCAACATATAGCAATGAATTCCTGCTGCCAGTGCCAGATACCTCCCTCCACATTCTACCACTGCATCAATGAAAATGGGCAAAGGGGAAGGAGAGGGGGATTATAGGAGGACATGAGGAACTAAGCAAAAGTATTATTTTCATATCTCTTATTTCCTTGCAATACAGGTAATTCAGACCATCATATTTTTTACTAGTTCTCAGACCAATGCCATCAGGCTATTTGTCCACTTGTTATCTACTTTCTTTTCATGCCCATTAACTGCCCTCGATTCTTCTATCTCCAACTTCAGGAGGGTAATTGTCCAATCACATATTTTTTAAAGATTTTATTTTATTAAGCAATTAATTTGCAATCAAAGGTTTGCTTTTTGATTCAGAACATAGCTTAGGTTGTGTAATGTAAATGTAATGTAAATGCCAGCGCCCCTTGAGGCCAGGAACACAAGCTGGCGAGTTGGCCAGTGCCTCGAGACTGAGGTCAAGTGACCTTCTAGAAGATTCTGTTAGTTGGTGGGAAATAAACTCTTCTTACAAGATTTCGGATGCGTATTCATTGCGCTAGCCACAACAGGATCATACAGCAGACATTACATGGTGTCAGAGTAAAAATGGAGGGACTCAAGCCACCAGGACCACTCTCCATGCATGAAGAAGAAGTATCAGCGACTGTGGGCCCTAAAAGAAGAAGAAAGCTCGGAGCCGAGGCCGGTCAACTAGTCCCAATGCTCAGTCAAAGGACAGAAAGAAAAAAAAGTTCTAAAAAAAGTAGGTCACAGTCCAAGTCAAAGAGCAAGAAGAAAGAAGCAAGAAGAGCAAGAAACACAGGTGTGGCAGCCCAAAGAGTAACCACACGGCCTCGCCTAGCCTCAATAGGAGCGGAAGGGCCAGAGCTGATCAGCCTCACGGGCCTCCACCACGTCCCACAGCTCCTCACACTCACCCAGCCGTCGTTCGGAGGCCCGGCCGATCGTGGATTCCGCGAGGGGAAGCCCACCCAACCGCGTGACAGACAATCGGGCAGGGGAGACGGAGAGGAGGTCGCCCCCCCGTGATGGCCAGAGATCGCCAGGGGGGATCGGGATCACCAGCAATCCAATCTTTGAGAATCACTTGTATACTCTTGAGGAGCACTTGTATCTTTTAAATGTGATCCCAGCCCTAGTCGCATCTTCCCATCCCCACCCCTTTAGCTTACCAGAGACCACTCCCTCTGCAACTCCTTGATTCACTCATCCCTTCCCATGCAAACCACCACCTCCCCTACAACTGTTAGAGATGCAACACCTTTTTCCTCACCTCCATCCAGGGACCCCAGCAGCCCTTCCTGATGAGAAAGAAATTCACATGCAGTTCTTCCAACCTCACCCACTGCATTCAGTGCTCCCGGTGCAGTCTCATTTACATCGGCATGACCGAAACAGACTAGGCAACCATTTTGTCCAACATGCCCTCTGTTTGCCAAGGCTTGCTGGACCTGCCCATTGCTAATCATTTTAAATTCCTTTCCCATACGAACCTTTCGGTCCTGGACCTCCTCCATTGTTAGACTGAAGCCACACGTAAACTGGAGGGACATTACCTCATATCCTATTTGGGTGGTTTACAACTGAATGGTCTGAACGTTGAATTCTCCAATTTTAAGAAACAACCCCCCTTCCCCCTCTCTCTTTCCCATGCCCCTCCACCCTGGTATGCACCCATTTCTACCACTGTCCTAACCCGCCCTCCCCAAACCCCATCTTTTCCTTCCACCTGTAACCCTCCCTCTGGCTATATTCCTCTTCTCAACTCACACCTTTTGTCGCCTTTTCATCTCTGGCCTTTGCCCACTCATCTACCATTCAAAACCATCATCACCTGTTCCTATCAATCATATGCCAGGCTTTGAACTGCCATCTTTTTTACAGCTTTCTCCCCCTACTACAATCAGTCTGAAGAAGGGTCACAAACCGAAACATCACCTATCGATTCCCTCCATAAATGCAGCCTGACCTGCTAAGTTACATAGAAACATAGAAACATAGAAAATAGGTGCGGGAGTAGGCCATTCGGCCCTTCGAGCCTGCACCGCCATTCAATATGATCATGGCTGATCATCCAACTCAGTATCCTGTACCTGCTTTCTCTCCATACCCCCTGATCCCTCTAGCCACAAGGGCCACATCTAACTCCCTCTTAAATATAGCCAATGAACTGGCCTCAACTACCTTCTGTGGTAGAGAATTCCAGAGATTCACCACTCTCTGTGTGAAAAATGTTTTCCTCATCTCGGTCCTAAAAGATTTCCCCCTTATCCTTAAACTGTGACCCCTTGTTCTGGACATCCCCAACATCGGGAACAATCTTCCTGCATCTAGCCTGTCCAACCCCTTAAGAATTTTGTACGTTTCTATAAGATCCCCCCTCAATCTTCTAAATTCTAGCGAGTACAAACCGAGTCTATCCACTTTCTTCATATGAAAGTGCTGACATTCCAGGAATCAGTCTGGTGAACCTTCTCTGTACTCCCTCTATGGCAAGAATGTCTTTCCTCAGATTAGGAGACCAAAACTGTACGCAATACTCCAGGTGTGGTCTCACCAAGCCCCTGTACAACTGCAGTAGAACCTCCCTGCTCCTATACTCAAATCCTTTTGCTATGAATGCCAACATACCTTTCGCCTTCTTCACTGCCTGCTGCACCTGCATGCCTACTTTTAATGACTGGTGTACCATGACACCCAGGTCTCGTTGCATCTCCCTTTTTCGTAATCGGCCACCATTCAGATAATAGTCTACTTTCCTGTATTTGCCCCCAAAGTGGATAACCTCACATTTATCCACATTATACTGCATCTGCCATGCATTTGCCCACTCACCCAGCCTTTCCAAGTCACCTTGCAGCCTCCGAGCATCCTCCTCACAGCTAACACTGCCCCCCAGCTTCGTGTCATCCGCAAACTTGGAGATGTTGCATTCAATTCCCTCGTCCAAATCATTAATATATATCGTAAATAGCTGGGGTCCCAGCACTGAGCCTTGCGGTACCCCACTAGTCAATGCCTGCCATTGTGAAAAGGACCCGTTTACTCCGACTCTTTGCTTCCTGTCTGCCAGCCAGTTCTCTATCCACATCAATACTGAACCCCCAATACCGTGTGCTTTAAGTTTGTATACTAATCTCTTATGTGGGACCTTGTCGAAAGCCTTCTGAAAGTCCAGATATAACACATCCACTGGTTCTCCCTAATCCACTCTACTAGTTACATCCTCGAAAAATTCTATAAGATTCGTCAGACATGATTTACCTTTCATAAATCCATGCTGAATTTGTCCAATGATTTCACCACTTTCCAAATGTGCTGCTATCCCATCTTTAATAACTGATTCTAGCAGTTTCCCCACTACCGACGTTAGACTAACTGGTCTGTAATTCCCCGTTTTCTCTCTCCCTCCCTTTTTAAAAAGTGGGGTTACATTAGCTACCCTCCAATCCTCAGGAACTACTCCAGAATCTAAAGAGTTCTGGGGCTACTTCCTTAAGTACTCTGGGATGCAGCCTGGGGATTTATCGGCCTTTAATCCATTCAATTTACCTAACACCACTCCCCGGCTAACCTGGATTTCACTCAGTTCCTCCATCTCATTTGACCCCCGGTCCCCTGCTATTTCCGGCAGATTATTTATGTCTTCCTTAGTGAAGACAGAACCAAAGTAGTTATTCAATTGGTCTGCCATGTCCTTGTTCCCCATGATCAATTCACCTGTTTCTGACTGCAAGGGACCTACATTTGTTTTAACTAATCTTTTTCTCTTCACATATCTATAAAAGCTTTTGCAGTCAGTTTTATGTTCCCTGCCAGTTTTCTTTCATAATCTATTTTCCCTTTCCTAATTAAGCCCTTTGTCCTCCTCTGCTGGACTCTGAATTTCTCCCAGTCCTCTGGTAGGCTGCTTTTTCTGGCTAATTTGTACGCTTCATCTTTTGTTTTGATACTATCCCTGATTTCCCTTGTCATCCATGGATGCACTACCTTCCCTGATTTATTTTTTTGCCAAACTGGGATGAACAATTGTTGTAGTTCATCCATGCAATCTTTAAATGCCTTCCATTGCATATCTACCGTCAACCCATTAAGAATCAATTGCCAGTCTATCTTGGCCAATTCACTTCTCATACCCTCAAAGTTACCTTTCTTTAAGTTCAGGACCCTTGTTTCTGAATTAACAATGTCACTCTCCATCCTAATGAAGAACTCAACCATATTATGGTCACTCTTGCCCAAGGGGCCACGCACAACAAGACTGCTAACTAACCCTTCCTCATTACTCAATACCCAATCTAGAATAGCCTGCTCTCTCGTTGGTTCCTCTACATGTTGGTTAGAAAACTATCCCGCATACATTCCAAGAAATCCTCTTCCTCAGCACCCTTGCCAATTTGATTCACCCAATCTATATGTAGATTGAAGTCACCCATTATAACTGTTTTACCTTTGTTGCACGCATTTCTAATTTCCTGTTTGATGCCATCCCCAACTCCACTACTACTGTTAGGTGGCCTGTACACAACTCCCACTAGCGTTTTCTGCCCCTTAGTGTTTCGCAGCTCTACCCATATCGATTCCACATCCTCCAAGCTAATGTCCTTCCTTTCTATTGCGTTAATCTGCTCTCTAACCAGCAACGCTACCCCACCTCCTTTCCCTTTCTGTCTATCCCTCCTGAATATTGAATATCCCTGGATGTTCAGCTCCCAGCCTTGGTTACCCTGGAGCCATGTCTCCGTGATCCCAACTATATCATAGTCATTAATAGCTATCTGCACATTCAACTCATCCACCTTATTACGAATGCTCCTTGCATTGAGACACAAAGCCTTCAGGCGTGTTCTTACAACACTCTTACCCCTTATACAATTATGTTGAAAAGTGGCCCTTTTTGATTTTTGCCCTGGATTTGTCTGCCTGCCACTTTTACTTTTCACCTTGCTACCTATTGCTTCTACCCTCATTTTACAACCCTCTGTCTCTACGCTCACTCATTTAAGAAACCCTTTCCCTTTAACTCCATCCTCAACTATCCCATTCGACACCCCACCCCCCTTATTCAGTTTAAAACCACCCGTGTAGCAGTGGCAAACCTGCCTGCCAGAATGCTGGTCCCCAACCTGTTAAGATGCAATCCGTCCCTTTTGTACAGTTCCCCCTTACTCCAAAACAGATCCCAGTGATCTAAGAATCTAAATCCCCTGCCCCGTGCACCAGTTCCTCAGCCACACATTCAGGTCTCGTATCTCCCTGTTCCTGCTCTCGCCAGCACGAGGAACTGGAAGCAAACCGGAGATAACAACCCTGGAGGTCCTGCTTTTCAGCATTTTTCCGAGCTCTCTAAAGTCACGCTGCAGTATATTCATCCCCTTCTTTCCGACTTCGTTACTTCAGCACTTTTGTGTTTTATTCAAGATTCCAGCATTTGCAGAACCTTATGTTGTGTAAGCTCTTATGCATTTTGGGTTGACATGTGTGAAATGTTTTCCAGGAAGAAGTCAGCATTAGCTTGCTTCAGCATCTAAACCTTAGTGTAATTATTTATAATCACTTTCAATGTCTGCTGTAGTAAAACCAAAATAAGGCATGCAAAACCACAAGCCACACATCGATCATCTTAAAAGTTAGCTTCATGGTAATGGAAGCTGCTTGTTAACTGTACGTGCAAAACTTCAATTTTTCCTGCAAAGATTCTAACAATTATTTGTTTATTTTTGGCATTTACAATAGACAAAAATTTCTCCAAGCATTACATACCTTCTTTAGTCAGAGGGTAGTTAATCTGTCGAACTCATTGCCACAGAGGGCTGTGGAGGCCAAGTCGGTGGATATTTGTACGGCAGAGATAGACAAATTCTTGATTAGAACGGGTGTCAAGGGTTATGGGGAGATGCAAGGAAAATTAGATTAGGAAGCAGAGATCAGCCATGATTGAGTGGCGGAGTAGACTCGATGGGCCGAAAGGACTAATTCTACTCCTATAACTTGTGATCTAGTGAAATGATCGTTGATACTGGGAAAAAAAGAGAATGTATTTCTTACCTTAGCAAGGCCAGCTCTGTGCGCACCCTGAGACTCCATGTATGCAACATACTTAGAAAAATTCTTAAATTCTTCCATTGTGGGCTGGAAGGTCATGATTTTGCACAATGATTTTGATGGGGACCCTGCTTCTTCTGTTGCCATGATGACAAATGCACGTGTGACTTTTACCTAAAATTAAAATGATAATCTATATTATTTAACAGAACAGGAAGACACATAACATTCACTTTAATGGATTAAGCATTGATGTTATTTGTGCCACAACCTTAGGCTAAAATTTTGATTCAATATTGCAACGGTATTCATGTCAGATACAGAAAAGTGAGTGAATTTGAAGGTGTCATATTGGCCTTACATCATGGAGACAAAGTAGATTGTGTTACAAAACAAACTGATGGAAGAATTCTGTGAGTCAGGCAACATCTGTAATGGGAAATGGATAGACAACATTTTTTCAGAGTTCACAAGACACTGCAGATGCTGAAATCTTGAGTAAAGAAATCAAACTACTGGAGAAACTCTGTGGGTCAGGCAGCATCTGTGAAGGGAAATGGAGAGATTTCAGGTTTGATCCTTCTTCAGACAAGAAACACAAGAAACTACTGGCTGAAATCTTGATTAGTCTGAAGTAGGGTCCCACCCAAAATGTTGTCTGTCTATTTGCCTGCACAAATGCTGCCTGAATTGCTGAGTACCTCCAGCATTGTTTTTAACTGGGTTTTCATCATGTTCTACAGAGAAGTCATCAACCTGAAATAACCTGTCCCCCAAACATTATGGTGCCCTGAAATGGGGGGACTATATATAAACATTGCTGTAATTTATACATGGTGAAACCAAAATGTACAAAAATGACCTTTATTAACATCTGACAATGTGCACTTTAACCACATGTGGTTTTTTTCTATTACAAATCTCAAATTGTGGAGTACAGAGACAAATAAATAAATGATGGGTCTTTGTCCTACACATTATCACCAGTGTTCAGCATTGATTGGATGTGATTGGTACCTGGTTCTCACATCTGTGCAGGAGGTCCCCTCAAATACTCACTTATTATGACACAGAGGAGGCCTTTCAGCCATCAGGTCTGCTAACTCCTGACATAGCATCACCATAAGTCCCTCCTTACTTCTTAACAGACGTTTTTACAATTTGTTTTTTCGCACAAGTCAACCGATCCCTGCCATTTACCTCCACCAGGGGGAAATTACAGCAGCAAGTTAATCTACCAACATGTATCTGGAACGCAAGAAATCACAGCATAAGTCAAAAAGTCATAGAGTGGCAGGAAGAACAGACAGCACCTGAGGGCAGGGTCAAACTTGGGCTTCTGCGGGTGTGAGACAACAGAGTGGACTGCTGAACTGCAGTGATGCTGAACTCGGAGAATTCAATTGCAGGCACTCCTTGTGCAGACTTCTCGTGTGTGACCTTAAAAGGGATTTCAAGTATAAGTAAGCATACTGCAATGTGTCCTTTTACTGTTGCACTTGGAATCTACAATTAAATTCATCACCAAGTCAAAGGCTGCAAAAGAGATAGGATATGCAGCTGAGTAACGGTGTGCTACCATCCATAATCAAACACTGATTATCTGAACTTGTTACAGCTCCAGCAAGACTGGGTGAAAGGGAATATGCCCGAACATTTAAAAAAAAAGAATAATTTAATTGTAAAACGTAATCTCTTCCCCGTTATTATTTTTATCAGTACTATATAGAAAAAATAGCTTATCTACTACTTCCTATGCTTTCATATTATCAACAGTACGCTTTACAAACTGAAATTTTATACACAAATCTTATTTGGTTTCCTCATAGCAGCATGTTAGAACTATTCCCCGTTGTAATCAGACTGCTGACCTAACTTCCCATTAGTCAAAGGTGCAGTCCGATCTCCCAAACTATCTCATTGCATTTTAAGCTGTACTTTCTCTGAAGGTGTTACTTTATATTCTGTACTCTGGTTATTTTTTCTGTTTGCATTCCCTTATACTTCTGCGTGTCATGATTGTACCAATGTATGGTATAATTTGACTGGACAGTATGCAAAACACAATATTTGGCTGCATTTCAGTATACATGACAATAATCAACCAGTACTAATTACCCAGTAAACAATTAGAGCAGAGTACAATGTTAGACAATATGATCATCTTAGTCGGGGAAAGACACAAAATGCTGGAATAACTCAGCGGGTCAGGCAGCATCCCTGGAGGACATGCATATGTGACGTTTCGGGTTGGGACCCTTCTTCAAACTGTTTTTTCAATCTTGTTGTTTTTCTGAGATAAGCTGACCATTCCAAAAGTCTCATTCGTTTCTCCACAAATTTTTGCAGCAAGTTCCCTTCCAAAATACATTACTTGGTCAGGGCACTGTGGGAATACCTGGACTGCAATAATTCATTAAGATAGCCCGTTATCTCCTTCTATAGACAGTTACAAATGGCAATAAATGCCAAGTTTACCGAAGATGCCATCAGTGAATAGTTAGTATTTATTATTCCTCTGATGAGGTCTATAATCATCTTAGACCATTACAAAATATTTTGCTGGGTATATCAACGAACATTCATCTGTTGCACACAGTAGAGATGTTAATTAAGTATCAGGGAAATAACCCATGATCATAGAAGTACAAGGTAGACAAAAATGCTGGAGAAACTCAGCATGTGCAGCAGCATCTATGGAGCGAAGGAAATGGGCAACGTTTCGGGCCGAAACCCTTCTTCAGACTGATGTGAGGGTGGGGGGGGGGGGGGGGGCAGAAAGAAGAAAGGAGAAAGGACAAGGAGGAGCCAGAGGGCTGAGGGAGAGCTGAGAAGGGGAGGAGACAGTAAGGACTACCTGAAATTAGAGGTCGATGTTCATACCGCTGGGGTACAAACTGCCCAAGCGAAATATGAGGTGCTGCTCCTCCAATTTCCGGTGATCCTAACTCTGGCCGTGGAGGAGGCCCAGGACAGAAAGGTCGGATTCAGAATGGGAGGGGGAGTTGAAGTGCTGAGCCACCGGGGAGATCAGGTTGGTTATTCCGCAGACCGCTCCCTCCGTAACTCCCTGGTCAATTTGTCCCTTCCCACCCGAACCACCCCCTCTCCGGGCACTTGCCCTTGCAACCGCAAGAAATGCTGCACTTGTCGTTTTCCTCCCCCTTGATTCCATTCAAGGACCCAAGCAGTCTTTCCAGGTGCGACAGAGGTTCACCTGCACCTCCTCCAACCTCATCTATTGCATCCGCTGCTCTTGGTATCAGCTGATCTACATAGGTGAGACCGAGCGTAGGCTTGGCGATCGCTTCGCCGAACACCTCCGGTCGGTCCGCAATTACCAACCTGATCTCCCCGGTGGCTCAGCACTTCAACTCCCCCTCCCATTCCAAATCCGACCTTTCTGTCCTGGGCCTCCTCCACGGCTAGAGTGAGGATCACCGGAAATTGGAGGAGCAGCACCTCATATTTCGCTTGGGCAGTTTGTACCCCAGCGGTATGAACATTGACTTCTCTGATTTCAGGTAGTCCTTACTGTCTCCTCCCCTTCTCAGCTCTCCCTCAGCCCTCTGGCTCCTCCTCGTCCTTTCTCCTTTCTTCTAATGTATTAAAATAATCTAAGCGCCATGCTTTCCTGTTTTTAAGAGTTATCTTGCTTTCTGAAAGAATCTACTTCCTTTCCATTTTTTGACCATGTCTTTTCTGGAGCGTCTGTCTTCTTTGCTGCTTCGTTTGCAAAAATGTTGGGCCCTTGTTTTAATGGCTGGCATTCAATGCTAGCTTTTCATCGGTCAGATAATAAAAAACCTCCTATGACAATGGCTATACTGCCGTTATCAACAGTGGTGATAACATACAAAACTATTCACTATTTAGTCTACAGGAAAACATCAAGACCAGCTAATTAATATTATATTTATAACTGATTAATATTATATGTGCACCTATTTTTTTTATTCCTCACAGATTTTAAAAGATGGAAACACACTGGAGATTATTTGCATCATTGACCTTATTTTCAATAGTTTGGGAAGAGGAAACACGAGTCTATAGCCAACTGGGAGCAGCCCACACATTCATAGATAATTAACATCATGGAGTTTGGCCTTTCCCAAGTGGAAATGGATCTGTGACCTAACTGTGGATATTGTGCTGGCAACAGAATGAGAGGACTAGCTCAAAAGTGAATCCTCAGTCAAAACAAAAAATCACTTCTCCGGTCTTACCCAATCTCAAGATATCTCAAAGAGTTTGACAGACAATGAAGCGTATTTGAAGTATAATTACTGAGATAATGTTGGGAATGTGACAGCTAAGATCCAAGAGGCGTTATGGAAAGAAATGTGGACACAGCCTCATGGCCGTCCGAAGGGTGCGACCACACCCCCCTTATTTTCCCCAGAGTAAGAAAAAATCCCCAGAATTTTTTTAAATTCACAATCAGCATTTCCACTTTGTGGAAAATCGCCCGAAATTCTGGTTCCGGCCACTGGGGGAGAAAGAAATGCGCCCATCCGCGCCCTGCGCAGTTGGGGAAGCGACGCAAAATGATGCCTTCTCTCCGCGCGTGCGCAGTGGGCCCGGGCGGTATCAGACTGCCATTTGTGCTTCACCCATTGAGCTCGATGCCTCGCGTATACTCCAGGCAAGTAGTGGGAGTGGGGGGTGCGTGGTGCGGTGGGTCCCCGCCCGGTCCAGCGTTTCCATCTGCGGCATCCGGGGGGGGGGGTGCGTGGTGCGTGTGTGCGGTGTCTGCCCGCCCGGTCCAGCGATTCCATCCGCGGCATCCGGGGGGGGGGGTGCGGTGGGTCCCCGCCCGGTCCAGCGTTTCCATCCGCGGCGTCTGGGGGAGGGGTGCGGTGTCTGCCCGCCCGGTCCAGCGTTTCCATCTCCGGCGTCCGGGGGGGGGGGTGCGGGGTGTGGTGTCTGCCCGCCGTCTGCCCGCCTGCCCGGTCCAGCGATTCCATCCGCGGCGTCGGAGCCTCGCCAACGGCCAATCAGGCGACCAGGAGACCGTCCTCCCGTCGCCGGGCGGGAGCGGCTGTAACCCCAACACCAGACGCCGCTGCGGCGGGGCCCGCTACCCTCGCCTTCCCCCGCCGCCGGGGTACCAAGCCATCTTCCACCCACGCCACCCCCACCGACCCCCGATGGCCCACGCCACCTTCATCTACCCCCCCCCCCCGCTGGGCCCACGCCACCTTCATCTCTCACCCCCCCCCCCCGCAGGGCCCACGCCTCCTTCATCTCCCCCCCCCCCCCCGCAGGGCCCAAGCCACCTTCATCTTCCCCCCCCTGCCAGAAAGAGGGGGGATGGGGAGGGGGAGAGGGGAAGGGAAGGGAAGGGGGAGAGATGGGGGAGGGGAGAGGGAAAGGGAGAATATCTTTAATGAGATTTTTTTTTTTTTTTTTAATTTTTATTTATTAGAAGTACATTACATCACAGCCACATACATTAATACTCGTCATTTATATCTTCTTACAATTAATGTACTCCCTTTATTTTTTTTTTTTACGCTAAAGAAAGAAAAGATTGAAAGAGAGAAGAAAGTGAAGGAAAAAGTGCAAGTGTAGAAAAGTGTAGAAAATGTAACAACAAAAAAAAAAAAGGACGAGGACCCTATGAAAGCGAAATTAAAAACAAAAAAAAAAGAGTTAAGAAATAGGCCCTAAGAAAAGAAAAGAGAGAGAGAAAAAAAGAAAAACAAATGTTTTTTTTTTGAGCATCACGTAAATAGGACATACCAACTCTTCAACTATCATCCCCCCTTACCCGACCTCAATTTTTTATTTTTTTAAAGTACTTTTGCACCCTATGTTTGTAATAATTCTATAAATGCAGACCACGTCAGGTGGAAGTGATCTGGTTTACCTGCTAGGAGGAGTCTTATCTCTTCAAGGTGTAGTGTTTCAAACATATTTGAAATCCACATATTTATAGTTGGTATTGGAGCCTTCTTCCAAAATTTTAGAATTAGCTTTTTTCCAGTTATTAACCCATAATCCATTAATTTCTTTTGAAACACATTTAGTTCTGGATCATCTTCCGTTATTCCGAAGATAATCCATTCTGCTTTGGGTATCAGTCTTGTTTTAAATAACTTTGTAAAGATTTCAAAAATTTCATTCCAAAATTTTTGAATTTTTGTACAGAAGACAAATGAGTGCGCTATAGTTGCTTCTTGGGATTGACATTTATCACAAATAGATGATACGTTTGGGAAAATTTTATGAATTTTAGTTTTCGAATAATATAATCTATGTAAAATTTTAAATTGTATTAAAGTGTGTCTTACATTAATCGAGCATTTATGTACTTTTAATAAGTATTCATTCCAACTTTCCTTTGAAATTTTAATAGCTAACTCTTGTTCCCAGTCTCTTCTGATACCCTCCGTAGATGGTATTTGTACATTTAAGATAATATTGTACAAATATGATATTAAGTTTGCTGATTCCGCTTTTGTCTGCATTGCCTCGTCCAGTACATCTGCTGGGTTATTATGATGATCTTTTATATATTTTTTCAAATAGTCGCATATTTGAAAGTATTTAAAATATTGATTATTTCCGAGTTTATATTTTATTTGTAATTGTTGAAATGAAAGTAATTTTCCAGTTTCATACAAGTCACCAAGCGTTTTAATTCCTAGTCTATCCCATTGTGTATAAGCTTTATCTATAATAGAAGGACTAAACGAAGGGTTATTGACTATAGGTAATAAAAGTGATAAGTTTCTTAATTTTAAATTTTGTTTTATTTGTTTCCAAATACGGATTGTACTATGAATAATTGGGTTCTTATTATAGTTTATGTTATTCAATTTCATTGGAGAGAGGAGGAT
Source organism: Malacoraja senta (assembly GCA_038087875.1). NCBI lineage: Eukaryota > Metazoa > Chordata > Chondrichthyes > Rajiformes > Rajidae > Malacoraja > Malacoraja senta. Next base: position 45,465 of record JAXLNO010000230.1, on the reverse strand, counting down.
CGCTCCAATGTTTCTAGAGGAGCAATCCTCTTTCTCCATTACAATCCAGTCTACTTGCTGGGCGGAGTTATCCATCAGTTGAATCATGTTTTTAATATTTACTGACCAATAATAATACATAAAATTGGGTAGTGCTAGACCCCCCAATACTTTAGATTTATTCAGATGGGTTTTTTGTATTCTATGTGATTTATAGTCCCATATAAAATTAGTGATATCTGAGTCGAGTTTTTTAAAAAACTTCTTAGGTAAGTATATAGGAATTGATTGAAATAGGTATAAAATTTGTGGTAAAAAGATCATTTTTATTGCGTTTATTCGGCCTATTAAAGACATCGGAAGCGTTTTCCAGAATTTAATTATGTATTCAGTTTATTAAGTAGGGGGTCAAAATTTGCCCTGAGCATACCTTGATATGCTCTGGTAATTTCGATTCCCAAATATTTAAATGTTTCTGTAGCTATTTTAAAAGGGAATTTTAAAAGATGTGTTGAATCTTTCGGTTTTATTGACATAATTTCACTTTTATTCCAATTTATTCTATATCCAGAAAAAGATCCGAAGTCTTCAATTAAATTTAATATATTTGGTATAGTGATTTGAGGTTTTGTAATATACAATAATATATCATCCGCGTATAAAGATATTTTATTATATGAGTCTTTAGTATTATATCCATGAATATCAGGGTGTATTCTAATTTTTTCTGCTAGCGGTTCAATAATGAGAGCAAACAGCTGTGGTGATAATGAGCATCCTTGTCTATTTCCCCTTGATAGTTGAAATTTCGAGGATAATATGTTATTAGTAAGTATTCTAGCTGTAGGTTTGTTATATAGTAACTTAATCCATAAAATAAAATTCTCTCCCAGTGAAATTTTGTAATACTTTATCCATATAGTTCCATTCTACTTGATCAAATGCTTTTTCAGCATCCAGCGAAATAATTGATAATTCTTGATCTTCAGATTTGTGTGAGTGCATTATGTTGAGTAGACGTCTCATATTATTAGAAGAATATCTCTTAGGGATAAACCCTGTCTGATCTGGGTTTATTAAATTTACTAATGTATTTACTTAATCTTCTGGCTAATGTTTTCGCTAATATTTTTTGATCTGTGTTTAACAATGCTATAGCTCTATATGAGCCAGGATCTTCTAAATCCTTATTTTTCTTAGGTATTAATGTAATCGTTGATTCCGCTAATGTATCAGGTAGTATTCGTTTTTTAAAAGCGTATTGGTACATTTTTTGTAATCTTGGTATTATTTTTTCATAAAAGTTTTTATAAAATTCATTAGTAAATCCATCAGGGCCTGGTGTTTTTCCATTTTTTAGTGAGTTTATTGTATCTTCTAATTCCTTAATTGAGATTTGTGCACCCAGTTCCTCTTGTTCCTTCAGCTCTAACTTTGGAAGATTACAGGTATCCAAGAACTTTGTGATATTATTGGAATCAATTATCGTTTTAGATGTATACAAATTCTCGTAAAATTGCGCAAATCTTTTATTAATATCCTTCGGTGTTGTTAATAATTCCCCTTTATCTGATTTGATCTTTGGTATAGTATGTTCCTTTTCTCGTTTTTTTAGCTGGCGAGCCAAAAGTTTATGCGGTTTATCCCCAAATTCAAAGTGCTCTTGTTTTGTAATTTGAAAAAGTCTTATAAGTTTGGCAGATAATAATTTATTTAATTTAAATTTTAAAATTATTATTTTATTATGTTTATCTATTGTTGGATCTTTAGCATTATCTATATCCATTTGTCTAATAAGTTCTTCTAACTGTCTTTGTTCATTCTTATTCTTTTTATTTTGAAAAGCTTGATATGAAATTATAATACCCCTAATGTATGCTTTAAAAGATTCCCAAAGTAAAGTAGGCGATATATCTGAAGTATCATTTGTTTGAAAAAAGACCTCCATTTGTTCTTTTAAATATATACTCGCTTGTGGATCTTTTAAAATTTGAGAGTTAAATCTCCAGAATGAATTATTCTTAGACAATCCTTCCAGTTTTAAAAAGAAAGTTAGTGGAGAAGAGAGAAGAGAGATTGTAAAATTGAGGTAGGTTTTAGAGTTATTATATTTTTTCCTCATGAATAATATCAAAATAATATCAAACAATTGGAACTGCTTTCTTTGCCTTGATAACAATACTGAAAAATATGAATTCCAAAGTTTGTGACTCTTTTTGCAGCATATTTTTAATATAATTTGATGATGTTGCTGCTGTGGAAGCTAGGTAGAAGATGGAGTTGGAAGATCTCCTTGGTGCAGTAAAAAACAAACGTTTTATGATTCTATATCATGAGTTCTTACAAGAATTGTGAAAACTTCACATATATGCAGCCTATCAGTAAAATATTTTTTGAATACATGTTATGTCTTAAGTCCTGTTAATGATAATATTGGCCAAATAAAATATGTCACAAAATGGAGAATCTCTGTATTTGCAAAGCCTGTTTGTCCACTTTCTGTGGAAGGTTACAAGCTGTGAGTCACGCTCCAAGGAGTCTGGACCCTAGATGGAAGTTGAGGATAAGGCGAGGTCCAAATGTCTCTCCCTTTGTTTATTTGTATGAGGGTTTTGTAGAAGAGCTAAGAGGTGTTGCATATGCATGATTAGGTCAGATAGGGAGGTGTTGTAAAGTACTGTTAATTTTACTTCGGAGTCACGTGAGTGACTACGTGAAGAAGCCCCGTCCAGCCGCACACGCGTCATTATCGATCAGACGCATAGCGTTCATGACCGTGTGTGGAGGAGCAGGAGCTCCTCCAGCCGGTGAGTAAAACAAAAGTAAAACAAAAGTCAGAAGGTAAGTGGAGTTACTTTTCACTTACAGGAGCGTTTCCTTCCCGTTTAGACTTGTTGGTGGAGCTCCACACAAGTTTATTATGGAGAAATGGGAAGGAGAGGGGCCAGGGACGCACCGTAGTAAAACCCCAGATCCTAAGGGTAGCGGGCGTCAGTCAGGGGAGTCAGTGGCAGCGAAGCCATTAACTCCCGTTGTGGTCGAATGTGCGTTAAACCGCCGGCGGCGGGGCGCAAGGCTGAGGAAAAAAAAATAATAATAAATCGGCCCGACCTGTAGACTCGGATGAGTCAGACCCGGAGTCATGCCCTCCTCAGGCAGGAAAGAGTATTACACTGCAAGGGTCAAAAACTTTCTAACTCCTTATGGGGCAGATGATTTGTAAAGAACCCCCACAGGAGGATTTAAGTCGGTGTTGGCCAATGAAGTATAGCACAGGAGGTGCCTTGGAACAGGTACAAGGGTGGCCTACAGGAGAGCCATCAGTGCCTGTGCAGAAACATTAAAGAGGTTGGCTTACAGGAGAGCCAGTGCCCAAAATGCCAGAAAAAAGGCAAGTTATGTGTTGGCCTATTGGAGAGCCAGTACTAGAAATGCCTGAACAAAAGGCAGCACAAACGTGCAATGATAAATGTGCCAGCACCGACAAATATAAAGAGTAAAAATAATGAAGCGTTGGCCTAGAATTGTGCCAGCGCCAGCAGCACCTGAAGCAGGGCTGCCTGTCCGTGGGCCTACAAGAGAGCCCTCGCAGGGGGAATCTGGCAGAGACTTACCTGAAACAGGGGAGCCAGAAATTACCCAACATAAAAATGAATATCTAGATTTAGATGATGATTTAAATGAGCACCAGAGCCCATTATCAGAGCCAAAAATGTTCCAAGGCTGGCACAAAACTTTGCTGTTCCCAGAGTAACAGGGGAACCTTTGAGAGAGGAAATAGCTATGACTATAAATTATCTACTCTCCCATCAGCCCAGGAATTAACCATGGATGAGACTATCAAAAAATATTGTAGCAGTTACAGCAGTGAATAAACTTGATATGGGTAATTTGAGCAGTGGTTTACGCTCACAAGAATTGAAATTACACAAGTGCTGAAATTTCTGGGGTCAGTGGTTTGGATGAAGGTTATATATCGTATTCACAACAAAATGTAGCACTCATGAGTAGTGCGCACTTTGAAATAAATTGTATTCATAAAAATGCAATAAGACCAAATATTCATCATAAGAATGCAGGCTCTGCAAACCATGCAATATACAAATGCCTAAATCTGTTTTGGAGAAAATCTAGCAAAGAAACTTAAGGATCACCTATGCTGAGCAGAGCGGTGAGAAGGCAGTATCCCTACAGGCGAAATGTGGTGCTGGAGAAGGAACAATCCTATCATTCTCGTATACACGTTGACGTGCTGCACCGAGGATACGTGGTGGTTACAATGTGCCTACTAGAAGGGGACAACAACTGCCGGTGGCAAATCCCGAGGTTAGGGGGCTTGGTCTGGTAAGAAACACAACAAATGTTTCACACTCACAAATAGGGGGAAGGTTACGATTCTTCCTAAAAGAATGGCAATCAATAACAAATGATTCATTTATTCTATGTAGCATTGTAGGATTCAAAATTGAGTTCTCTCCACGTTTGGATCCTCCAATTCACCATAATTCAAACTGGTCACGGATTTTTCTCAAAGGAAGAGAATGGGTTGATCAAAGGAGAATTGAAAAACTTTATGCAGAAAAGGATGATATAAATGTCAGGAGAACAACACCATCAGTTTGTGTCAAATATTCTCCTAGGAATATTCTCCTAGAAAAGGGATGGTGGACATAGAATCATTTCCGATCTGACAAATCTTAACCTTTATGTACAATAGAAACATTTCAAAATGGAAATATTTACTAATGCCATTTAGCTAGTCACAAAGAATTGCTATAAGGCAGCATAGATCTGAAAAATGCATATTATTCTGTGGCAATGCATGGTAATGATCAAAGATATATGAAATTTAGATGGCTGTCAGTTATGGCAATTTAAAGCATTGCCCAATGGTCTGATTTCAGCACCAAGATTATTCACTAAATTGCTCAAACCAAATTTTAGCTCTGTTAAGAGCTGAGGGCCATGTATTAATGGCTTATTTAGATGATATCCTCATTGTAGGGGACACTTTGGCTGCTGCAAAATTGTCAGTATCCAGAGTCAAATACATTTTGAGAAATTAGGTTTCATTATTCACCTACAAAAATCTAAATTGTTACCAAGCAAAAAGATTGATTACCTAGGGTTCACAATTAACTCCGAACACATGGTAATCACTTTGCCAAAGATAAAAAGCTGCAGTTAATTGAAGGTTGCATAAAACCCATTAACGAGGACACACCTTCAATTAGAGAAGTGGCAAGCTTGCTAGGCAAATTAATTGCAGGGTTTCCAGCGGTCACGTTTGGACCATTGCATTATCAATGTTTACAGAGAGCTAAGGTACAAGCGTTAAAAATGAATAGAGGGCATTTTGATAGGCCCATGAAATTAACAATTCAATCCATTACAGAAATAGAATGGTGGATTAACAATGTTTCTAATGCTTCCAGAAAGGTTCTGGTAGAAACACCTTCCGTCACTCTACAGACTGATGTAAGTGTGCTGAGTTGGGGCGCTACTAACATGATTTCCAGCTGTGGAGGTAGGTGGAATGTGAATGAAGTACCTTTGCTGGAAATCTGGGAATCAATTATCTAGAGCTATTAGGCGCATTTTACGGCCTTAGAGCTTATTGCACTGATATGGGAAATGTGCATGTTCAGGTACAGGTTGACAATACTACAGCTGTAGCATACATAAATCACATGGGTGGTATAAAATCAGAATCATGTGATAAATTGGCAAATGAAATTTGGACCTGGGGTATTGCCAGAAAAATTTGGCTGTCAGCAATATATTTACCAGGTAAAAATTAATACAATTGCAGACAAAAGATCACGTAAATTTAATGATAATACAGAATGGATGTTAAATCGGAAAATATTCACACAAATTATCACACAATTTGGAATGCCAGAAATTGATCTGGTTGCATCAAGATTGAACCACCAGTTGACTAAGTATGTGTCATGGGAAGCTGATCCTGGAGCAGTAGTGGTGGATGCTTTCTCGCTACATTGGGGGAGTATGTTTCTGTATGCTTTTCCACCATTTTGTTTAATCCACAAATGCATACAGAAAATTAAACAAGATTCAAGCCTCAGGGATTTTGGTAGTACCAGATTGGCCTACACAGGTATGGTACCCACTGGTGTTAAAAATGATCAAAAAACCCCTTATGGTTATTCCAAAGCAGATTAAACTGCTTGTACACCCTGTGACTAATGAATCACATCCTTTACATAATCGTATTGGTTTGTTGATTTGCAGATTCTAAGAAGGCATATCTTGGAAAAGGATTATCAGACCATACGGTGGATGTTATGACAGCAGCCTGAAGGAATAGTACCCAGAAGCAGTACATTTCCTATATAAAGAAATGGGAGGTGTTTTGTTCAGGAAAGAATATTGCATATAACACAGTAGAAATTTCAGATGTAATAGAGTTTCTTTCAACTCTACACTATGAATTGAAATTAAGTTATAGTGCAATTAATACTGCACGAAGTGCACTCTCTGCATATTTAAGCAGTGAATCAGAACAAACTCCAATTGGAGAACATCCTTGGGTCTGTAGGTATATGAAAGGAATTTTCAACTCTAATCCTCCCAGACCCAGGTATACAGAAATTTGGAATGTAAAAGATGTACTGATGTTCCTAAGGAGTTGGAATCCAGTTGAAACCCTGTCATTATCCAAAATTACCATGAAATTGGTTATGCTCATGGCATTAGTTTCAGCGCAGAGAGTTCAAACATTACAGAAACTCAGAATTGATAGAATGAAAGTAGGGCAAAATGCCGTGACATTCTATGTCTGATTTACTGAAGCAAAGTAGACCTGGGTCCATAGGATGCAAGTTGGAATTTTTAGCATTACCTACAGATTCACGACTGTGTGTAGTAACATATGTGAAATGTTACATAGAAACAACAAAAGTTTTAAGAGGCATTAGTCATAAAAAGCCTCATAAGAAAGTATCAACACAAACAATTTCACGATGGTTGAAACAGGTGTTGAGATATTCAGGTATTGATACTGATAAATTTAAATCTCATTCCACGAGGGCGGCATCAACATCAGCGGCCAGGGATTCAGCGTGCCAATAGACCTTATTCTCGCGGCCGCAGGAGTATTACCACAAGGAGATTAAAGATCTCAGAGGGTTTGGTGATGCCGTGCTGGATACAGTATTAAATCCCCCATTATAAATGGGCCTAATTTTTGTTATTTTATTAAAATAAATAAAACCATTAACTGATTACATTCAAATGTTGTGGTTATGCATTGTTGATTGTGCTTACTCAAATAGAGTCAATCGATGCAGTGAACACCTGGATTTGAATCCACGGTGTGAAATCACAGAGCTTTGAAATCTTCACGTAGTCACTCACGTGACTCTGAAGTAAAATAGTTAGATTAAACGAGAACTTACCAAGTTTGAAGTTTGATCTTTATTTTATGAGGAGTAACGTTGAGGGATTACGTGCCCTCCGCTCCCACCCTCATAAAAGGATCAAGCTGGTAGTTCTAAGTCTTTATGCATCTTACTATCATACTTCAGTAATTATCGTCTGTGATTGTCACTCCGCTGCTTTGAAAGATTGACGCGTGTGCGGCTGGACGGGGCTTCTTCACGTAATCCCTCAACGTTACTCCTCATAAAATAAAGATCAAACTTCAAACTTGGTAAGTTCTCGTTTAATCTTACTATTATGTTGCAGTGTTTGTGCTGTTATCTTGTGAAGTGTGAAGCCTTGTTCAAATTGTTTATACTACCTGGAGAAATGTTTCTATTCTTTTGTAAACTGTCTTCCTGCTAGAACTTTCTGTAGAAACAATGTAATGGTGAATTTTGTGATTGGGTTCGGGAACTGTCAATAGCTATAATCTAATCAAGATTCAAGAGAGTTTATTGTCATGTGTCCCAGATAGGCCCACCAATCGAGGCCCACCTGGCTCCTGGCCCCGTCCCCCGCTCAAGTACGCTCGCGCCATGCCTCCCGCAGCTGGACTCCCGCGTCCGCCCGCTCCACCCCCCACCCCCCCCCCCGTACAAATGCGCAGAAAGAACGAGCGTTCTGCAGATCGGGAGGTCACAGCAGGTTACAGCTGGTCACCGGAGGCCACCGGCTTCTGAATCTTTTCCGTATCCCCCGCCCGATGGTAGAACATGGCTGCCCCTCCCTCCCTCCCGCTGCAAACCCAACGCGCTGCCAGTCGCGCCGCTCGCAAGTCCTTTGATAAAAACCTTGTGACCCCCCCTCTCTCTCCCCCCTCCTCTCTCTCTCTCCCCACCTCTCTCTCTCTCCCCCACCTCTCTCTCTCTCTCCCCCTCCTCTCTCTCCCCCACCTCTCTCTCTCTTTCTCTCTCTCCCCCCTCCCCCCTCCCTGTTCCCCCCTCCCTGTTTCTCCCTCTCCCCCCCATCTCTCTTTGCCCTCACTCTACCTCCCCCCCCTCCCTCTCTAGACGCGCCTGCGAGTTGGGGGCTATGCGTCAGTAGATTGGGCGGTTATGGGGTAATAGGAGCAAATTAATAACATTAATATATTGACAAGGGGGGTAGTTAGCGCGTGTGCGGGGGGGGTAGTTAGCGCGTGTGCGGGGGTGGTTAATGTGTGTGACGCCACATGCCCACCCCCCCCCCCCCGCAACCGCATGTTGGGCGAACAGACCCAACGGGTCTGCACTTGGTCTAGTTCTCCTTAATTCTACCACAACCAATGAAGAAGCTGCTAAAGCTATTGCCAACCTCTCAGAAGCTGTACCTCATACAGAATCACTTTAAACTGGGTCCAACGTACAAATATGGTGCCTTGTATAAGAATGGATGCTGGCGAATATTTAACCCTGACTGGTTTCGAGCATATCCCTGGCTTGTATATAGCGATCATGTGGATGCCGTCTTATGCCTACCTTGTGCCTTGTTTGTGAACAACAGGAAATCACTTGTCGTCAAGTCAAGGTAAGTCAAGTCTATTTGCCACATATACATACAAGATGTGCAGTAAAATGAAAGTGGCAATGCTTGCGGATTGTGAAAAACAACGGAACAGGTGCTCCTGAATGTATATTGCCATTACCACTACTACTAATGCAAGGGCATTCGTTGGCCTTGCCCTGTAAACCAACCCTGGTTCTGCAAATCCTGTCATGCCACCCCCCTTTTTGAAAAGCTTCGTACGGGTCTGAGCCCAGACCATCGTGCAAACAAACCTCATATTTCTCTTCGGCAGCTTACAACCCAGTGGTATGTATAATGAATTCTTTAAGTAACCTTTGCATTCCCTCTCTCCCCCTCCCTCCCCCACCCTAGTCATTTTGTTAGTATCACTGTTCGTATCCCTTCATTTTACGCACGCTTTGATAGGGAGAACACCGATGTGCCTTCCCGAGCTCCCATTCGCTGTGATGGTATTTCAGTCTCAGTCACAGAGGCCGACGTCAGGAAATCCTTCAGAGGGGTGAACCCTCGAAAAGTGCCTGGACCTGATGGTATACCTGGTCGTGTTCTAAAAACCTGTGCGGACCAACTTGCTGGAGTTTTTACAGACATTTTCAACCTCTCATTTCTGAGGTCTGAGGTTCCCACCTGCTTCAAAAGGGCATCAATCATACCAGTGCCCAAGAAGAGCAAGGTGATGTGCCTCAATGACTATCGACCTGTGGCACTAACGCCTGTGGTGACGAAGTGCTTTGAGAGGTTGATCATGGAGCAAATCAACTCTTACCTCGACAAAAACCTGGACCCACTGCAGTTCGCTTACCGCCACAACAGATCAACGGTGGATGCGATCTCACTGGCCCTCCACTCCGCTCTGGACCACTTGGACAACAAAAAATCATATGTCAGGCTGTTATTCATCGATTACAGCTCGGCATTTAATACAATCATTCCCTCCAAGCTGGTTACCAAACTCGCAGAACTGGGTATCTGCGCATCCCTCTGCAATTGGATCCTCGACTTCCTCATTCTCAGACCACAGTCTGTTCGTATTGGTGGAAATGTGTCAGACTCGATAACAATCAGCATGGGAGCACCTCAAGGCTGCATGCTCAGGCCCCTGCTGTACTCACTCTATACTCATGACTGCGTAGCTGGTCATAGTGCGAACTCGACCATCAAGTTCGCTGACGACACCACTGTTGTGGGACGTATCACTGATGGGGATGTCAGAGTACAGAAGAGAGATCAAGCAACTGTCCATATGGTGCCAGCACAATAACCTGGCCCTCAACACCAGCAAAACCAAGGAACTGATTGTGGACTTTGGAAGGAGTAGGATGGGGACCCACAGTCCCATCTATATCAATGGGTCGATGATTGAAAGGGTCAAGAGCTTTAAATTCCTGGGCGTGCACATCTCTGAAGATCTTTCCTGGTCCGAGAACACTGATGCTACTATTAAGAAAGCACATCAGCGCCTCTACTTCCTGAGAAGATTACGGAGAGTCGGTTTGTCAAGGAGGACTCACTCTTTTTTTTTTTTTTTTTTTTTTTATTTTATTAGAAGTACAATCATATGGCACCAAAGTGCCTAATATATAATGACATAATACATTTTATGTACAGCTTCTTATTTTTTTATTATGATAAAGAAGAATAAGAAAAAGAAAGTAGATAGTAAAAGATAGAAAAACGTGAGGTATATAGTGTGTGAAAAGAAAAAAAAAGAGTGAAAGAAGAAAATTGAAGAAAAGAAAATAGAAAAAAGAGAGTAGAAAATAAAAAGAGAAAAGTAAGGAGATCATTATTTATAATCTTGACCATCCCTCACCCAGTCCTGGAACAGTTAGCTTCTACAATTGTGTTGCACCATATGATTACAAAAAGACGACAAATGGAGACCAACTCGTTAAGAATTGGTCTGATTTATCTATTAGGAGGAATCGCATTTCCTCAAGATGTGCGGTGTCCATCATGCTTGAAATCCACATTTTAAGCGTTGGTATTGGTAAGGAGGACTCTCTCTAACTTCTTCAGGACTGTGCACCTGTAGAAGTTAGAAAGGAGGACTCTCTCTAACTTCTACAGGTGCACAGTAGAGAGCATGCTGACCGGTTGCATCGTGGCTTGGTTCGGCAACTGAGCGCCCTGGAGAGGAAAAGACGACAAAGAGTAGTAAACACTGCCCAGTCCATCATCGGCTCAGACCTCCCTTCCATCGAGGGGATCTATCGCAGTCGCTGCCTCAAAAAGGCTGGCAGTATCATCAAGGACCCACACCATCCTGGCCACACACTCATCTCCCTGCTACCTTCAGGTAGAAGGTACAGGAGCCTGAAGACTGCAACGACCAGGTTCAGGAATAGCAACTTCCCCACAGCCATCAGGCTATTAAACTTGGCTCGGACAAAACTATGAACATTAATAGCCCATTATCTGTTATTTGCACTTATTTATTCATGTGTGTATATATTTATATAATGATATATGGACACACTGAACTGTTTTGTAGTCAATGCCTTCTATGTTCTGTTGTGCTGAAGCAAAGCAAGAATTTCATTGTCCTATGACACATGACAATCAACTCACTTGAACTTGAACTCATTAACACCTCTTCAACAGCCAACAATGGACCATTGTGGGCTCCCCATTTCCCGAGTCATCGGTGACGGCTCTGATTTATTCTGTACTTTTTCATACCTCCAATTTTCCTCTCCCCTGACTGTCTGAAAAAGGGTCTAAACCCCAAATTTTACATATTTCTTTTCTCCAGAGATGCTGCCTGACCTGCTGAGTTACTCCAGCATTTTGTATCTATCTTCCTTCCCTTGACTCCATCTACACTTCACGCTGCCTTGGCAAGGCCACCAGCGTAATCAAGGACGAGTCTCACCCTTGACATTCCTTCTTCTCCCCTCTCCCATCAGGCAAGTGTAAAAACACATACCTCCAGATTCAGCGACATTTTCTTCCCAGCTGTTCTCAGGCAACTGCACCATCCTATCAACTGGAGAGCAGTCTGCCCTACCATCTACCTCATTGGAGACCCTCGGACTAACTTTATTGGACTTTATCTTGCATTAAACATTATTCCCTTTATCCTATAGTTGTATGTGGATAGCTTCATTGTAATCATGTAGTCTTTCCACTGACTGGACAGCATGCAAAATAAAGGCTTCCCACTGTACCTTGGTACATATGACAATAAACTAAACTACCCTGAGAACTACAAACAGTTTAGAAATATTGATTGACAAATAAACATTTGCCAGGATACCAGGCATACCTTCCCTGATTTTCTTCAAAATATGAGTGCAATCTATATCAGCATGGATTTACGAAAGGTAAATCATGTCTGACGAATCTTATAGAATTTTTCGAGGATGTAACTAGTAGAGTGGATAGGGGTGAACCAGTGGATGTGTTGTATCTGGACTTTCAGAAGGCTTTCGACAAGGTCCCACATAAGAGATTAGTATACAAACTTAAAGCACACGGTATCGGGGGTTCAGTATTGATGTGGATAGAGAACTGGCTGGCAAACAGGAAGCAAAGAGTAGGAGTAAACGGGTCCTTTTCACAATGGCAGGCAGTGACTAGTGGGGTACCGCAAGGCTCAGTGCTGGGACCCCAGCTATTTACAATTTATATTAATGACCTGGATGAGGGAATTGAAGGCAACATCTCCAAGTTTGCGGATGACACTAAGCTGGGGCGCAGTGTTAGCTGTGAGGAGGATGCTAGGAGACTGCAAGGTGACTTGGATAGGCTGGGTGAGTGGGCAAATGTTTGGCAGATGCAGTATAATGTGGATAAATGTGAGGTTATCCACTTTGGTGGCAAAAACAGGAAAGCAGACTATTATCTAAATGGTGGCCGATTAGGAAAAGGGGAGATGCAGCGAGACCTGGGTGTCATGGTACACCAGTCATTGAAAGTAGGCATGCAGGTGCAGCAGGCAGTGAAGAAAGCGAATGGTATGTTAGCTTTCATAGCAAAAGGGTTTGAGTATAGGAGCAGGGAGGTTCTACTGCAGTTGTACAGGGTCTTGGTGAGACCACAGCTGGAGTATTGCGTACAGTTTTGGTCTCCAAATCTGAGGAAGGACATTATAGCCATAGAGGGAGTGCAGAGAAGGTTCACCAGACTGATTCCTGGGATGTCAGGACATTCATATGAAGAAAGACTGGATAGACTTGGCTTATACTCGCTAGAATTTAGGAAATTGACAGGGGATCTTATAGAAACGTACAAAATTCTTATGGGGTTGGACAGGCTAGATGCAGGAAGATTGTTCCCGATGTTGGGGAAGTCCAGGACAAGGGGTCACAGCTTAAGGATAAAGGGGAAATCCTTTAAGACTGAGATGAGAAAAAACTTTTTCACACAGAGAGTGGTGAATCTCTGGAACTCTCTGCCATAGAGGGTAGTTGAGGCCAGTTCATTGGCTATATTTAAGAGGGAGTTAGATGTGGCCCTTGTGGCTAAAGGGATCATGGGGTATGGAGAGAAGGCAGGTACGGGATACTGAGTTGGATGATCAGCCATGATCATATTGAATGGCGGTGCAGGCTCGAAGGGCCGAATGGCCTACTCCTGCACCTATTTTCTATGTATCTATGTATCTATACATCTGACTAACATCTCATTTGAAAGAAAGCTTCTCAGTCCTGCAACGGAGTGATTATCCTACATGGTTTTGGAGAGCTGATTAGAAGTAATCTGGAGAGAAAATTCTAGCATTTAACAGCTGGATGGCTGGAAGTGTGACCACACTAATATTGGGATAACAAATGGTATGGTGTACATGAGGAGAAGGATTATCAGTTCTCAAATATGTCCAATTTCAATGTGATAAGGAATTTGTGAGACCATTAAGGAATGGTGAGAGCAATATGATTTAATGAACAGCTTGGCACAAATTTCTATGAGAATCTTGCACATCTAGAAATCTAATTTGTTCTATCAACAATATAAGAAACCTTAATTCAAATTTTAAAAGTTCAAATCATTTGAAAACGACACTCAAAGGCTCAAATTCTGATGAGGAGAAGCACTCGCCTTCATCTTTCTGATGCGAACAGCATGCAAAACAAAACTTTTATCAGGGCATAACCATACTTCTTCACTTAATCTCACATCACACACACCAACTCCTTAAAAAAGCAACAGAACATTTCCAAGAATGAGACAACTGTAATTACTATTCTAGATTTTATTTCATAGAAACAGTCTTCATAGGCACTTTGTCATTTATTCTGAAATACGTAATTATTTTATTTTATTAATATCAACATTGGAAATCTAAGTCGCCAAGCTGGAATAAACAGGCATAATATTTTTTCCAGAATACCAACTAATTTTGAAGAAAATAATGCAGTGCCTCAATGTCATGACTAATAATAAATCATATTGTTAATTCACCTTGAAATTGCCAAGTCAGTCCTACTTTAATCAGAGTTCTCAGTGGAAAGATTTACAGTGTTCAGCCTAGACAAAAGGAATAAGACACGTGGAACTGCAGATGCTGGTTTACAAAAAAGACGCAAAGTGTTGGGGCAACTCAGTGGCTCAGGCAGCATCTCTGAAGAACATCGACAAATTACATTTTGGGTTGAGACCCTTCTTCAGACTGGATGGGGTAGTAGGGAGAGTTTGGGTGGGGCAGTTTGCTGACAAAATTCAATCAACATTTTTCATTAGTGCTTTAAAATGCAGAATATTCCCTAAATCAAATTATCAAGATGACTTCTGCATTCTAAACAACAACAAATAAAGAAATAATGCAACTGGATACATAATAAATCCATATATGTAAAACTAAAACAGAGCATAAGATTATTTTAAACAAAGAAAGCACAAAAAAGTAAAGCAATTATAAAATATTATAAATGTCACTTGAACAGGCAACATCAATTTTACAGCTTTAATTTTAAAAGCAGACATAAACTGGTAATGACAAAGGTGTGACATGTCAGTGCATCATCACTGCAGTGGGACATGTTTGCACACTTATCTCCCAAACAGCAAGTCATGGAACAGCTGATAAACTGAAACCAAATGACTGCATATTAATATATGTATTTTCAGGGATATAGATGGAGGAGGATGTGAGTGTGTATATAGAACATTACAGCACAGGAACAGGCCCTTCACCCCACAATGTCCATGCTGTTAAACTAATCCCTGCCTGCATTTGATCCATATCTCTCCATCCCCTGCATATCCATGTGCCTCTACAAAAGCACCTTGAACACCAATATCATATCTGCCTTTTACCATCACCTTTGGCAGCCGTTCCAGGCACTCATCACCCTCTGTATAAAAAAACTTTCCCTACTCATCTCCTTTAAATTTTGTCCCTCTCACCTTAAAGATATGCCTTCGAGTCATTACATTTCCTTCCTGGGAAAAAGGTTCTGTCTACCTTATCTATGCCTCTCTTAATTTTATATACTTCTATCAGGTCTCCCCCTCAACCTCCGACATTCCAGAGAAAACAATCCAATCTCTCCTCATAGGTAATATCCTCTGATCCTCCCCAAAGCCACCACCCCAGTGTCTTCCAGGCTCTCACCACTCTCTATAGGAAACTTGCCCCACACAGCTCATTTGAACTGTCCTTCTCATTTTAATGCTATGCCTTCCAGTTGTTGACATTCCCACCACTGGAAAAAGCTTCTCCCTGCCCTCTCTATGACTCATAATTTTACATACATCTATCAGGTCTCTCCCCCACCTCTAGCTTTCCAGAGAAAACAATCCAATCTCTCCTTGTAGGTAATATTCTCTAATTCAGGTAGCATTCTCTAAATATCTTGCACGCTGGTCATAGCTTCCACATCCTTCCCCTAATGGGGTGATCAGTACTGCACACAATAATCCAAAACCCCATCTCTGAACATTTAACTCCCCCTTCCATTCCCATATTGACCTTTATGTCCTGGGCCTGCTCCATTGTCAGTGTCAGGCCCAGTGCAAATTGGAGGAACAGCACCTCATATTTCACTTGGGCTGTTACACCCCAGCAGAATGAATATTGACCTCTAACCGTTGCTTTCCCTCTCGCTCCATCCCTCCCCCTTCCCAGTTCTCCGGTCAGTCTGATTATCCGCAATTACATTTTATCTGTTTGCTTTGTTGTTACCTTCTCCTAGCTAACAATGATCTATTCTACATGTTCCTTGAGCTCCTCCCCTTTATCTCATTTTCACACCCTACACTTCCTTACCTCTGTATCTCCCTCTCCCCTGACTCAGTCTGAAAAGGGGTCTTTATCCAAAACTCATTCATTCTATCCAGAGATGCTGCCTGTCCGCTGAGTTACTCCAGCAATTTTTGTCTATACGGTTTAAACCAGCATCTGCAGTTCCTTCCTACACATCTGAACATTTATAGTTGGGAACTCACCAAGAAATTAATTTGTATTGGAAGCCCCAAGATACAATTATAATTCCAATTTGATTCTCAACTGTGTATCATAATTGTTTTTATACATAGATTTATACTTAAACATTTTATCCTTTTAATTCTATAAACATAGACATCAATCAACAAGTGAGTACATGTGGTTTTACTCAGCTAATATTAAATATATCCACCCAAGCATCACAAACCTGCTGCAAATGTTTTCCTGATCTTAGATCTTAGATGCCTGGGATATCAAAGCAAAGCAGTTTTGTTTTGTTTCACACGATGCATAGTTAAAGTAATAAATACTGGCTGAATACAGGACACTGAACAAATCAGAGCAAGGTTCAGCAAGATGTTGCCTAGATTGGAGATTATTAGCTATAGGAAGAAGTTGGACAATATGAGATTATATTGGAGTGTTGAAGGCTGAGGGACGACCTGATAGAAGTATATAAAATTATGAGAGAAACTGAAAGGTTAGATAGAGTTTTTTTCTCAGGGTGGAAATATCAAATACTAAAGGGTGTGGCTGTATGCTCCAAGCATCACCTGTCTTTTTGTGGGATACATAGAACACTGTTTCAAGCTCTCCCAACTCTCTTTCTTGTACAAAGGCAATTGCACTGGTGTTGCTTCTTGCTCTCATACAGAATGCACGTTTCATCATTTTTACTGTCAATTTCCACTCTGTTCTCACCTTCATATGGTCCATCTCTGATTCTACCTTACTCATTTTGGATCTGTGTCTTATAGGCTATCTATCCATAAACATTGATTACAAGCCCATAAACTCTTAGTTATCTTTTGTATACTATCCCCCTACCCTGCCTCCTCCAAGAATTCCATTCTACTCTCCCCCGGGTTTCTGTCTCTGCCATGTTTGCTCTGATGGGGAGACCTTCTGCACTGATATCTTTGATATGTTTTCCTTTTTCCTGAACTCTGGTTACCCCAAAGCCAATGTGGACGGATTCTTGAACCCATCTATTTCCTGCACCCCTGCTCTCACTACCACCTCCATCCTCATTCCTAGACAGACTCAGGACATTGCCCCTGGCCCTTGGTTTCCACCTAATTTACTTTTGCTTTCAACAGGTCATCCTTTACACTTTCTGCCAACTCCATTAAGATGACTCAATAGGTCAGGTAGCATCTCTAGAGAAAAGGAATAGGTGATGTTTTGGGTCGGAACTCCTCTTCAGATATTCCAACCCAAAATGTCACCCATTCCTTTTCTCCAGAGATGCAATTCCCTCATGGTTGTTGGCCTGCTCTTGCATCTCCACTGAGCACCCCTTTTCTTATGCCACTTTCCCTTACAACTGCAGGAGATGCTACATCTGTCCTTTCACCTCTTCCTTTCAAGTGAGCCAAACATTCTTTCCAGATGAAGCAGCAATTCACCTGTGAGATCCAATCTAGTGCACTGCCATCAATGATTGCATGGCAAGGCGGAAACTAATCAGTGATAGCTAACATGGCCTTGCGAAGGGCAGATTTAGTCTGTCCCATCTGACTGAACTGTTTGGATAGGCCACAAGTGTATTAATGAGGGCAGTGTTTACATGGGCTTCGGTAAGGCTTTTGAGAAGGTCCCATATGGGAGACTAGTCCAAAAGGTTAGGGATCAGAAAACAAGTTAGCAGATTAGATCCAAAACATAAAAAGTCCGGCCCATTCCTTCCACCACTTCCACTCCAAAAATAAAATAGCTTCTTCTCTCTCTTTCCCAGTTCCAACGATAGATTTCTAGCCTGAAACATTAACTGTTTCTCTTTCCACAAATGCTGCCTAATCTGAGTGTTTACAACTTTTTCTGTTTTTACTTCAGATGCCCAGCATTTGCAGTTTTTTTGGTGGCATTTTTAACCCACATAATCGACCAGTCTTCCTTGTTTACAAATACCAACATAGCACCATCTCTCCCATGCTCTTCAATGCTCTCAAGTACAACAATTGAGGTCTCGGGAGCATCCTCAGTTTTAATTTGTGTAGGAAGGAACTGCAGATGCTGGTTTAAACCAAAGATAGACACAGAAAGCAGGAGTAACTCAGCGGGACAGGCAGCATCTCTGGAGAGAAGGAATGGGTGACGTTTCAGGTCGAGTCTGATGAAGGGTCTCGAACCGAAACGTCAACCATTCTTTCTCTCCAGAAATGCTGCCTGTCCTGCTGAGTTACTCCTGCTTTTTGTGTCTATCCTCAGTTTTAATTGTTCTATCAAGGTAAACTGTTTTGGATGCCTAAACGTCTCCAACTTTCTCCTCTCTTCTTTAAGATGCTGTTTAAAAACTTACCACTTGGACTAAGCCCTTGGTCATTTGCCCCTATTATTATATGCAGAAACATCAGTGTGATCATTTTTTTAAAAGCATATTAAAAATTGATTTTTTTTTGTTTGTTTTGTTTTTTAATTTATCATTACACTTATGGGCGCCTTTCAAAGACTCTCAAGGACGCCTTGCAGATAAGCAGATTACAAAACATATAAGCAGAATAAAAAAATTTAAAAATAGTAGGGACATCAACAACATCACAATACACAAATTAAGCACAGAATTCATTCCAAAGGCACAAAAAGAAAATCAGAAACACAATTTGAGGCGAGAGCAGCGGCAGCTAAACCGCGCCAGCGTCCACTATCTAAATGCTTACTGTTGCTATCGTTTAGTTTGCAATACTCCTTTGAGGAGTCAATTTGGAACCCACAGTGAACTTCACACTGTAGCAGATTTAATTCACCTAATACCTGACACCACTTTATATCAAGACATAATGTAATAACAAGGAATTGCAGATACTGGTTTATTCCAAAGAAAGACACAAAATGTTGGAGGAACTCAGTGGTTCAGGCAGCATCTCTGGAGTAACTTTCAGGTCAGAATCCATCATAATATAATATTCCTAATATCTTCCTTCTGTCAAGATTTATTTTGCTTATGCCGGTATAGTTTAAAGTCAGAGAATGACCAAATGTCCAAAATATTTTCTTTATTTTAAGTTGTGCACAAAAAATCATTTAAACTACCATTACTTGCAATTACTTGCTTTGGAAGGGGAAGGATGAGGACCCACAATCCTGTTTATATCAACGGGACGAGGGTGGAGATGGTCAAAAACTTCAAATTCCTGGACGTGCATAGTTCCGAAGATCTTTCCTGGACCCAGCACACTGATGCAATTATAAAGAAGACACATCAGCGCCTCTACTTCCTGAGAAGATTACAGAGAGTCGGTATGTCAAGGAGGATTCTCTTGAACTTCTACAGGTGCACAGTAGAGAGCATACTGACTGGCTGCATCATGGCCTGGTTCGGTAACTTGAACATCCAGGAGCGAAAAAGACTACAAAAAGTTGTGACCACTGCCCAGTCCATCATCGGCTCTGACCTCCCCACCATTGAAGGGATCTATCGAAGACGCTGCCTCAAAAAGGTGGCCAACAGCATCAAAGACCCACACCATCCTGGCCGCACACTCATTTCACCGTTGCCATCGAGAAGAAGGTACAGGAGCGTGAAAACTGTAACGTCCTGGTTGAGGAACAACTTCTTCCCTACAGCCAACAGGCTATTAAACACGACAGCAAATAAGCTCTGAACTATAACAGACTATTATTATTATTGCACTATATTTGTTTATTTATTGAGTATGTGTGAATGTGTATATATACACACTGAACTTTTTTTTCCCCCGTTATGTACTATGTTTACATATTCTGTTGTGCTGCAGCAAGTAAGAATTTCATTGTCCTATCTGGGACATATGACAATAAAACACTCTTGACTCTTGCTTCCAGTGACACTTGTACAACTAAACTCTATAAAACAATGTAACATTCAGCCTCATGTATTTTTAGCTTGGCGTAACAAACATAAATATCGCTAATGACAATGCCTTTATTTTTGAAAATCCTGTCTGAAAAGATACATTTGCTATTGTAAGTTTCTATAAGTTTCTAATGGCCCTGTCCCACGGGCAGGCGGTTACTGGCGGTGAAGCGCGGCGTCGCCGGAAGCGGGGACCGCGCGGCTACCGCGAGAGCGGCGCGCGTATGCCGCGGGAGCGCCGCACGGATGCCACGCGGGGGCCGAGTGATCTCCGTAAGGCCGGTCCCACAAGCTTGCTGTAAGTTTAAAAAAATTAAACCTTACCGGAAGTTGTTGCCGCGCGTATGCCGGGTGATCACCGCACGGCCTGTCCCACGAGCACGGCGTCGGGTGATGACGACATCGCGCAACGCAACGCGCTACGCGATGACGTCAATTCGGCTCGCGGCGCTGCTAGTGATGCTCACGGCGCACTGGCAGCGGCTGTGGCGGTGCTCGTGCCGCACTGGCGGCGGCTGTGGCGGTGCTAGTGGTGCTCACGGCGCACTGGCAGCGGCTGTGGTGGTGCTCGCGCCGCACTGGCGGCGGCTGTGGCGGTGCTCGTGCCGCACTGGCGGCGGCTGTGGCGGTGCTCGTGCCGCACTGGCGGCGGCTGTGCGGTAGGACAACATTTTTGAACGTTGTCGACTTTTTGTGAGCACCGTGGGACCAACACCGCACGGTCCCGGTGGTGTGCGTGGGACTGACCCCGCGGGCCATGCGCAGTCTCTGGCAGTCCACGAGCGGTCCCAACTTCCTGCTTCACCGCCAGTACCGCATACCCGTGAGACAGGCCTTTTAGGAACACGACTTAAAGCAGAGACAGACACAAAATGCTGGAGAAACTCAGTGGGACAGGAGTATCTCTGGAGAAAAGGAATGGGTGACGTTTCGGGTCGAGACCCTTCTTCAGACCAAGGCTCGAAATTAGCGGTTGCCCGGGTGCCATTGACCACAGAAAGTGCCCCCAGGCAACCTAAACGCCGACTCATTTTGCCCGGCTTGGCACCCAAATACTGGTTTATACCGGTAGACGCAAAAAACTGGAGTAACTCCGTGGGTCAGGCAGCATCTCCGGCGAATAGGAACTGACGTTTCGGGTCGGCGGCTGTATTCCTCTAGTATATTTGATTGCGGGTCAAAGATACTACGTGCGTGGTGACGAAGGGTCGGGGCGAATGACGGGCGTCGAACAGCGGCCGCGACAGCGGCTCCACCGCCTCCTCCTCCCACCCCCCGCCCGGCGGAAGGAGGCCTCCCTCTCCCTCCCTCCCCCCCCCCTCCTCCCGGCCTCGACGTGCGAGAGGGGGTGTTTTGAAAGCGCCTTTTGCGGATTTGCCATCAGCGGCTCCTATCGCCCTGATAACGGTCGCTGCTTGCAACTCCGCTAACGGTGCTTTCAAACCAACCCCTCTCGCACGCCGAGGCCGGGAGGGAGGGAGGGAGAGGGAGGTCTCCTTCCACCGTCTGAAGCAGCTGCACCAAAGATCCTACAGCTATAGGATCTTTGAGCTGCACCGCTCGGCCCCGCACCTTCCTGTCGGCTGGCGGAGGAGGGGAGACGGTGGCGAGGAGGCGGCGGCACTTTGGCGTTGGACAGGGACGGCCAAGGCAGCGGGGCGATGTTGTCCGAGGAGCGCTGACCTTCCTTCCTCCCCACCTCCTCTGCCCCTTCCCCCCCCTCTCTCTCTCTCTCTTGTACGCCCCCCTCCACCCCTCTTATCCTGGGACCCCTCTCCATCCCGCACCGATCCCCATTCTCTCCTCTATTCAGTCCTCACTGACATCCCCTGTGCTCCCCTCCCCATCTACCCTCCCCCCCAATCTATTCATTACCCTACCCACCTCGCATTGATTCTCCTGCCACCCCCCCATCCATCCTACACTGGTCCCCCAATTCATCCTGTACTGACCCCCCTTCCCATCCATCCTGCACTTCTCCCCCATTCATACTGCACTGATCCACCCATTCATCCCGTACTGACCCACCCTCCATTTACCCTGCACCAATCCCCCCCATCCATCCTGCAGTGACTCCCCATTCATCTTTTACTGATCTCCATTCATCCTGTACTGAACCCTCATTCATCCTGTAGTGATCCCCCGTTCATCCTGCATAGACCCTCTGATCCACACTGTCCTGACCCCCCCCCAATTCACCTGTACTGATCCCCCCCATTCATCCTGTGCTGATCCCCCCAACCATCCTGTACTGATCCCCCATTCAAGAAGAATGGGGGGAACAGTCTGAAGAAGGGTCTCGACCCGAAACGTTGCCTATTTCCTTAGCTCCATAGATGCTGCCTCACCCGCTGAATTTCTCCAGCAATTTTTGTCTACCCCCATTCATCCTGTACTGAACCCCCTTTCATCCTATACTGATCCCCCCATCCATCCCATACTGATCCCCCAATTCAACACCACTGACATCCCCCGTGCTCTCCCCTCACAATTTTACATAATCCAACCAACACGTACTAATTCACCTGCCTCAATCCATCCATTCCGCACAGATTGCCTTCTCAACCCCCCCGCCATCTATCCACCCCACACTGATTCACACACCCCCGACCCTATTGTGCTTCATGGTCTTCAGAGCGAACATTGATTATGTTTGATAACGGAATGTAATCAAATGTGTTTTAATTCACAATGTTATTATTTGTTTTGACACCTTTAAACATATTACCAAAAGAACATTTGCTGCAGTTATGTCCTTTGGCCATATCTTGTCAGTTCGTGTAATGTTTAACCTGTCAGATGGGGATAGTCGGTTTTATCAGCTATTATCATAAAATGCCTTTAGAAATTTCTTGCAACCTGTATATTTTGTTATGGATAAATTATGTGGGAAGCCAGTGTGTTTCTGTGCCAATAGCAATAACGACCCATGCTATGGCCATGTCATGGTAATTTTCGGTCCTTCACAGAAAACATGCTTGCATCAATCTGTAGTGTGTATGGTTAAGCATATATGTTACCATGGTCCAGGATTTTATTGACGCAGGTTGATCATATGCTGAATAATCCAACCACATTTTTGTTTGGAAGTGGAAAGAACTAATAGAAATTGCATTAATTGCAATGTGTAAAAAGAGTTGAGATATTGTATTATAATTTTGCTGCATGTCATTGTGGTATATATCATGTCTTGATTGGTGAATATGTTTAGTTTGTGAGTTATTTGAAACAGAAAAAAACATGTGAATGTAGACAAAAGTGCTGGAGAAACTCAGCGGGTGCGGCAGCATCTATGGAGCGAAAGGAAATAGGCAACGTTTCGGGCCAAAACCCTTCTTCAGACTGATGGGTTTCGGCCTGAAACGTTGCCTATTTCCTTCGCTCCATAGATGCTGCTGCACCCGCTGAGTTTCTCCAGCACTTTTGTCTACCTTCGATTTTCCAGCATCTGCAGTTCCTTCTTGAACATAATATGCGAATGCTTCATTGAGCATAATTCCGACTGGTAACTACGCACTTCGTCCTAGCACATTATCGCACGCGTCATGCAAACCGTCTTCAATGACCACCTAAACTGTCATTTGGCAACCTAAAAAGCTGTCAAGGTTGCCCGGCTGGCAACAGGGAAAAAAAGTTAAGCGAGAGCCCTACAGACTGTCAGGGGGAAGGCAGATAGATAGATAAAGGAAGTGTGAATGTGTGAAAACAGGGCAAAGGGGATGGAGATCAAGAAAAATATAGGATAGATCATTGTTCGTAGAGTCGGAGAGCTGGAGTAATCACAGAGGGAGAGCAGTAAGAGAAGATGTTGCTGGACTCTCGTTGGAGAGAGAACTTCTTCAAGGTAATACATTGAGTAGATTATCTTGTAGCAGAACAACCTATATATTCTGAAGAGACACAAAAAGCCGGAGTAACTCAGCGGGACAGGCAGCATCTCTGGAGAGAAGGAATGGGTGACGTTTCGGGTCGAGCCCCTTCAGACTGGTTAGGGATAAGGGAGAGATAAACAAGAGATATAGACGGTGTAATAGTAAGGCCCCCCCCCCCCGGTCATGACTGACCATGGGTGATGCATCCTAGTTTGCAGGATTGTGTGGTCGGATGCAAGCCTGGGCGATGTCATATGAAGGACAGGCTGTTGCCCATGCAGCACGTCCCCCCTCTCCACGTCGCTGATCGATCCAAAGGAACAGCAGGTTCATTACAGTTTGGCACCAGCGCCGTCGCAGGAGCTGCCAGAGCGAGGTTGTAGACAACGACGAAGTGCCTTAGGGGCTCCAACTCCAGATTTTCTTGAGGTTTACTCCAGGAGCCTTTTCCATGACTGGATATGGCCCCAAGGTAGTGAAGGTTTTAAATCAGAATTTTCCCTAGATGGACTGCATTCCCAGGCTGACGAGCCCCATCTGCCCAAGACTCATGGGGATGGGAGTGTCTACCTTCCCGTGCAGGTCTATAGCACCTGCTCACTGCCCAAAATATATAGACGGCGATGTGGAGAAAAAAAGAACAATGAATGAAAGATATGCAAAAAAGTAACTATGATAAAGGAAATAGGCCATTGTAAGCTGTTTGTAGGGTAAAAATGAGAAGCTAGTGCGACTTGGGTGGGGGAGGGATAGAGAGAGAGAGAGAGAGATAGGGAATGCCGGGGCTACCTGAAGTGAAAGAAATCAATATTCATACCACTGGGCTGTAAGCTGCCCAAGCGAAATATGAGATGCTGTTCCTCCAATTTGCATTTAGCCTCACTCTAGCAATGGAAGCGACCGAGGACAGAAAGGTCTGTATAGGAATGGAAAGGAGAATTAAAGTGTCCAGCAACTGGGAGAGATCAGGTTGCTTCAGGCGGAGTGAGCGAAGGTGGTCCACGAAGCGATTGCCTAATCTGTGTTTGGTCTCGCCGATGTATAAGAGTCGACAATGAACTTGAACCTATATATTCTATTCAACACTTAGCAAAAAGAATTATCTCAAAACATCTCCAGCTTATGATACCAACCACAATTCATTGTAAACAGTACAACCACTTTAGGCAAGAGGGAAATGAGCATTTAACTGACAATTCCCAACAGTTCTTGGCTAAGTTACATCACTCTGTCTTTACCTACACGAAAAACTGTATTTCTCTTTCAGCCACATTGCCGCATGTAATGAATCTCACCAAGTTGCTGCAGGTACTAAACCTGCTGCAGTTATTTTGTGTTTACAATTCTTCAATACAAAAGTACAATAAAGCAGATGCTGAAAATCTAAAATGAAAAAAAAAAGCTGGAAATACTCAGCCAGTAGGTGGCATCTGTAGAAAGAAACAAGAAATATTTTGAATCAGTGATCTTGCATCAGATCCCAAATTCTGCAAAATTATCAGCTACATTTTTGGTGACATTTTAAAGTTGAAGTTTGCATGACAAATCTAACGCACACACTATTGAATGGGAAATGACTGCAAAATCTAGCCCATTGAGTAAGTTGAAACCAATTTAGCAAAACCTTTGCAGTTCCTCCAGTTAATATTTCAGGTCAAAGACTCTTCATTGGAACATCGTTCATCAGTAATCTAAAATCAGTAATCTAAAACATATTCCAACTGAATGTTAGAAACAAGATAATTAAGTAAAATTTTAATATGTCGCAAAATACTGGCAGCATAAAACAGCTCAAACCAGCTTGTCCACAAGCCTTGCCAATTTAAAATTAGCAGGTCACAAAGTATATTAACTATTGCAAAGAAATGGTGGCAACAAAGAAGCTGTCCAAATGAGATGCAAGAGAATGCAAATCAACACAAATCTCAACCAGTCTGCAAGTTATTCGACAAAGGGCGGCACAGTGGTGCCACTGGTAGAACTGCTGCCTCACAGCACCGGACACCCGGGTTCGATTCGGACCTTGGGTGTTGTCTGTGCGGAGTTTGCACGTTCTCCCTGTGACCTCATAGACTTCCTTCGGGTGATCCGGTTTCCTCCCACATCCCTCTGGCCTCTTTAAATCGCCCCTAGTGTGCAGGGAATGGATGAGACAGCAGAGTAACATGGAACGTGTGAATGAAAATGGATGGTCGGCATGGACTTGGTGGGCCGAAGGGCCCGTTTCCATGCTGTATCTCTAAACTAAACTAAGTACAGAGATTCTCTGCTGAACCACAAATTCACCAGGGAATTTATCTTGCCGATGCAATCACTTTCCTGTGTTAGTAGTTACTGGTTGAAATGTCATCATTTGAAATTATAGCTAATGTCAAATGTAATTTCAATGTTCAGTTAAGTCATTCAAGAGTAATACTGCTTTCTGTTTGTCTCAGCTATAACTTCATATGCTTAAAGGAACCAATCCCTCCAAAATATATGTATTTCAAACTACATTTTGCTATAACGTTTTTCCATAACACCAATCAGATATAATGCAAGTTATGCATTAGGGAATAATATTTGGATTATGCTGGCAAATTAGTTATAATGCACATGAATATAAGCAAGAAAAAAGCTGCTTTCAATTTAAACAGTATGCGATAGAGGGGGGGGGGTGACCGTTTCATTGCGGTAATGAGACGCCATCATCTCTTAAGAACATAGATGCTATTTTAACAGTGGGTTCACATTGAAATTGACAAACAATTAAATCTATTGACACTTGTGCAATGATACTCAATTAAATAATTTAACATATGGCTTTAGTATTTTTAGCTTACAACAAAAAATAAATGAATACCTATGAAATAGACCTTTATCTTTGAAAACCCTCACACTCCACCCACCCCTCCCTCCGCCTCCAAATTGACGTAATTGTTTTTGCAATGTGATTTTCTCCAACACGTGGTTTCTTAAGAAGGTGTCTGTGTTATAGCAGAACTACCTGCATCAGGAAAACTGACTATAAACAAAGTCAACTCTCTGAAATACTACTGCAAGATTTGAAAACAATGACAACCCATCAAGATATTAGAAGACACTATGGACTTCAATAGTATTACAAATGAAATAATCAGCCGAACCATTTCTTTTGAAAAACTAAGTACTCTGTTTACTAAACAGTACTTGTCAATATCACTGAGAAACTAATTACAGGGACTCAACCTTTCAAAAGTGTATTTAATAAATTGACACAACCCAGTGTAAATCTGAGATATTTTGTTTACAAATATCAAGTTATTTATTGTCTACCTTCAGTACTTTTAATTTTGCATCCAGTTTCCAAGATTTGGTCTTTTTGCTTATTCTTATTTCCAACTTCAGTATACTTATAAATGATTTGAGATTTGCTTTTGAAAGCATAAGCCAAATCTATTTCAAATCAAATCCTCAATTCACTAACAATAATTAATTTAACCAATTCAAAAATAAAATCAATCAGCTAGCTCCTTAACATGCAAAGTTAAACATATGTAATTTACATATAAGGGCTAGATCATTCAGGGTAACGTCAACAGTCCTATTTGTAACTGCCAATGAAACAACAGGAAGTCTGTGATTAGCTTACCAAAATACCTTAGGCATAATGTGCTGATTTAAAAAGTTTCTCGGTCCATTATACAATAATTAAGATACAAGAGACTACAGATGTTGGAATCTCGAGCAAAATAACAATCTACGACGAACTCAGCAGGTCAGGCAGCATCTGTGAAGGGGAATGGACAAATGACTTTAGGTCAGGACCCTTCTTTAGTCTGATGAAAGTGTCTTTTTGTTCAAATTTGCAGCAGGTGCAATCTCTTGTGGTCCCCATGATGAAGGGCCAACGGTGACATCTCCAGATTTAACCATTTCAGTATCTTACACGAATAACTTCTTTACAATAGTGAATCAAATTTTTAACCTAATGTTTTGGTACAAACAAGTTTCTCCCGCAGTTTGATGGAGACACAAGGAACTGCAGATGCTGAAATCTTGAGCAGGAGTAACGGCGGGTCAGGCAGAATGGGTGGAGAACATGGACATGGGACGTTTTGGATCGGGACCCTGCTTCAGACTGATTGTAGTAGGGAGGAGAAAAGTTGGCAAAGAGTTTGAAGAAGGCACTTCATATTTTTCTCCTGCAATTTGTTTATTTTTGCTGCAGATTCCAGCATCTGCAGTCTCCTGGATGGGGATCCAGTCATGTTGATTGAGGGGCTGACGAGTGCAGGGACCGTGGGGGTTGTGGGCTGCTGTCGGCAGCTCAGCTGGTGTCCAGTAATCGGTGACCAGCGGCCCACCACCAGCTGCGGACGGGACTGCTCCTCGCCGCTCCGCTCCCGGCGACAAGCGCCACCCAACCCTAGGATGGGCGGCACCGGAGCCCGAGGCCTGCACCCAATGGCCGCCCCGCCCCTTCCTCCCCCCCGGGGACGCGGACAGTCCGCGCGGCGCGGCGCTGCTCTCCCCGCTCCTTGCTCCGGCCGAGGCCGTCACTTACGCTGAGGGCTGGGACGCGACGGACTCGGCCACGGCTCCGCTCTACTCGCTCTCCGCCGCCAGCTGGTGACGGAGTGGGCCCCGCGCACGCGCACTGCGGCCCGGACTTGGCAGCGCCCCCGCAGGCAGGCCCCGGCACAGCAACCATGGACCGCTCCACACCGCCCCCGCAGGCAGCCCCCGGCACAGGTCGCTCCACAGCGCCCCCTGCAGCCGCAACCGGCACAGCAAACACGCACCGCTCCACACCGCCCCCGCAGGCGGCCCCCGACACAGCAAGCATGGTTGATTTTGTGAGTAGACAAAAGTGCTGGAGAAACTCAGCGGGTGCGGCAGCATCTATGGAGCGAAGGAAATAGGCAACGTTTCAGGCCGAAACCCTTCTTCAGACAGGGTTTCGTGAATCTCCTTGTAAATTGCAATGTCTTAGCCTGATTCTGCGGAGCTCTAGGGTATCCCATCCGAGAGAAGTCAGCATATTATTCACGCTTGATTTGCGCTTGTAGTCATTACATACAAAGCGGGCTGCTTGGCGTTGTACTTTCTCCAGGGTGATCTTGTTGAAAGGACCCCATACGGCTCCACAATACTCCAATTTGGGCCTGACCAAGGACTTGTAGGCAGGCGTTCTCTTTGACGGATGTACTACATGCGTGAAAATTTCTCTTGAGTCGCCCGAGAGTTCTATTTGCCTTGTTAGACACTTGATTAATATGCGTCACCCAACTTAAATCTTTGCTTAATTCGACTCCTAGATATGGGTGATGGTCGACAGCAAGCAATGTATGGCAATCCATTTTGTATTCCGATAAAAGTGGTTTGATCTTGTGTGAGACATGCATGGTATGACATTTGGTTGTACTGAATGACATCTGCCAGGTTTTTCCCCACTCACAGAGAGCATCCAGATCCTTCTGTAAGGACAAGCTGTCTTCTGGTGTTTTAATCTCTCTATAAATTATGGCATCATCTGCGAAGAGTCGAACTCTGGACGAAACTGCATTTGGAATGTCATTGATATACAGTAGGAAGAGCAATGGACCCATGACAGTCCTCTGTGGTACACCTGATGTCACAGAAGTTTTAATAGACGTCTCTCCCCCACCCCCCCAAGAGAACTCACTGGTGTCTCCTTGTCAAAAAGATCTCAATCCCATTTTTAGAGGTTGCCGTCAATTCCTACATGGTTGAGCTTGTACAGGAGCCGCTTATGGGGAACCTTATCAAAAGCCTTACTAAAGTCTAATATAATCAGGTCAGTCTGACCCTTGTTATCAAGTGACCTGGCTAGATCGTCGATGAGTCCCGTCAATGCGGTTTCACTTGATTGACCCTGTCTAAAGCCATGTTGGTGGTTTGTTAGTATCTTGTGGAAGTCAATATGGTCCATAATATGTCGGTGGATTATATGTTCGAGAATCTTGTGGGACTCTCCTAGTGGCAGCATGCTGTAAGGTTGTAATGGTCGTTTGCTCCCTTAATTTTTAACTCCTTGCTTACCACTCTTTCAATATTACTTGTTATTGCTTGATTTCAAGACACGGTCTAACCTTTTTTAAAGTGTTGATAACACTTTTATACGCTTCAATCGTGTAAAGGATGGAGACAAGAGCAAAAAAAGCTTCTCCAAGGAAGGAGCGTGGGGAAGGCGCTGCCTCTGACTCTGGTATCTTAGAAGCAATATTGAAAATGAACGGAGAAATGAACACAAGATTCTGCGGTTTGTAAGAAATGATGAAAGGAATTTCGAGCAAATTGAAGGAAGTTCAAGACAAGCTGATTATGTTACAAGATGAATCTCGTGAACAGAAGGAACAAATTGATAACTTGCGAACCTTGGGTCAGGAAAGAAATTTGAAGATTGAAATACTGGAACGGCAAATGAACGAAAATACTCGGGCACTCAAGCAATACAAGACTAAAAACATGGATCTGGAAAACAGAAGCCGTCGACTGAATCTGCGAATTGTTGGTTTGCCTGAAGGTCAAGAAGGGGATAATGTTATAAAATATGTCTCTAAAATGATAAAGGAGACTTTCAACATCGAGCAGTATGAAAATCTTCCAATTTTGGATAACGCACACAGGGTCGGGAAGAAAACTGGTCTCAAAGATAAATCGAGACATCTGATCGTTCGGTTTCACTTTCTGCAGATGAAGGAGAATATCCTCCGAGCAGCAAAAAAGTTGGGCATGGTTGAATTTGAAGGATGCAAGTTTCGGTTTGTTCCTGATTACAGCCGTGAGCTTATGGGACTGAGAATGCCTTTCCATAATGTAATGTCTGAGTTGTTTAAGAGCCCTGCCTTGCTCTAACCAGCTAGACTATGTATATGACTCCCTAATGGTAACAACCAATTTTTTAACAATCCGCAAGAAGCTTCCAGTTTTCTGGAGGCTTATGGGGCTGAAGCCGCGACGGGGAGTTATTGATAGCAGACTGAGTTATAGCCCTGTCCCACGGTACGAGTTCATTCCAAGAGCTCTCCCAAGTTTTTAAAAAATCAAACTCATGGTAAGCACAGAGAATGAATGTAGCGGGTACGTCGGAGCTCGGGGACGTCTCTTAGCGCTAACGGCAGGTACTCGATAACGGCAGGTAAGCACGGGAAGACTCGTGACGATTTTTCAACATGATGAACAATGTCCACGAGATCCCCGAGTACCGACGAGTGGCCATTACCATAAATCTCCGAGTTCGAATCAGGACGAACTCGAGAGAACTCTTGGAATGGACTCGTACCGTGGGACAGGGATTTTACAATTGGAGATTGTTATTGTTCCTATTTTGACAATATATCGTTCTGTAAATGATTAAGAATTTAATCAGATGAGTGTTTAAGAAGAAACTGCAGATGCTGGAAAATCGAAGGTAGACAGAAGTGCTGGACAAACTCAGCGGGTGCAGCAGCATCTATGGAGCAAAGGAAATAGGCAACATTTCGGGCCAAAACCCTTCTTCAGACTGATGTAGGGTGGGGTGGGGGGCGGGGAGAAGAAAGGAGAAAGGAAGAGGAGGAGCCCGAGGGCTGAGGGAGAGCTGAGAAGGGGAGGAGACAGCAAGGGCTACCGGAAATTGGAGATGTCAATGTTTATGCCGCTAGGGTGCAAACTGCCCAAGCGGAATATGAGGTGCTGCTCCTCCAATTTCCGGTGGTGCTCACTCTGGCCATGGAGGAGGCCCAGGACAGAAAGGTCGGATTCGGAATGGGAGGGGGAGTTGAAGTGCTGAGCCACCGGGAGATCAGGTTGGTTAATGCGGACCAAACGAAGGTGTTCGGCGAAACGATCGCCAAGCCTACGCTTGGTCTCACCGATGTAGATCAGCTGACATCTAGAGCAACGGATGCAATAGATGAGGTTGGAGGAGATGCAGGTGAACCTCTGTTGCACCTGGAACGACTGCTTGGGTCCTTGAATGGAGTCGAGGGGGGAGGTAAAGCGACAAGTGTAGCATCTTTTGCGGTTGCGGGAAATGCAATGTGCCCGGGGAGGGGGTGGTGCGGGAGGGAAGGGAAGAATTCTCAGCTCTCCCACAGCCCTAGGGCTCCTCCTCTTCCTTTCTCCTTTCCTCTCCCCGCCCCCCACCCCCCCCCCCCCCCCCATCCCAGCCTGAAGAAGGGTTTCAGCCCGAAACATTGCCTATTCCCTTCGCTCCATAGATGCTGCTGCACCCACTACGTTTAATCAGATTAGTTATTTTCTAATTACTTTTTAGAATTTTAGTATAATGGTAACAAACCATAACTTTTATGTTCTCTAAGATACTGTTAATTTAATGTAATGGTATTATATATTAACTTTTAAGATCTTCTTTGTTAGCTCTTCCACTTTTAAAATGTTCACCGAAGGATTTTCCCCCCTGTCTTTAGACAAACAAAGTGAAGCAACTCATGTTTTTCATAGTTTGCACGTAATTTGACCATGGATAAACAATATGAAGTAGTTCTTGTTTTTCACATTTAGCATGTACTTTTTAACCATAATATTAATTTGTTTTGGCTATTGAGTGGTAAATATACCTTCTTTTTATGTTGAGAGCTGTCATTGGAAGAGATGGGGGTAGGGGAGGGATTAGGTAGCGTACTGACTGTCTACTTGTCAGTTTCGGGCTTTGCATGGGTGGAGGGGGGACTTTTGCTTTTTTTTTTTTTTTTTAATAATATTTTTATTAGAAGCATATACATATCATAATCAAAACACATTTTGTATATCAATTACATATTGTTAATAGATAGTATTCCAGCTATCAAAGTAATAGGGGTCCTCATTTATCAATTGCATATTAACTGCTTCTATTTGTATATATTTTTTATAGATAGGGAGAAAGAAGGAAAAAAAAACACGATTAAAAAAGAATAGAATAAATGACCAATAATACAACTTTGGAGATAGGTCCGTAGATTATAAAACATAACTATTCATCTAATCCTGGGTTCAAGCTTCAGTCAGACTTCCGTGCCGGACCAATTTACCCTTTCGAAAAATCAATAAATGGAGACCATATTCTAGCAAATAATTCTTGTTTGTCAATTAAGACAAGTCTAGTTCTTTCCAAATGTAAGGTCTCCGACATCTCCGTAATCCACATTTTAATTGTGGGGGTTATTGGATTTTTCCAAAATTTTAATATTAATTTTTTCCCAGTTATACTATAATCAAGGAAGTTTCTTTGGCTTGTCGTAAGTTTTAGGCTTTGTTCTGATATTCCTAATATTATTAGTTTAGAGTCGGGATCCAATTGGGTATTAACAACTTCAGAAATTATTCTAAAAATATCCGTCCAGAAATTTTTGATTTTTATACAATTTACAAAAGTATGAGTTAAATTAGCCTCTGAGTGTTGACTTATCACAGATAGGAGAGATATGTGGGGAAATTATATTTAATTTTGTTTTAGAGTAATGCAGGCTATGTAATACTTTAAATTGTATTAAAGAATGTCTGGCATTTAACGAGCATTGATGTATATGTTGTAGACTTTCGTCCCAAATATCTTTCATTATAGGTTGGTCTAATTCATTTTCCCATGCTTGTCTACATAATTCTGTCGATGGGACCCCACTATCTAAAAGAGTATTATAAATATGAGATATTAATTTATCTGTATTAGGATGTTTATTCAAACATTCATCAAGAGTTTCTGGCTCTCTAGTTCTATAATCTTGTGTATGTGATTTAACATAATCTCAAAGTTGTAGATATCTAAAAAAGTTATTTGAGTGTAGTCCATAATTCTGTTGTAACTCCTGAAGGACTTTTGTTTTTGTTTAGTTTTTTCTATCTAGCCAGAATTTGAACTACAAAAATGTCTGAAATGTCGTCACTTCTGGCTCCGCCTTAGATTTTTCTTCTTCCAGTATCATGAACTGCTATGGTCTACGAAATTAACCCTTTACATTCCACATGATTATTACAAACAATATGGATAAAGTTATTAACTTCCTTTCATGGAATGTTAATGGTCTGAACCATCCCATTAAGAGGATTTTTTTTTTAAAGTTCTTCATTGACTAAATGCTCAGATTATCTTTGTTCAGGAAACTCATGTAAGGAAAGATGACAATCAACGATTCTTTAAGTTTTGGAGAGGACAGCAGTTTCATTCAAATTCACAGGTGAAGGTGAAAGGAGTCTCTATTTTTATTGACTCCTAAATTTCGTTTGTTCATTATGAAACAATTTCTGATCCATATGGTAGATTTTTGATGATCACTGGTGTTCTTCATAACCAAAAAGTTGTTTTGGTGAATGTTTATGCACCTAATATTGATCACCCTGAGTTTTTTAAACAGTTAATCGCATCCTTTCCTAATTTAAATGAACATCATTTGATAATGGGTGGAGATTTTAACTGCTGTTTGAACCCCTCGATGGACAGATCTGCATCTGATCATGTGCTTCCAAATAAATCAGCTCGTTTTATCAATTCTTTTTTACTTGACTCTGGAATGTTAGAAGTCTGGAGATTCCTACACCCAAATGACCAAGAATTTTCTTTTTTCTCTCATATATAGAAACATAGAAACATAGAAAATAGGTGCAGGAGTAGGCCATTCGGCCCTTCGAGCCTGCACCGCCATTCAGTATGATCATGGCTGATCATCCAACTCCATATACTGTAACTGCCTTCTCTCCATACCCCCTGATCCCTTTAGCCACAAGGGCCACATCTAACTCCCTCTTAAATATAGCCAATGAACTGGCCTCAGTGGCAGAGAGTTCCAGAGATTCACCACTCTCTGTGTGAAAAATGTTTTTCTCATCTCGGTCCTAAAGGATTTCCCCTTTATCCTTAAACTGTGACCCCTTGTCCTGGACTTCCCCAACATCGGGAACAATCTTCCTGCATCTAGCCTGTCCAACCCTTTAAGAATTTTGTAAGTTTCTATAAGATCGCCCCTCAATCTTCTAAATTCTAGCGAGTACAAGCCGAGTCTATCCAGTCTTTCTTCATATGAAAGTTCTGACATCCCAGGAATCAGTCTGGTGAACCTTCTCTGTACTCCCTCTATGGCAAGAATGTCTTTCCTCAGATTTGGAGACCAAAACTGTACGCAATACTCCAGGTGTGGTCTCACCAAGACCCTGTACAACTGCAGTAGAACCTCCCTGCTCCTATACTCAAATCCTTTTGCTATGAATGCTAACATACCATTCGCTTTCTTCACTGCCTGCTGCACCTGCATGCCTACTTTCAATGACTGGTGTACCATGACACCCAGGTCTCATTGCATCTACACTTTTCCTAATCGGCCACCATTTAGATAATAGTCTACTTTCCTGTTTTTGCCACCAAAGTGGATAACCTCACATTTATCCACAGTATACTGCATCTGCCATGCATTTGCCCACTCACCCAGCCTATCCAAGTCACCTTGCAGCCTCCTAGCATCCTCCTCTCAGCTAACACTGCCCCCCAGCTTCGTGTCATCCGCAAACTTGGAGATGTTGCATGCAATTCTCTCTTCTAAATCATTAATATATATTGTAAATAGCTGGGGTCCCAGCACTGAGCCTTGCAGTACCCCACTAGTCACTGCCTGTCATTCTGAAAAGGCCCCGTTTACTCCTAATCTTTACTTCCTGTTTGCCAGCCAGTTCTCTATCCACATCAATACTGAACCCCCAATACTGTGTGCTTTAAGTTTGTATACTAATCTCTTATGTGGGACCTTGTCGAAAGCCTTCTGAAAGTCCAGATATAACACATCCACTGGTTCTCCCTTATCCACTCAACTAGTTACATCCTCAAAAAATGCTATAAGATTCGTCAGACATGATTTACCTTTCATAAATCCATGCTGACTTTGTCCAATGATTTCACCACTTTCCAAATGTGCTGCTATCCCATCTTTAATAACTGACTCTAGCAGTTTCCCCACTACCGATGTTAGACTAACTGGTCTGTAATTCCCCGTTTTCTCTTTCCCTCCCTTTATAAAAATTGGGGTTACATTAGCTACCCTCCAATCCTCAGGAACTACTCCAGAATCTAAGGAGTTTAGAAAAATTATCACTAATGCATCCACTATTTCTGGGGCTACTTCCTTAAGTACTCTGGGATGCAGCCTATCTGGCCTTGGGGATTTAACGGCCTTTAATCCATTCAATTTACCTAACACCATATCCCGGCTAACCTGGATTTCACTCAGTTCCTCCATCTTATTTGACCCGCGGTCCCCTGCTATTTCCGGCAGATTATTTATGTCTTTCTTAGGGAAGACAGAACCGAAGTAGTTATTCAATTGGTCTGCCATGTCCTTGTTCCCCATATATCATAGTTACTCTAGGATTGACTACTTTATAATAGATTCTTGGCTAGTTTCATCGGTCACTGCGTGTGAGTATGATGCAATTGCTATTTCCGATCATGCACCGTTGAAACTATCAATCAAACTACCTGATTCCAAGTTTAGTGCTAAACAATGGCGATTTAATAGTACCTTGCTTCAAGATCTAAATTTTGTTCATTTTTATTAAAGATCAGATTGCTTTCTTCTTCTTAACAAACTCTACTGAAGAAATATCCAATGGTGTAGTCTGGGATGCTTTTAAGGCATATATTCGTGGACAAATTATTTCATACTCCGCGGGATTAAAAAAAACAACTAAAAATGAAATACGTATATTGGCTGATGAGATTAAAGAAATTGATAAAATATTCAAAAGCTCCTAGTCTAGAGCGCTATAAGAATAGAGTTGAACTTCAACTGAGACATGATTTGTTATTAGTATCACCGATTGAGAATCAGCTACGTGAACTTAAAACCAAAAGTCAATTTTATATACATGGCGATAAATCTGGCAAATTACTCGCCAATCAGTTGAAAGCTGTGTCAGACAAACGACCAATTATTAAAGTGAGTAAACGGGATGGTACATTGACAGTAGACCATGATGAAATTAATAAATCCTTCCAGGAATTTTATACCTCCCTATACCAATCAGAATCCCCCACTGATCCCAATATAATGCATGAGTTTTTAAAGAAACTGAACTTGCCAAATTTACCACATAATGAGTCTCTGTTGTTAGATGAACCCATCACGGAGGAAGAAATACAGAAAGCAATCCTCTCGATGAATTCTGGTAAAGCTCCTGGTTTAGATGGGTTTACCGTGGAATATTTAAAGTACTTTTCAAGTTTACTGTCCCCCTGGCTATGCAAGGTTTTTGAAGAAGCCTTTTTAATGAATATATTACCACAATCCTTTTATGAAGCATCTATTTCTTTAATTCTTAAAAAAAGATAAAGGCCCTACTGAAGTGACATCATATAGACCTATATCACTGTTAAATGTAGATTCCAAAATTCTTTCAACAATATTAGCTATGAGATTGGAAAATATTTTACCGAAAATTATTTCTGAAGATCAGACAGGGTTTATTAAAAATCGTTACTCATACTTTAATGTTAGGAGATTAATGAATATTGTATATACAGCATCAAATAAAACTCCAGAATGTGTCATTTCACTTGATGCTGAGAAGGCATTTGACAGATTAGAATGGGAATACTTATTCAATGCACTTGAAAAATTTAAGATTGGTCCAAAATTTATCTCTTGGATCAAGCTGATATATCATATACCTCAAGCTTCTGTACTTACCAATAATCAGAGATCCCCTTTTTTCAGGGTCTTTCGAGGTACTAGACAGGGCTGTCCTTTATTGCTTGATATCACTTTGGAACCATTGGCCACCGCTATTAGGGAATCCCCTAATATTTTTGGTATTGTCCATGAGAATAAGACACATAAGCTATCTCTCTATGCAGATGATCTGTTATTATTTATCTCTAACCCAGAGAAATCTATTCCTGCAATAGTAGCACTGCTTAATTAATTTAGTAGTTTTTTCTGGTTATAAACTAAATCTTAGTAAGTTTTCTTTCATTAAACAATCAAATTTTGAATTATGGACAGTTTCCATTTAGATTGACTACCGACTGTTTAACTTATTTAGGCATTAAGATTACCAAGAAACACAAGGATCTATTTAAAGTCAATTTTACACCCCTAATTGACCACATCAGACAACACTTTACTAAATGGTCACCAATGTCCTTATCTCTAATTGGCCGAATCAATGCTATTAAAATGTTTATCCTACCTAAATTTTTGTATTTATTTCAGACGATACCAATTTTTATTGCTAAATCTTTCTTTGATATTATTGACTCAAAAATTTCTTCATATATATGGCAGAATAAAAATCCCAGACTAAGTAAAAAATAATGACAGAAATCAAAAAAAGACGGTGGTTTGGGACTGCCGAACCTATTGGGCAGTTAATGTTCGCTATTTAACGTTTTGGACAAAAGATTTAGAAGATACCCAATGCCCATGATGGATAAATCTTGAAAACAATTTTATGCAAGGGCTATCATTGGCTTCTATTCTAGGGGCCTCGCTACCTTTTACAATTACGAGATTGAATAAATATACGATTAACCCAATAATAAGACATACATTCCGAATATGGTTTCAATTTCGTAAGTTTTTTGGATTGAATGATTTTATCTTATCATATTGATTTTATCTTATCATATTGATTTTATCTTATCATATCTAATTTTTTCTTCCAACCTTCTAGTACTGATCAAGCCTTTCTGTTATGGAAGAGGAAGGGGTTAGCAGTTTTCAGTGACTTGTTTTATGTCTTTTGAACAACTCTCCAATAAATATAATCTACCTAACTCACATTTCTTTAGATATTTACAAATTAAACATTTTTTGAAGGCTACCCTCTTTTCCGTTACCACATCAAACCGAAATCTTGGACATTTTTTTACATTTGAACCCTTATCAGAAAGGTTTAATAATGACTATTTATGAGTTGATTTTGAAATCACAAATAAATACATTGGATAAAATTAAGAATGACTGGGAATGAGAACTTGAAATTTCTCTACCTATAGCGAAATGGGAGAGAATTCTTCAATTAGTTAATACCTCTTCAATGTGTGCAAGACACGCTCTGATACAATTCAAGGTGGTTCACAGAGCTCATATGTCAAAAGATAAGTTAGCTTGTTTTTATGGTCATATAAATCCTATCTGTGACAGATGTAACTCTGAAGTGGCCTCACTGACTCACAAGTTTTGGTCTTGCCCACTTTTGGAAAAATATTGCAAATACATTTTTGACACTATTTCTGTAGTTTTAGGTATTGATTTACAACCTCATCCTATTACTGCCATTTTTGGGCTACCAATATTTGATTCTACTCATCTGTCCCGTTCTGCCCATCGGCTGATTGCTTTTACTACATTAATTGCCAAAAGATCTATTTTATTTAAATGGAAAGACTCTAATCCTCCCACCACACTTCATTGGTACTCTGAAACGATATCATGTTTAAATTTAGACATTGTCGAACCTTTGGTTAAATTTGATAGGACTTTGGGATGCTTTATTCAACATTTTCACACAATATAAATTGTCCCCTCTCCAACCGTTATAATAATTCTTTTACCTTTATACGGTGGAATGGACTTGACGACAAACAGGGACTTTAAATTGTTGAAATTCTTTGTAGCCCAGATTTTGTTTTGCTTTTTTTTAGTTTAGGGGTTTTGTTTTTCTCTTTCTTTCTCTTTTTTTCTTTTTTTTTCTTTTTTTCTTTTTGTTTTTATATATACAAGTTCTCTTTTAAACACTTAACTATATTTACATAGAGACCGGGAGGTCTATACCCAATGTGTATTTTGACAATGGACTCATACTTAGGTTATACTTGTTATTAATGTAATCCTGATCCCTATGTATCAATATCACTGTTATGTTATGTTTTGCTTTAGAAAAAAAATATTTTAAAGATTTTAAAAGAAAGAAAGAGAATCTTGCATGGTATGGAGGTCAGTGAAACTGGGCGATAATTTGCAAGATTTATCCTATCTCCTTTTTTATAGATGGGAACAATGTTAGTATTCAGCCAATCTTCTGGGAGTTCTCCACTATCCACAGACTTCTGAAAAATCTTTTGGAAGACTGGAGCTAAGCTTGCTGCACAATTCTTTAAAACTCTGGCTGGTATCTGATCTGATCTGATCTGGCTGGTATCTGGTCTGGCCCTGATGCCTTTTTTGGTTTTATTTCTTCCAATGAGTTCTGCACCCCGTTCGTTGTTACCTAAAGATCTGTAATTTTTTTAGTTTGTTGTGAGTTCATGGACCGCTCGGCAGTGCCCCCAACAGGCGGCACCCCGGCAGTGACTGCTCGCAGCGCCCCTGCAGGCGGCCACAGGCACAGCAAGCACATCTCACAGGCGTCTCTCGGCACAAGTCGCTGCTTCACGCAATCGGAAGGAAAGGTGTCTCCAATCAGCAGCTACCATACATCACAAGGTTCATTTTAACTTTTTCTTTGTACTAAAATTGACATTTTTATCAGTTTGGGAAACTAAACAATTTATTTATCTAAACTACAGTTATTTGTAAAACTAGCAAAAGATACAAAACACAAGCCTGGAGTTTCACTTCTTATTCTAAACAAGCATTCTTTTATTTATTTTTCTTTAACTTAAAAACAATTGTTTAGTGTTTTTTTTAGTTTAGAGATACAGCGCGGAAACAGGCCCACCGGGTCTGCGCCGACCAGCGATCCCCGCACATTAACACTATCCTACACCCACTAGGGACAATTTACATTGTACGTCTTTGGATTGTGGGAGGAAACCGAAGATCACAGACAAAACTCACGCAGGTCAACTGGGTGAACGTACAAACATCACAGGAACAGGCCTTCAGCCCCCAATGTCTGGCTGAACGTGATGCCAAATTAAACTAATTGCTTCTGCCTGCAGGTGTTCCATGTCTCTCTATACCCTTTCATGTACCAATCTAACGGGTTTTTCAATGCCACTATTGTACCTGCTTCCATCACCACTCCTGGTAGCATAGAAACATAGACATAGAAACATAGAAAATAGGTGCAGGAGTAGGCCATTCGGCCCTTTGAGCCTGCACCGCCATTCAATATGATCATGGCTGATCATCCAACTCAATATCCTGTACCTGCCTTCTCTCCATACCCCCTGATCCCTCTAGCCACAAGGTCCTAAAAGACTTCCCCCTTATCCTTAAACTGTGACTCCTTGTTCTGGACTTCCCCAACATCGGGAACAATCTTCTCGCATCTAGCCTGTCCAACCCCTTAAGAATTTTGTAAGTTTCTATAAGATCCGCCCTCAATCTTCTAAATTATAGCGAGTACAAGCCGAGTCTATCCAGTCTTTCTTCATATAAAAGTCCTGCCATCCCAGGAATCAATCTGGTGAACCTTCTCTGTACTTCCTCTATGGCAATAATGTCTTTCCTCAGATTAGGAGACCAAAACTGTATGCAATACTCCAGGTGTGGTCTCACCAAGGCCCTGTACAACTGCAGTAGAACCTCCCTGCTCCTATACTCAAATCCTTTTGCTATGAATGCTAACATACCATTCGCTTTCTTCACTGCCTGCTGCACCTGCATGCCTACTTTCAATGACTGGTGTACCATGACACCTAGGTCTCGTTGCATCTCCCCTTTTCCTAATCGGCCACCATTCAGATAATAGTCTACTTTCCTGTTCTTGCCACCAAAGTGGATAACCTCACATTTATCCACATTATACTGCATCTGCCATGCATTTGCCCACTCACCCAACCTATCCAAGTCACCTTGCAGCCTCCTAGCATCCTCCTCACAGCTAACACTGTGCCCCACATTCGTGTCATCCGCAAACTTGGAGATGTTGCATTCAATTCCCTCGTCCAAATCATTAATATATATTGTAAATAGCTGGGGTCCCAGCACTGAGCCTTGCGATACCCCACTAGACACTGCCTGCCATTCTGAAAAGGACCAGTTTACTCCTACTCTTTTCTTCCTGTCTGCCAGCCAGTTCTCTATCCACATCAATACTGAACCCCCATACCGTGTGCTTTAAGTTTGCATACTAATCTCTTATGTGGGACTTTGTCAAAAGCCTTCTGAAAGTCCAGATATAACACATCCACTGGTTCTCCCTTATCCACTCTACTAGTTACATCCTCGAAAAATTCTATAAGATTCGTTAGACATGATTTACCTTTCATAAATCCATGCTGACTTTGTCCAATGATTTCACCACTTTCCAAATGTGCTGCTATCCCATCTTTAATAACTGACTCTAGCATTTTTCCCACTACCGATGTTAGCCCATGCTCCAGCCCATCACCGCACTTTGTGTTAAAAAATACTTGCCCCACACATCTCCTTTAGACTTTCCCCCTTTCACCATAAAGCTACGCCCTTCAGAATTACACACTTCCACCCTGGGAGAAATATTCTATTTACGCTATCTATTTCTCACACAATTTTACATGCTTCTTTCACGTCTCCCCTCCGCCACTCCAGAGAAATCAATCCAAGTTTGTCCAACCTCCCCTTGTAGCTAATATCCTCTAATCCAGGCAGCATCCTGGTAAACCTCTGTAGCACCTTCTCCGTAGCCTCCACATTTGACTTCCACCATCAACCTTGGAAGCTTGTTCCTGGCACTCTCTACTCTATGTATTTTTAAAAATTGCTCTGCTCATCTATCTATCTATCTATCTATCTATCTATCTATACTATTACTAAAACTTTCATCTTGACCACTTCCATTACATTTTAGCAAAAACGCTACCCGAAATCGCTATGATTTTTCGCCATCTTACTCACCGTTCTCCTCCGCTCCAAGCGCCCCAAGCTTTGTTCCGATCGGTGAAATAATAAAAACGATATGAAGGTTTAAAAAATCGTGTGATCAGCAGATTGGTATTCTCGCCTGTCAGGCACCATGAAGGTAACGCACCTTGCGGGGGCCAGGAGAATAAAGACCCGGAGGCCGGACGTGAGTCAGCCCGGATGACCGTGAGTGAGAGTTTAGTCTAGAACTGTGAGACTACGCCATCCGTGCTGACTGAACTGTGAGTCTACGCCGTGCTGAGTGAACTGTGAGTCTACGCCATGAGTGACTAAACTGAGTCTACGCCATCCGTGCTGAATGAACTGTGAGTCTACGCCATGACTGAGTCCAGAGGTCGAGCTCATTCCGGAAGTTCCGCTTACTCTAGAAGTCCCGCTCACTCCGGAAGTCCCGCTCAGTGCAGAGGTCGTGCTCATTCCGGTGGTCCCACTCACTCCGGAAGTCATGCTCAGTCCAGAGACCGCGCTCAGCCATGTGAGTAGATTCAAGAGAGTTTTACTGTCATATATGTCCCCTGTGTGTATGTGTGGGTGTGTGATTTAGGGTGTGCGTGTGTGTGTGTGATGGAGGATGTGTGTGTGTGTGTGTGTGATGGAGGGTGTGAGTGTGTGATGGAGTGTGTATGTGATGGAGTGTGTGTGTAAGCCCACCAGCCGTGAGTGACTGAACTGCCAGCCCACAAGCCGTGAGTGAGTGAACTGCCAGCCCACCAGCCATGAGTTAGTGAACAGCCAAACGTGAGTGAGTGAACTGCCAGCCCACCAGCCGTGAGGGAGTGAACTGCCAACCCACCAGCCGTGAGTGACTGAACTGCCGCCCACCAGCCATGAGTGAGTGAACTGCCAGCCCACCAGCCGTAAGTGAGTGAACTGCCAGCCCACCAGCTGTGAGTGACTGAACTGCCAGCCCACCTGCCATCAATGACTGAACTGCCAGCCCACCAGCCGTGAGTGACTGAACTGCCAGCCCACCAGCCGTGAGTGACTGAACAGCCAGCCCACCAGCCGTGAGTGACTGAACTGCCAGCCCACTAGCCGCGAGTGAACTGCCAGCCCACCAGCCGTGAGTGACTGAACTGCCATCCCACCAGCTGTGAGTGACTGAACTGTGCTGCAAGTGCACCAAGTTTTGTTCCGATCAGTGGAATATTACAAAATTTATTAAGCTTTAAAAATCGTAAAATCAGCAGATATGGTTTTCTCTCCTGTCAGTCACCAGGACAGTGGCGCCCCGTCCGGCACCCACTGTCAACAACATGGGGCGAGGAGAATAAAGCCCCGGAGACTGTGCTGAGCCCAGAAGCCGTCCTGAAGCCATGAGCCCCACTGAATCTGTGAGCCCCACTGAGTCCGTGAGCCCCGAGTCAGGGAGACCCGGAGTGCAGAGCGGCCCACAGCCAGGCCGATTGCGAGGCTGACTGCTGCAACTTCGAGATCCTGGGGAAGTGAGGAGTGAGTGTGGGGGGATTGAGGGA
This sequence comes from Malacoraja senta, assembly GCA_038087875.1. Taxonomy (NCBI): domain Eukaryota; kingdom Metazoa; phylum Chordata; class Chondrichthyes; order Rajiformes; family Rajidae; genus Malacoraja; species Malacoraja senta. Next base: position 1,219 of record JAXLNO010000230.1, on the reverse strand, counting down.
GCCGGGCGCTGGCTAGTACAGGTGCCACCCCCACACATCCTCTCCCACCCACACACCCACTCCCGCCCACAATGCCCCCACCCCCCCTCCCCTCACACACACCCCACCCCAGCGGTAGGCCATGGCAGCGGCAGGCCACGGCAGCGGTAGGCCATGAGAGCGCTCCCCCCACCGCCCATGGGCCGCTGCCTGAGGCTGTCCACATCGCCCCCTCCTGAAGCCGTCCCCCTTTCCGTCCCCAGCTGCAGGACGAGCCCAAGAGAAGTCCATTCGGCCCACAATTTCCGTGCTAGCCCTCCAGAAACCAGTCCCTTCGGCCCACAACACCTGTACTAGCCCTCCAGAAAGTCGCCCACTCTGGCCCCCGCCTGAAGCCGCCACCCTCCCGCGGCTGTAGAATGCTCCCATTCACCGGCCCCATCCTGAAGCCGTCCCTCTCACCCGGCTACAGGACAGTTCCCCCCTGCCGGCTTCCACCTGAAGCCGTCCCCGTCCCCGGCTACAGGACGCTCCCCCTGCCCCCCCACCTGAAGCCGTCCCCCTCCTCCGGCTACAGCAAAGATACTATAGGAGCCTATAGTATCTTTGGGCTACAGGACGCTCCTGACAGCTCCGCTCCCCCACACTTCCCCCCCCCCCCCCCAAACCCCCACCGGTCCCCGCCTGAAGCCGGTGGGGAGTGGCAGTGGCAGGCCATGCCGGTGGCAGGCCACAGCAGCGGTAGCGATTGGCCACGGCAGCGCTAGAACACGGCAGCGCTCCCCCCCCCACTGTCACCGGCCTCCGACAGCACCGCCTGAAGCCATCCCACTACCCCGGCTGCAGGACGCTCACCCCCCCCATGCCTCCGTCCCCATCTTCTGCTGCAGGACACCCTCCCCACCCTGCCTCCCCTCCCCGGCTGTAGGTCGCTCGCCTCCCACCGGCCCCGACAGACTCCATCTGAAGCCATCCCCCTCCCAGGCTGTAGGATGCTCCCCCCGGCCCCCGACAGCCCCCACCTGAAACCGTCCCCCGCCCCCTGCTGCAAGACTCTTCCCCCACCAGCCCCTGCCTGAAGCCGTCCCCGTCCCCAGGTGCAATCCATTCGGCCCACAACACCTGTACTAGCCCAAGAAAGTCCATTCGGCCCACAAAGTCCTACTAGCCTGGAAACCAGTCCCTCTGGCGCACAACACCTGTACTAGCCCAATAAAAGTTCCTTTGGCCCACGATGTCC